>JAJOZX010000882.1:580000-942500 GCA_023014485.1 Bathynomus jamesi | reverse complement strand
TCTGAATCCATCTGAAGCAAATCTATCTTGCCACATAAATTGGTATAGATATAGGTTAGGTTAGATTAGGTTAGGTTAGGTTAGGTTAGAGTTGATTTTTTCAAATATTGATAAAAACAATGAAATTATATCTCTAAAAACTGTTTATATTTTTTTCTCCTCAATCCCAGATTAAGCACCTGTGTTTTGCCTCAATCCCAGATTAAGCACCTAAAAATGATTTCAGGTGCCTATTCTGGGATTGATCCTTATTTTCTACTGTAGTTTTACTTGCTGAATTCAATAATATATATCTTATTTTGGAGAAATTAATAACAAAAGAGTTATAGTCCGTTTATTTTATTTAAAAGTAGAGATTACATTTAAGATTTCAATAAAAATGCCCTTTCCTTTTCGTCTTCTCCTCCACAGAAATTCACATAAATAAGAATCTATCATATTTCTAGATGTTCCCCAATGTCTCTCGTTCCTTTGTTTAGCTAAATCAACTGTACGCCCTTGACGATTGGTTAGGTTAGGTCGTGATATTTTCGTTAGTTAGCCTTATAAGGTTAACTAAAGAAGGCTGGGGTAGAACGTTATTTCCTTAACTATGTTTATGAAATTCCATTTATCATCCATAACAATATCTACAAAAGAGAGAAAAAAATTAATAATTATACCCATAACTAATTAAAGCACGAATACTTTCTCCAAAATAAAATATATATTATTGAATTCAGCAAGTAAAACTACACTAGAAATTGTTGCTGGGGTAGAACGGAAAAGATCCCACTCTATCTTTAAATAACCCCACAGCTAAAATTCACAGGGGTTTAGATCTGTTGATGTTGGTGGCCATGATATTCTTTTATCATAAACCGCAGGAAATCTGTTGGACAAGACTCTTCCGTTGAAAGTATCGTGTAAGTATCGTGAGCTGAGAGGACATCACATAGAGCATATGTTTCACTAGGGGACTAATTCCCCATGTGTAGAGAACGTACAGTAAATATTTCATGCTTTTATTTCAGTTAATAAAAAAATACAAACCTTTTAAAGTGCCACATGTTTAAAAAATCACCCGATAAATTGTAACATTCCTCCCTTCTATTAGCTCTTCATATTATATCTCCAAGTGCAGATCTTCGGCACATTAAGGAGCATATGATTGTGAAAATATCTACGATAAAAGCAACCTTATTGGCAATATATATATATATATATATATATATATATATATATATATATATATATATATATATATATACGGTGTGTGTGTGTGTGTGTGTGTGTGTATGTGTGTTTTATGATACCAAGTTTCAGATTCTACTCTTGTCCAACCTGATTATAATAACCTGCATCACACGAATAATGAGACTCGTCTCTTTAATTTCTTAACCTGTAGCTTCGAGGCATAATAGATTTTATATTTTGCACACATTTTATATCCAATTGCACCTCAATTTCAGTTTCCTGATGTTTTTTTCCAATTTTCATACTTGTCTCCAGGTAACCTTTCTTGTTACAAAGGTATATGTTCTTTAAACTAGACTTTCAGCCTGACGTGTCAGAAAGATCTTACATATAGACTGAAAAATACTGAAATTACAGTACAGTATATGGAAAACTCATGTATGTGCAGTATACAGAAAACGGCTTTTGGGCTACACAATTCTTTCTAGCTTCCCACCTATTTTACATATGCATAATTTTGCTGCCAATATTTCTTAGCATTTTCATGCATCTCCGCATAAGCGAGGTACCAACTTTTTTTATAAATCCCTATATCTAAAAGACTAATTAACAAAACTTAATTTAACCTAATCTAACCTCAGTGCCATCAAACCAAAAAGGGCATGATAAGGGTTTATCCAAACATTAAATGACCTAACCTAGCATAACCTAACCTAATCAGAACCAACATATCTTTTCCGACAGTAAATTTTCTATGTTTTATATAAATTACTTAATGTTCCGAGGTACCAAAAGTGCTACCTCACAAAAATAATTACCCTAGTACTTCTGTGAATTATCATACACCCAAACTCATTTATGCCCAGTTGCCTAGGCACACACACACACACACACACACACACACACACAAATAAATTTTATCTATTGAGCTTTAGAGAAAAGTCAAAATATTTCCATTCTCTTTGAAAGAAAAATTCACAAAACTTAAAATTATCGCGTTAAAATTTTTGAATGTTTCATCGATACGAATTAGCTTACGTGAAATGCTGATATAACCGAAGCAAAAATCGCCCCGTAGATATATTTAGTTTCAATTACTGTAAATATATATGTTAAAGTATATGTATTTTGTGCAAATTTTTGTATTTTCCATTCGCATTTACATAGTTAATATATTTATTTGGAAGATCGCGTTGTTTTGCTTCCACCTAGAAAAACCTTTCAGTTAAAAAAAATTAAAAGATTACTTCCCTTTTTTTTCGGATACGTTTCCGGAAATGAGGACCTCCTACTCGAAGTGGTGTAAGTTAACATTTCCAAGACTGTATGTTTCTATTTTACTTCAGTGTTTCGGGACCAAATCTCATCCATCATTCACGTCGGGTTTCCAAGGATACAACTTTTCGCAGAATCTTTATTTTTCTATTTAAAAAAATGAATGTCTGAATAATGAGAAGATTAAGCAGCATGCGTTAGCTGGGATTAATGCAGTTTTTCATTAGTACTGTATTTTCTGCATGTATACGTGTACAGGGTGTTCATAAAGTCCCTATCTATTTCGTTGAATTAATGGTTTTTATTTATTTTTGTTGCAGAACCCTATGAAAATGAATGTACGAGAACGGGTGATGGTGGCGCCACTTCGGATTAAAGGAAAGAAATGCAAAGAAATTAGAGAGAGGTTTGAAAGAACATTTCACAAGCCAGGTCCTACAGACAAGACAATTCGTGATTTGCTTAATAAATTTAAAAGAACGGGATCTGTTCATGATGAGTCAAGATCTGGAGGGTCCAAGTGTCTCTGAACATGCTGTAAATGCGGTACGTAATGTTATCGATGAACATCCAAGCATGTTAATTCGCACCACATCACGTAGACTCGGGATACCCAAATCAACTGTCCACAAAATTTTGAAATCGACGTTGAAGAAAAGAATTTATCACATTCAGGTACTTCATGACTTACATGAAGAGGATTAACCAAAGCGAAGTGCAATGTGTGCCGATCTTGTTGAACACATTCAGAATGAAAATTTAATGGACCACATTCTTTTCGGTGATGAAGCAACTTTCCACACGTGTGGAAAGGTTAGTCGCCATAACTGCCGCATATGGGCTAATGAAAAGTCAGATTTCTATCACTGGGAACGAGATTCTCCTAAAGTTACTGTCTGGTTGAGGATGACCAAATCTAAGATTTAGGGGGCCCTTTTTCTTTGCTGAAGCTCCAGTTACAGGGCTTATTTATCTGGACATGCTTCAACAATTCCTAGAACCCCATCTTCATTCAGATGGCATTTTAAATATCGTCGTCTTTCAACAAGATGGGGCACCTTGTCATTAGGCAAACATTGTTCGGGAGTACCTAAATGAACGATTTCCAAATCGGTGGGTCGGACGTGGAGGCAACAGGCCATGGGCGGCTCGTTTTCCTGACCTGACGCCCTTGGATTTCTTTGCATGGGTCTTTATCAAAGCAAACGACTATCAAACGAGGGTTACAGATTTGCAGGATTTACGTGCTCGTATCGTAACAGCAGTTACAAAAATAACCCCTGTCATGCTCCAAAATGTGTTCCGCAATGCTGCTGACAGATTCGAACTCCTCTGTAGAGATACTGATGGTGCTCATGTAGAATCATATGCTTAAGTATTCATTAAATGTATGCCCTCTATTATATTGTTATTGAATTTTACCCTTTTTGCTACGTTTTCACTGAAATAGTTAGGGACTTTATAAACACCCTGTATATTCGACACAGTATCACTTGTCTTCTATGCTCCTACTGTAAATATAGTTTCTCGTCTTGTGTAGTACCTGAAGCAGCTTAACTTTTGAAATATTTACCGAGGAACTTAAAGTTTTTCATTCGACGTTATATATATACGTATATATAAAAAAATCTTTGTAACTTCCTTTACTCTCTTAATGAGGTTCAACATTTTCAGTACTCCAAACCGGATTCCGGCTATAGGGTACTTTTATGGACCACATATCATACACCGTTTTAACGTGCCTTGTTTAAAATCTACGAAACACGCGCCACAAATACAAAACTAACCTCAAAGACAACAAGAGAGGGAACAAGAGAGAAGGAAAGAAGGAATTGACGTCCACAGGTATGTTCTCGTTTTTAAAGCTGATAAATCAGTAAAACAATATTGGTGCATGAAGCTGTTGCTGTCTCTTCTTTGGCGCCCTGTACACAATAATGCCAAACCTCCCAAATGTGGGCATGACTATTTCACTCCAAAGGAACTCTCCTAGTAGCGCTGTTCATTAAAGGTAGGGATAAAGAAATGTTAAAATTGGCATCATAAGCAAGTGAAAGCCAGTTTTGTAATGGAACTTTCTAATTTCTTTTTTTTTTAATTATCAGTATTTCAACAGAATTTCAATGAAAATATAAGACAATAGTATGGGTAAAAATTATGTCGACAAGGGAAACGAGGGGAAAGTAGGGGGCTGGAATGACGGGAAAGAGAGGAAAAGAGAGGAAAATGGGAAAAAAGCAAAATTTGAATCTCTCAGAAGGGGAGGAGGATAAGGGAGGGCGCTCTAAAAATAGTAGAAAATTGAATATAGAATAACTTAATCTAATCTAACCTATCCTAGCCTAATCTAATCTAAACTTGAAAACAAATAAATTTGTGTGTATATAGATATATATGAGTGTATCTATGTGTCTGACGTCATAATATGAACTTTAGTGGCCATCATTCAATCCTGTGTCTTAAACATAACAGTGATATTACAACATCGGTTGTCGAACTCCAACCTCAATATTTATAGTACAATAATTAGTTTTTGTACAACCTAACTTAAATCGCAAGCATCATCTTTCCAAGTTACTACAAGATGAGCACCATTCAACTATGAATTAGACAACAGTGATATTACACCATCGGAAGTAGAATCCCCGACCTCAGTCTTTACACCAATGTTGTTTTATTTAAGAAGGAAGGATGGAACAGAGGGGCAAACGCCAGCAAAAGTGATCCCTCCACAGAAGAAGGAGAGAGCCAAAAACAAGGTCTCCAAGGTTCATTGATGCCATTTTCTTTTTAAGAAATTTTGAAAGGATTATGTAGTGTGTAAGATGCATGTATGTGTAGTGAAGAATTGAGGGAGAAGCGTATTTGAGAGCATGCTGGACTGCTCACAGGGTAGATGAGACACGAGAAATACCAGCTAAGGAAGATAGTGACAAGAGAAACGGGAGTTTTAGCACTCTCTATCTCCTGCCTAACGTTCCCCCTGGAATACTTCCCTGGCCGATTGGTGCCTACAATCTCCTCCTATGTGGTAGTTAAAATGTTTTAATCATCAATATAGATATATATTTTTATTTTATATTTATTTTTCCTTATTTTTCTTATCTTCAAGCGACAGGGCTTAGAAAACAACCTTATTGGCCAACATTCTTATTAAGACAGTGATAGACATGATTAAAAAATAAGTAAGGAGGAAAAAGAAACACATCTGCAAACAATATTTATTAACATGTCAAGAGATTACTTTTTATTAGTGAACTTACAAATAATGGCTGAAATAGTTAATACATACAGTTGATTTTAGAAATAATAATACATCACATATACATAAAATATTTATTAACATAACAAGGGATTATTTTTATTAGACTAGTAAATTTACAAATAATGGTTGAAATAGTTAATACATACAATTTTTTTCAAATAATAACACATTACATCTGCTTACAATCTTTATTAACATGTCAAGAAATTATTTTTTTAGTTTAATAAACTAACAAATGATGGTGGAAATAGTTACATCCTCACTGCTTTGTATAATACAAGCAACTCTTTATAGAAATAATGTGCGATTAATGTATGAGGCTTTCACTCGATATATAGAGCGTTAAGATCATTTAGGATTATTTTTGTTCCTACTTTACACTTGGATGTAACATTTACATAATTTTTAAGCTCTGAACATATAAATTCTTATCTTTGAATATATAGATTCAAAAGCATACTCGAGTTCACGGTTGGACATTAAAAAATTATTATGAAATGTTATTGTAAGTTATATACAATACGCTATTTTCAACAGTTCTCCACTTGAACACTTCAAAGTTCGTATCGATGTATAATGAGATCCTCTAAATCGTGACGGCAGTTGTTATAATGTTATAATGTTTCAGGACAACAAAGACCCTAAGATCCACTCATGGCTGGTCTACCTAACTGTGTTTGTAATTGTGTATTAGGCATGTCCTCCGTAGTGGCGGAGGGGACCTACAATTTTACGTGGGTTCCGAACCACGAAACCCTTAATTTTACTACCTTAAACTATACCCAATCTATCAACATATGCGTCTAATCGATTTTTAAACATGTTTATAGACGTACTACTAATTACTTCTACCGGCAAACTATTCCAGCTATTTTCCATTCTATGCGTAAAAAAGTTTTTGTCAACTGCTGTCTCGAACCTTCTACTTGTCAGCTTACACCCGTTATTTCTAGTTCTACTATATTGTGCAATTTCGAAAAAGCTATCTCTATTTACGTTATCGAACCCATTCATAATTTTGAAAACCTGGAATAGATCACCCCTTAGCCTCCAGTCTGGAATGTAGTCAATTTTAACTCCTTAAGCCTATCCTCGTACGACTTTGCCCAAAGCGACGGAATCATCTTAGTTGCTCGGCTTTGAATTCTTTCGATTTTGTCTATATCCTTGCGCATATGCGGATTCCAAAATTGGATCGCATACTCCAAATGGGGTCTAACTAATGATTTACAAAGAGGAGCAATAGTATATCGCGGTTTGTACTGAAAATTCCTAGCGATAAGACGTAGCACTTTGTTCGCCTAATTCACCGCTGGTGTACTTTGTTTCGCCACTTTTAAATCACTAGTGACTATAACTCCTAAATCTTTTTCCTGTTCTACGCTTGCCAACTCCTTTCCTGACATACTATACGCAAAATTACCGTTACGCGAACCAACATGTAAAATTTTGCACTTATCAACGTTAAATCTCATTTGCCATGTGACTGACCAAGCTATGATTTTATTCAGATCTTCCTGGACTTTACTGCTATCTTCGTCATTAATCGCCTTCGTGTCATCCATAAACTTTGAAATTGTACTGACTAGGCCGACATCTAAATCGTTAATATATATAAGAGAAAGCAAGGAGCCCAATACAGAACCCTGAGGAACGCCGCTCGATACATTAGCCCAAGACGATTCTGCTACATCAACGACCACCCTCTGTTTCCTACCTCGCAACCACTCTTCCATCCAATTTATTACTACACCCCTGATTCCATGAGCCTTAGTTTTTCAACGAGTCTTTCGTGCGGTACGGTGTCAAATGCTTTACAGAAATCTAAATACACTACATCTACCGCCCGATGACTATCGTAAACTTCAACCACGCTTTGGAAAATTTCTAAAAGATTAGTTAAGCAAGATTTGTTTCGCTTAAAATCGTACTGCGTATTTCTAACCAAGTTATGCAATTCTAAGCGTTCGACTATACGATCCTTAATTGGTGATTCCAGTAGCTTACTTACAACAGACGTTAAACTGATTGTCCTCTAATTTTCCGCCACACCTTTACTGCCTTTCTTAAAAATAGGTGTTACATTTGCTAACTTGAAATTATCTGGTACGCACACATCAGAAATAGACGCCTTAAAAATCTTAGTTAGCGGCACAACAATGCTTTCTTTTAATTCTTTGAGTTGTATGGGATACAGTATATGGAATGCGGCCCCGGTGATTTAAGCATTTTCACTTTACAAATATAGTGCAGTACCTCTCTTTCACTCACCACAATATTATCTAAAGTATTACCATTATCAAAAGTTATTATGTCTATGACCGCAGGGATATTTGTTGCATCTTCTCTTGTAAAAACTGACGTAAAAAATTCGTTTAGCAGAGTAACCATTTGTTTGTTTTCAGAAAGTAGCTCACCGTCAGAATTTTTCAACGATTCTATGACGCTCTTTACAGGGTTTCTATTAATGACGTATTGAAAGAATCGCTTGAGGTTTTCTTTGGCGTCACGAGCTATGAAAATTTCAAAATCGCGCTCGGACTTTTTTATTACGCTTTTCGCTTCACGCCTTAGAGATACGTAGTTGTTTCGTAACCACAAATTGTCTTTATCGCACTTATATAGCCTATAAACCCTATCTCTACTCTTTATAATATCCCCTACTATAGAGGTAAACCATAAGGGCTTGTTATTTACTTTCGCACGCTTAATCTTGTACGGTACACATTCCTCATTTATAGTCCTAAATACTGTTTCAAACGATCCCCACATTAGTTTTGCGTTGCAGGTCCCCTTTACGTTTTCTCAATTGACGTGTGACAATTCATTTCTAAATTTACAAAAGTGTGCGCGCTGGAAGTTCGGAATTTTATTCGAGTTAGCTGGTTTCGAGTGACATACTATGAGGACAAACTCTACCATATTGTGATCGCTATTGCTTAATGGTTCTATTACTTAAAGATCAGTGATAAGCTTATCAGCCATAGTTATTACTAAATTTAAATACTGTCCAACCTCGTAGGTTCCCCAACCTTTTGAATAAGAAAGCTATCCTCGAGCAAATTAACTAAACGATTACCTTCCGCGTCTCCCTGCATTGCATCGTAATTGACGTTAGCACAATTAAAGCCACCCTTAATTAAGACCTGCTCACTACGTATTATTCTCTATAGTTCACGATAAAACGCTTCGTCCGTATCAGCTGTTTCATTATGGGGCCTATGTATAATGGCAATAAGAAGTTTGAAATCGCTCAATTTAAGTTCTGCTATAGTCGAATCTATCGATTCTGGGATTCTGTGCTTTAATTCTATAGCGTTCGCAATATTATCTTTGATAGACAACATAACACCACCTCCTCGCCCACCTATTCTGTTTTTAACAAAAAGTCTATAACCTCTAATTTGGTACTCCCCTACAAAGTCAGTGTTTCAGTGCTAAGTCACGATTCATTTATCGCAATTAAATCATAGTCTTTGCAAAGAAGCAATTAAAGTTACAGCGTATAGAAAGATAAAGCTCCGCCGGATAAAGAGTGAAGGCAAGGGGGGCCAAGTTTATAACGCTCTAGACCAGCATTCTAAAGCGACTGATACTTCTCGGGGTAAGTGTCTTCTAAATATCTTCTAAGATCCTAGCCGTGCTCACCTTGTTTATCTCTACACTTCATAAAATCAAGTATGATAATAATGTATACACACGCAGGGGTACGGTATCAAAATAACACTTAACATCAACTCATGCATTTGATAAAGGTTTAAGTTTGAGGAAGGCGGCTATTTCAAATAGTCCCTCGAGAATGAAACGGTAACGTGTGAACACTAATCGCTTATGAACATTGTTTTTACACATCAATCGTGTTTCAATGCAGAATTGACTCGTATCGCAGCTCACATTAACATACAAATAATACAGTATGCGGAGGAATCACTGATCATCACTTTTGTTGAACTCGCGTCAGCTGGTATTCTATAATTCTCATCCGTCCACGTTTCAGCCAACAAAGATTTTCGCCATCTCATCAAAATTCACATAAATAACATTACGTTTGGCGGAGTCTTTACGTCTATAATTTGTCTCGAGCACATAATTAGTTGCGCCACTGCTACGTCTAAATATTCTCACTGATTTAAAAAAAAATTCACGGGGTGTTGAGCGTTAAGGATACTGCTCAGCGGTAGCTCCATCTTTCTTACTTTGGGCGCAGGTGTTTCCTAGTGGTACTGCTGCTGCGATGAGGTTTCTGAGTAGCCCGTCACGACGCTCCAAGCTCAGATACTGTTGTGAGCCGGACTTCTCGCTTCACCTCGTGATATAGACTCGCAAGGCAATGAATTTCATCATATCTGTGTTTGAAATGCCCCCCAAGTATCCATCGTATGAAACATTCCAAATTAGCAAATCTTCGTCTTTCGACACGTACTATTCATCGGATGGAGATTAAAACAATCATTATCGAAAAATATACTTTTACAGTCATTACACGCTCTCTTCTCACCTTCTACCACACGATTTACGCATCTAGGACTTTTACATTGCGCGCATACCATATGACAGTCGTTACAGTGTGCTAAGAAATCATCCGTAAACTCAAATCGTGATGCATACCATACTTACGACTTTATCGAAACTAGCGTAAAGCACTCTAATATGTCTAATAGGAAGGTAGGATGTTCCTTCGAAACTTAAAGTAAACAATGGCCTTGTACGATTAGTTACACGACTCTTAAAAACATACGTTTTCTACCATGTTTATCCAAACCAAAAAGAACTGTTCGTACTCTCATCTCCCGTTCTATCTGCACCAGCTCTTCAGAATCTTTATTTCAGTCAAAATAAGTCCACAGGATCTAGCTAGCGTTTGCACATGATGTATAATAGGGTAGCCCACTTTTAAATTTTTTTTGAAAAGTATAGGTGATCGTGGTTTTTCCCATTATTTGGCACTATACTAGCACATTGATACCATTTTTACAAAAATTGATCAATATTTAGGGGTCTCGCATCGACCTTGAAATTACTAGTTTTTTTTTTTAAATGTGTACTTTTAACTTTTTACTGAATCAAGATAAATCATTAAGTAGGGATGTTTTCTGAATCCTCTTAATGAGAGAAGTCGTTTGGTGTGCCTGTCACTGTCATACGACTAACGGTTTAAAGGTTGTGCCTGTATACAGGTAATACCAATGTGCTAGTATAGTGCCAAATAATGGGAAAACCACGATCACCTATACTTTTCAAAAAAAATGAGTCACCATACCCGGGCGAAATGTATAATGTATATAGGTAATTAGAAAATGCACTATGCCTGTGCCAGGTACCTAACCTATTTCTTTTTTTGCAGATCATAACATTTTGAAATTCTGTCTGAGTTCATCATCCTTTGTCATGGACAAATCGATGGCAACCATAACTGGAAGAACTCTTGAAGCTACAAATAGAGAGCCATCAAAAGGAAAGGCGAAAATAACATCGCTACCTTCTCTAAGATCGGCCTCGGAAATTTTTTTAGTTCGCCAACCGTCGTCCTCCATCAGTGGTAGCAAATTGCCAACAACACGGCAGGTTTTGCAATACTTCTTCAGTGTTATCCAGTACACTGCTAACAGGAAAGACGCATTCAAAGAAACCGTAAACAACGTCTTAAAGTTTTGGAACATGGCCCGCATTAAAACAATCACAAAGCTCAACTGCGAACGGAAGCTAGAGGCATTGTGGAAAGAGTGGCACTTACTCCAAAAGAGCAGAAAACGATAAACTGACGCCGGAGGAAAACGGCAGAAGTTTTCGGACAGTGTGGACAAGCTGTGGGATATCGGAGCATCTGACGCTGTCGAAGATATAAAGAAGAATCGACTGCTGTCCGACAAGGACAAGAAAGAAGACATTGACTTCTACCTCGATCAACGTGGTCCTCGGGTGGCAACGATGAGCGGGAACGATAAAGTTTTCGCTGTAAAAAGAAAGCTACAGGAAGGAAGAAAACGTCCTCGCCAGGAGCCGCAAACCTCAAAGTGTGCATACGAAACCGGAGATGAGGCCATGGAGAATGATGATACTGGCATGTCAGGAGAATCGGAGACAGAACTAGCGTTCCCCCTGCCGAAAGAGCCAAGTGTGTCTGTCAATCTTCCTCGCCGCATCCTTAATGCACCTGCTGTCATGGAAATGGCTGATCGTTTCCGCATGTCCAATAATCAGGTGCGTATTGTGTATAGTATTCATCGATAGCGTCAGTTTTAAAGTGTCCCGTAACCCACATGTATTATTGACAGTTTCCTTTCCACTTTCCATTCTCTACATAGGTAGTAAGCATTGTGGCTGCTATCACACGTTCGGCGGATCCACCAGCAGACCTCAATCAGTTCAGCATCTCGAAAGAAACGGCTCGCCGGGGAAGAGTGTCACATCGCCGTGAAGTGGCGACGGCTGTGAAGGACTCCTTCACGCCACGGAGGCACACTGTTGTCCACTGGGATGGCAAAATGGTCAAGGTCAGTTGATTAAGTTTTCATAGCTATCAATTTAGTAATGAGATTCATGAAGCATAATGTCAATTAAAAAGAGAACTGAATGTGAACAAAAATAGGTTACTTTACAACCATGAAATTGAAATATATGGCATGTGTTTCAGAACTTCCTTGGAACGGCGGAGCACCGCCAAGCAATTCTCATCTCCAGGGCTCCTCATTGCACAGAAGGAAAGTTGCTGTCAGTCCCAGCTGTTGCTGACGGCACCGGACTGTCGCAGGCGCGGGCAACCATACATGCTCTCGAAGATTGGGGATGTGAGGAGAGCGTCATCGGACTCTGCTTCGACACCACTTCCACCAACACGGGGAGGGTGCAGGGTGCAGTTGTCCGGCTGGAAAACATGCTCGGGCGACCGCTACTCCAGCTGGGATGCCGTCATCACGTCCTAGAGCTTATCGTGGGGGCAGTTGCCGTCACCCTGCTCGGAAGGACTACGGCACCAACTGATCCTTTGTTTCAGCAGTTGAAGAGAAGGTTAGCTCATTTTTTGTGCAAGGTAAAGTTAGGACACACATGATATTCCACTAGTTTATAAAACAGCAAGCCAAACCGGAACTTCAGAGTTTTCTCACACAATTTTCTTGTTTATTATTTTTGAAGATGGGACGAGCTCGATCTCTCGACCTACTGCAAGCTGCAGGTCGAGAATCTGGCGGAGAGTACGTGGCTAATAGAACTCCGGGACGCGGCGGTCAGCTTCCTGAGCACAGCTTCTGGTTTCGTCAGAGACGATTACCGGGAAGTGGCAGAGATCACGCTCCTGGTACTCGGGACACAACCACGCCGTGGCATTCACCTCATGCGCCCAGGAGCCTACCACCACGCAAGATGGATGGCTAAAGTTAGTATTTTCAAACAAAAATAATCTAGAGATAAGTTTAAATGTTATTCAAAGATAAACATTTCATTATAACGCAAACAAAGTAATTGGTAACAATAAACCTGTCTTACTTACAATGGTGCCTATTCTGTTTCAGGTCATCTACTACACAAAACTGCTGATGTTCAGTAGGCAGCTGGAGCTCGACGCCGAGCTGGTCGACAAACTGCACAGGATCGTGGTGTTCATCGCTCTTCTGTACGTACCAGCTTGGTTGGCGGCCCCTGTAGCAGCTGATGCGCCGTTGAATGACCTGGTACTATACCAGCGTTTTCTGAGGTATAGGGCAGTGGACCGCGAGGTGGCAGAAGCGTCACTGGCAGTGATGAGGCGGCACTTCTGGTATCTGAGGCCTCAGACCGTCATCTTCGCTCTATGCAGCAACAAGGTGATGGCACTGTGAAGCTACAGATGGCAGAGAAGCTGTCCCACCTCCCTGTACCCAAAGACTTCACATACGAGAACGTCTCAGTCGACGAGATGACGCTACTCCCCGACCTGATCGACGAGTCCTCCTGGTTCTTATTTGCAGGTCTGAAGATGTATGGGTCTTCGTGGCTCACCCTGCCAACTGATAAGTGGGACGAGAACGAGGACTTTTGTCGTCTGAAGGATGTGATCTCTAATCTCCAGGTCACCAATGACGTCGCTGAAAGAGGAGTCCAACTGATACAAGACTATGCGAACACGGTCACAAAGGACGAGGCACAGCTGCAGGATCTTCTGCAAGTGGTGGAAAAGAACCGGAAAGAGCTCGGCGACTTCAAGAAGTCATCACTCGCCACGATGACATAGCACAGAGGGACAACGTTGCAGCCAGTGACGTGTGATAGTGATCAATACAATGCAAACGTGATTGTTTAAGTTATTGTTTCTTTCTTCCTTATTTATCTGCTATTTGCTGATTTTTTGAAAAGTATAGGTGATCGTGGTTTTTCCCATTATTTGGCACTATACTAGCACATTGGTATTACCTGTATACAGGCACAACCTTTAAACCGTTAGTCGTATGACATTGGAAGGCACACCAAACGACTTCTCTCATCAAGAGGACTCAGAAAACATCCCTACGTACGCATTTTAAAAAAAAAAACTCGTAATTTCAAGGTCGATGCGAGACCCCTAAATATTGATCAATTTTTGTAAAAATGGTACCAATGTGCTAGTATAGTGCCAAATAATGGGAAAAACTAAGATAACCTATACTTTTAAAAAAAAATTGAAAAGTGGGCCACCCTAATGTATAACCGTACCTAACCAACTGTTTTACCTGCCATGATAAGAACACCATTCATATGAGCTGCAATCACAGCCATAAAACCGCAACCACGACCCCTGTTTATAAATTTCATAACTGTTAAGGCTTTCTCTCAACACGGAAGACGTCGTCAATATCAATCGTAAAATTCTCCAGATTGAATTTTGACCCACTCTGCATCAAATTTTCAATACGTGAGAGAATGTGTTCAGTATCTTCCGCATCCAGCGCCTATAGGGTATAACAACCAAAAACAACTCGCCGTCCTCATCATTAGGTTAAAAACCAAGTGCCAACTTCACCCTGGTCTCCCGCCCCTCTTTACATTGAAGGGCGTATATGACAGTGCAACAAACAACATTGCGAAGACCTTCTTCGAAACCGTCAGCATTAGCAATCCGTGGATTAACCTTAATGTTAAACCTGTTCCTAAGCAGTATCGGGGTGTTACTCACATTGTGTAACAGTCTGAGTGATACACCCCCGTCTAAAGGATAAGTTGTTGATACCTCTGAGTGTGGGATATAGATGGGACAGGAAAAGAACAAAGGTGTTGGGATGCTGTAGAGGATGTTGAAGGTCGAGGTGACGTGGGACTATTTAAATTCCCTGAAGTGTGTGTGCTTGCTGAAGAAAGGGCTGGTGTTAGTGGCGACATTGTGTCCTTAGAGCTGTACGAATTGAGTCTCGGACGTTTTGATGGCATAGCTGATGTGTAGAACTTTCCAGAATCCTCAGCCAACGGACGCTTAACTCCTCCGGAGGTAGAAGGATTATGGCTGGTTCCTTGAGTTCGTCTTCCTACATCTGAACGGAGGGTTCCAGACGAGTCCCATGATCCGTCCACCATCAGCCATGGAAATTGAAGGTTTCGGTTAGACATCTTGAGTTCTTCCTGAAACCTAGTCAATCTCTACAAATTCTTGCTGGTTTAGGGGTACTATTCATCATTCTGGAAAAGAAGTACAAGATTAGTGAATATAAGGGAAGATTTGAAAAAAAACTTTATATTTGGTAAAAGCATTGCTTGAGAGTGTGTCACGCAAAAGATGGCGTCTCCAGAAAAATTCAGGTTCACAAGTCCATCAACATGTACTATAAGTGGTCCCACAGGGTGTGGTAAAACTCTGTTTGTGCTTGAAGTTATTCCATAAAGGGATGTATGATGTTGGTTTATTAAAGAGTGATAACCATACAATGATTGTGATTGAAAATCTTATGCTAGAAATGAATAAAACGGTTGCTGAGACGTTTACAGTATTATCCCTATTTAACATATGCATGTTCCTCATCAATCAAACCCTATTTTTCATTAACAAGTTTAAGCGGGATGTTTCTTTAAACAAGCAGTATCTTGTCTTATTCGCTCAACTTCGGGATGTATCACAGATAGGTCAGATGTTTCCGGGACAGCGTAAGGCTTTTTTGGGAGTTTATAAAAAAAGCAACGTGTCAGTGATACGGGTAGTTGCTCGGTAACTTTCACCCGCGTGACACTTTTAGGGTGGTACTTCTAGGAATAAATATATTTCCGAACGAGGTTGAAACAACATTATACTAAAATGACGAAACACGTAAAGAAATATCTCGAGTTTATAAAATCGTTCCCTCGATTACTTACTACTCTTCAGCGACTGTTTGTAAAAAACGTTGACCCTGACTTTTTAAAATGTATCTGCGAAGTCTTTCTCAATGTTATAAAATGTAACGTCTCAATGACTGCGGCGCAGAAGGAACATTTACGTCATTAGACGAACATAATACGAACACTCGCTCGTAAAAGACAAGCTGTGTCAAAGGAAAAAACGTTTTGTTGTACAAAAAGTAGGGTTATCCCTGCTTGTCCTATTTCCAGTTTCAGCTCCTTTATTTTCACATTTTATAAAATGAAGAAGGTTGTAATGTTACCTCACAAGGTGTACGCTTCGCTACAAAATACAAAGAAGCATGAAACATCTCTTGAACCCAGGAAAACCAGACTTAAAAGAATAGAAAAAGAATTCCTGAACATATTGATTAAACAATTTCATCCTGATGAGAAAAGAATTTTATACCACGAAACTCTTCAGAAATATTTTTCAAAAGTGTGAACACTAAAAGAAACCCATAATACTCAAACAGTGACAATACTCACCATGTTGAGAGTAGAGACGAACATCCCGAAGACAATGGGAACTTCCATCACTTCGAACAAGTGATAAAAAATAGTCTTCCTATTACATCGAGGATTAAGGACTCGAGGAGGATTAAGATTCATTTCGACGAAACCCACGCTGACTTTGGTTTATAAAATTATTGCTTTCAAGATGCTCGACTATACGATCTCTAATAACCGTTTCTAAAAGCTTTCCAATTATAGAAGTTAAATTAACCCTTTCTGTCCCAGTGATTCCATATGGCATCATCAACAAAAAGTACGTGTAATTTCCTCAGATTAGCTTCAATGATGCCTTATGGCACTTGAATATAACAATTAACTGTATACCAATCTGGCAGTTTTTGGGACATTGGCCTGAGCATTTAGAACCCAAAAGAGATGCATAAACTGTATGAAGGGTTACTCTCGTCTAAAATGCAGAAAGTGTGACGTACCATTATGTTTAACAAAGGACAAAAACTGTTTTAATGCATTCCATCCGAAGTAGTATCGGCTACTATTGTGTTTAGCAAAGGACAAATATTTCTTTTATTTGTTTCATTCAAAGTACCAAAGTTATGTTAGTTTCTTTTATTACTTGATAGCGTCCATGGAATCATAATTTCTAGTGTAATTAATTAAATAAATTTCTAAACAAAGTTTCGTTTATGTTTCCATACCTATTTTTAACATTTTTAAGTATTAAATTTTTTTTTAACTCAAAACAACAATTTGGGACAGAAAGCGTTAAAGGTCCAAGTCATCTATCACAGATGAAGTTATTGCTGAAGCGTCAACAGTGCGGGGTTCGAACATTATTGACATCATCCCTGATTTGGCGAGGAAGTGGGATTTATTAAAGCAAGGTTACAGTAAATGAACATTCCAAAAACATTGAGTGATACACAAAACAAAATAAAATCTCTGGAACAGGAACCTCAAACCCCACACCAGAGTACCCCTCCAAAAGGTACACCCGGTTAAAGACATAAGAAATATAGTTGACTCGTCAACACTCTGCCCTATGGACACGCTTCTAAATACGTAAATGACTGGCGTATGAGAGAATCGATATTGTATTTCTAACCCCTCTTCTTAGGGTGGAGTTGAGAGATTCTACAGAGGTATCTTTACTGAAGGGGTAAAGAAAAAAGATGTTGAGAAATTTTTTCCTGGGCAGGATACTTATTCACTTCATAAACCTGTGCGAAGAAGGTTTAAGGCTGCTAAAACAAAAGCACCATCGTTGAACACTGTATAACAGGCAGATTTCACTGATATGCAAAGGTACTCGACATATAATGATTGCTTAGGTATATTCTAGTTATAATTGACGTCTCCACTTACTTATGATTTGTACCTCTTAAAAATAAAAAGCCAGAGGTTGTTACTAAAACTACAGTCTTTGATGTAAAAGGAATCTGTACAGATTTATTGAGAGTTTATAGATCGCTCTTTTCAAAACATGTTGGCAGAATTTAATATTAGTTATTATCGCAGCAACTCAATGCATAATGCGTCTTCAGACGAAAGGATACCGGGAACCATTAAGGAACGCATGCATCGTTATTTTACGAGTTCATTACACCCAACGCAGGCTCGTTCTTTTACGACCCCAGCAGTATATATCTGTATACAAAAGTACAAACCGCACAACACTCTGTTGGGACAGATTGTGAAGACGATTACCTACTCTTCCCGGAAACTAACGTTTTGCATACAATGATCAGTCAATGCGATGTATATTTAAATCCAGTTAATGTCTCTGCAACTTCCAGTTATTATCATTACCGAGCATATTTAGGGAATGTTTCTCATTATTCAAAAGATGCCAAGGAAACCCATTTGCACTCCTGAAGCAGAAAAAACTGTAAAAGATAAATTTAAAAATCGAAAAAAATTTTTTTTTTTTTGTTATGAGCATTTGCACAGCGATTACTTCTTTCAAAAGAGACTTTTGGTAAACGCTATAGAGATAAAAATTAAAATCACCTGTAATGCCCCCTAGCTATGTTTAAACTTGCCTGAGGACGGTGAAGCGGCTTTAAATCAGTGGTTCCACACATTATTGAGACGTATCTCAGTGTCCGCCGCGTAAATTATCCGCAGTTAAACAAATGGAGAGTGAAAGATTTTTGTTGAGATTGATTGTTAATTACCCTGTAAAACGTACCCAACTGAAAATGCTTACAGTCACATCTGATTTATTCTCGAAACAGCTTGACAATATTGTGTTGGGAAATTTCCCACAAAGAATACTTGTGGCAAAGGTTGACCATGACAGTGTTTCAAGCAAATATAAAAATCCCCATTGAAGTTTGAAGGTAGAGGTCTAGAAATGGATCACTCTACTGAGGATAAAATTTTACTATGATCGCGAGCGTTCCACAATTTATTTCTTGGTACAAACGGTTGTAACGATGTTGGAATAGATGTATGAGGTGACATCTTTTTAAATAGGACTAAAGCTTAGCCTTCCACATTTCGGTTGATCACTGCTCAGATATTTGCACGCACCTAAATCTTCAAAAACAGAGACTTTTGGCACTGACATTAGAATTTAGCAAACTCTTAGGTAGCCCCATTGGTGTACTACTCTAGAATCAAAAGGACCGATTGTAATTGATCGAATTAGATCGGTGATAACCGAATTTTAATGGAGGCGCTCACAATTCAGAGGGATTATGAAAAAGGATTACTTTTCCGCGGAGCATTTTCATAGGCACATAAGCAAACCATGAAACGTTGGATTTACCGAGGAAAAAGACCGTCGGATTTATACTTAACATATTTACCGCCAAAGACGAAAAATCTCGTCTTTTGACACAGATCAATTGACCGCCAAAGACGAGAAATCTCGTCTTGAACTGTATAAATTATAAGCTTTATTTTGGTATATTTTTTTTAGAGATATCTTTAGTTTTAATTTTTCTTTAAATTTTTGGTGAGGCCTTGCAGTGGGGTAAATCTTGCAAACCTGCTGGCGGTGGCTCCTTACCTTCTTAAAAAGTGCTGGTGGTGAATGTGATAATACCGACATATCGACAGGACCAGGGATTTTATTGGGTGGGTGTGTATTTGAGGAAACAGAAAACATACTATGATTTGCTTAAGATGTCTCCATTTCATGACCCAAGTATCGTGAAATTCCTAAACAAATATATATACCTACGTTATTTCGAATCCTTATAGGCATCATAGTTTATATAGTAATGTGTGTGCTTAATACTGTCTGCTCTTTTTGCTGTGCATGTCAAGGGGATATTCATATGATGACTTTCTGGAATTTTTTAGCAAATGTGATTCATGTTTAAATGATGATTTTCTATGTAATAAAAACAATTACTTATTTCCATTTGTAATTGAAAACCACTGTGTAATGTAGTAAGAATAAAGCTTTTTTTACTTATACTATATTTCTTATGTATCTTGTAAAATCTAAGCAGTATTATTAATTCTTAAGGTTATAATCACTACAAGTGTAAGCCTTACATACGTAAACTATGCACGAATTAACTTATGTCCCTTTTAAAATACATTTGTATACCAAAGTAACTTCTAATTTAATAAACGCATTCCTTGTTTTCTGTATTATTTTTTAAAATCTGAATAATTCTCAAAATTCTAGACTTCTATTATTTGTATACACAGAGTGAGAGAAAAGTCTTTAAGGATTTTATACATGCCAATAATTAATACTATAAACACCCAGGAATGTCTGTCAGTCTGTCACGCTCGAAAAGAGAAGAAGATTCTTGATATATATGGGCGATATTTGTATTTTAATGCATTAGATTTGCATTTTAATGCATTAGAAAAAGGCGTAATGAATTCTACCTTTAATTATAATTTTAAAAAGTCTATCTATAATAATAAAAGGACGGCCGTGTGTGTGTGTGTGTGTGTGTGTGTGTGTGTGTGTGTTCCAGCCAAAGGTCCAAAATGAAAGCAGTTACAAACCTGAAACTTCACACACATATTGATTAGGTCCCGAGGATGTGCACCTGGGTGTTGAATGCCCGGTTAGGTTAATTGAATGCCCGATTAGGTCAACTGAACGCCCTTGACAATTGGTTAGGTTAAGTCGTGATATTTTCGTTAACTTTAACGAAAATATCACGACTTAACCTAACCAATCGTCAAGGGCGTACAATTAACCTAACCGGGCATTCAATTAACCTAACTAATAACAGTCTTCGAACTACAAAAAATATTCCACCGTCGGCTGGGATATTTTTGCCACCCGCACGAAGGGCGGGTTCTCCGCTAGTTTGTTAATAATAAATAAATTCCAATGATATCGCTGCAGACCGAGGAGGAGATGGAGGGATGGGGTGAACGAAGCTTTGGGTCAGAAAGGCCTGAACGTCTGGGAAGGTGAAAGATGCGCGCTGTATAGAAAAAGTGGAGCGATGTGGTATATGGGGGGCGACGGGGTGGCACTGTGCTGCCTCAAGGTGTATGAAGCGGTCTGGGTAAATCATAGAGTAGTCTGCGGGGCTGGGCTGTGAATAATGTTGCCCTGAGGCAGGTGCATTATTGTCATGACAGCTGATAAAGTGAATGTGAGCGATTAAGGCACTTCTTGCCTGTTCATGACGCGACCTCACTGCGATGGGAGAGGCGTTTCGATATAAAAAAAACAAAAATTAAATTACATTTTTAATCAGTAGGAAAATGAATATTAACTTGCTTTTTCTAAGAAAGAAATGAATGGCGCTTCCTGCAGAAATGAAAAGCAAAGTAATGCTTAAAAAATGTAAATAATAATGAAGAGGTACTTACACAGCCTCAAAAGTATTCCTTTCTACTCCCTCCAAGAGGTCGGAATCGAAGAGAACCCCATTCGTCCCTATTTGATCCAAATGATCGTGTGCGTTCATACTATAATATAAAAAATATTTACAAAAGACATCGTTGCATGTATTGATGTTTATAAATAATAATTGATTACCTGCATTTAATCAAATGTTAAAAAAGAAAACTTACATGACCTGGTAGTTTGAGATGGGGTACGCTAAACGCACAAGATCGAATTCGTCGTGGTCGTTAACATTGAGCTGTTCCCTATAAATAAAATCTTATATATAAGTTTCGAAACAAACTGTTTATTATTATATACTTCAGTTTATATATATATATATACATATGGGCTACGTCGTGGCCAATGTCGTAACACCGCTTCCCGGAGATCAGCAAAGTTAAGTGACATTGGGTGTGGGTAGTAGTTGGATGGGACACCGTCCTCCGCGCCCAGATTATGTAGCAACCCGTGGCTCGGATCCCACGTAAAGCTGTAGGTCCTCTCCTTCATATGACCTTAGATGTTGCGTTGCGATGGAGGTTAAACAACCCCAATTAAAAATATATATATACATATATATACATATATATATATACATATATTGGGCACATAATACCCAATACCGTCACTGAACTTAAATCTGGTAAATAGATTTCACGCATTTAAGAAAAGTAGAAAAAAGAAAACTTACATGGAATCAGGAGTGGAATTCGACATGTTGGATTTTAACACAGTCAAAGTTGTGTGTATGGCGCTCAATTCACTGTTATTAAAGAGACTATGGGAGACGGTGGACTTCGGCTTGCTTATATAAAACGAGGCATTCAAGCCACGACACCAGAAATTCATGAACAGATATAATGAATCTTAGAGGATTAAGTATTGTTGATGGAATAATTCTAAATTATGTCCTGAATATTATTTATATAACACTTCAAAACGCTTGTCGTAACTTTACAAATAACATAATTTAAATGTAAAAGACGAATATTATGTAAAATGCCCGTTCACTCCTAGTAGTTATTCACGTAATCGCTTGTTCATTCCTGCGCCTTAGGCAGCACCCCATTTTATTTAATGGTGTAATTTTATATATACGGGTTTCCAATAAACCTTAGCCCCCCCCCGCCCATGGCCTAAACCATTGGAGGTACAGTAAAACTAAACATACCTTACAAAAGAGAATTTAATCCTGCATTTAATGAGAAACAATTAAAACTTGGTGTTCCCGCCATTGGCTTCCAAGACAGCCTGAATTCGCTTTGGGTAGCTTGCCAAAAGTGACGTGAATAGATCTTGATCGTTACGCAAATTTGCTAAAACAGTTTCAATGTGTTGCGTCATTGTATCCTTCGAAAATCGATTTGCTGCAGGTTCTGGAAACAAGAGACATTCAACCTTGTCCTTTATAACTGATCCAATGTGTTCACAGACGTTCAGGTCAGGAGAATTTCCTGGCCATTCTTCATTTCCAAAGAAATCAATCTCATGGTTCCGCAACAACTGTTGAGTGGCTAATGCCTTAAAGCAGGGAGGCCTTATCGTGCAGAAGTGTGACCTGATCGACATCCATAACATTGTTTGGGTTTCTTAGAAAAGGAATGACATGCTGGGATAGAATAATATCACGAAAATACTGTCCATCCCAACTCTGACCATTTGGCTTCAGCACCCGCATGAGCTTCTTTGCAGTGAACAAAACAAACACACCAATACAGTCTGGACTTTTTAATAATTCGCGATAATGTTCATTGTCATCGATTTCATCTGGTGTTGTGGCCCACACTCGATCATTTTGGTAGTTAGGCCAACGTAATACGTAAACAAAAAATTCATCGGAGACAGCTAAATGCATGAAATCTACCACATCCCAATCTTCAAGATAATGGGCAAACCACATTCTGTCATCGATGTTAAGTTGAGTTTTTCTTGGCTTTGGAAGTTCATGCCAAGGCTTTAAACCTTGCCTATGACGGTACAGTCGAATGATCTCACCACTAACGATCTTTCCTCTCAACACTTCGATCTCTCTAGAAAGTTTAGCACAGCTGTTTTTCCGCTTACGCGTACCGCTTTCAATGATGTCCTTTGTTTCCTGAGAGAGTGGCAAATTTGGGCGCCCAGATTTGGTCGTATCCATTTCACATTCATCCAAAGTTTTATTCCAATTTCTTTTGACGAAGTCCTCACTTCTTCGAAACTTTTTGGTAACCCATGAACGTGTTATAAAGGTGGCTCCAGCATCACGAGCTTCCCGAAATGTTATTGCTCGTATGCGATCTATCACACGTTGCCTCTCCGAATCACCAATTAATTGAGAAGCCATTATATTATCACTTTATCAGCTAGAGTAATTTTAATACCTGCAATAAATAAAGAATTTTATATATTTTTATAATCACTAAACACTCTTTCGATATAAGTAAACATGTAAGCTGCAAATTCGGAGGGGGGGGGGGCTAAGGTTTTTTGGAACCCCTTACATAAAATACTGTATTTTGCGAAATGTGTAATATATATATATATATATAATATATATATATATGTGTATATATATATGTCTGAGGTCGAGGGTTCGATACCATATGGTGTTAGTTAATAATACTCTAAATAAATTACAAATGTTTAATAATCATCTATTAAAATATCCATTTCATATCCTGCAAACGCAAATTTCCCTTGAAATTAACATACTAAATTTAAATTTATATCTCTCAAACTCTACCATATACATATATATATATATATATATATATATATATATATATATATATATTGTGTGTGTGTGTGTGTATATATATATATGGCATTGAACGCTGGCTCCTTGGCCATGTAACTTCAATCGGTAGGTTGTATTTACTCAGATGAGGTGGGTGGAAGTGAGACGTTTAAAAGGCAATGAAAGCAATAATGAGGTAAACTTTTGTTATTATGTACAAAGCATAAAAGATTATTAAGTGTAACGAAGTCTCAATGCTGTATTTGATGTAACACAAAAGATAAACAAATCTTTCTTTCTGTATGACTCATGTATTAATAAAACACAGCTCCTATAACAAAAATGTGTGGCTGGTTTGTTAGATTATAACGGGAGGAGCAAAAATCGTAATGTTTGTTTGGTAAATAAAGAATAGTGATTGTATTTCTACATGTTTATTTTTCAAAGAGGTTTTCAGTGCTCGATGAGATAAAAAGGTTCTCAACTTGCATGTTGAAAGTCAAGTGAATTCCACAGGTGAATTCATATCTGAAATTGCGCTGAACCAATATATATACATAAATATTTATTAGGGCATAAATGTGTGATAAAATGTTAGAGATTTGTTTGAGTTAAGTCTGAATATAAACATTCTTTATGTGTCTACAAACCAAGTTTCAGCGGTTAAGTGCATAAGAGGTCATTAAATTTTGTTGGAATCACTTTAATTTTCAGATTTAGACATATTTTTGTGAAGTATATAACATATCTGACTTAATTTGTAATATTATATATATATATATATATATATATATATATATATATATATATATATATATATTAGGGTGCTTTCAACAAACGAACTTTTGAAATTCAAAAAGCCGACCCTGCCATTTTGTTCCCATTTGAAACTAAATATATCGTGTGCAGTTGTTTTTTACCCAATAATATTTAGGGGGTGTTCAACCGCACTAAACATTCACCATTTACTACCTATTAGGTCATATTGAGAAATATCTGAATGGACTAACTGGAGTATGTTAGTACAAGTTTCAGCCATCAGGTGGCAGTAGTGATCAACACAGAGAGCTTTGCTTACAGGTGAGTGGCGCCAGTTTGGTAGTGCACAACGCGTTTTGATTCCCTAGTGTTTCTTGCTGTGACGTTCTTTACTTTTTACTTTTCAAGTTATAAATGATGGCGAAAGCATTAATTACACGATCAAAAATTAAACGTGTCTCGTGAGACAGCCAAGCTCGCAACTCTCGAGAAACAAGCTTCCTTCAAAAGGCGAAAACCTTTCATTTTTGTTTCATCACCACATTGAAGAGAATACATTGCTCAAAGAAAGCATTACTATAACGACACGCAAGATCCTGAAAATGTGGAAAAAGCGAGGATTCCCACTTCTCACGAGCGAGACATCAACAAGAAAATTTTGTCAGACCTCACTGGCTGCAATCAGGTAGGTCGTCTCCCTATTCTGGAGTCCGGAGAACACACCCAAAAACTGCTCGCCGTCCCCAAACTACCGAACTCCAAGGCAGAAAGAACGGCACACAAGCTCCTGAAAACTGTTGACGAGTGGAATCTTCGTGAACGAGTGAAGGAGCTTTGGTTTGATAACACTACTGAAAATATGGGCCTGCGCGATGGTGCATGTACTCTGGCGTAACAAGAGTTGAACAAGAATGTGTTTTCGTCTGTTGACAAATATTCATGAGTTAATCCTCCAGAAAGTATTTCCTACGTTTTTACAAGATGTGTCTAGAAGCCCCAACATCGCGATCTTCGACAGCTTCCGAGAGTACTGGCTAAATATTTGTCAAGATGACTTTAAGACGAGAGCAGACGATGAGGTCACCGTGAGTATGATCATGGACTGGAAATAAGAAATCATACAGTTCGCAAAAGTGCCGTCCGGGAGCAGTTGCCGAGGGATGACTACAAGGCGTTTGTGGAACTATTCATCATTTTTCTCGGTGGTGTACTTCCTCACAGTCACTGGTTTCGGACGCCGGGAGCAGTTCATTGCGCACGCAGAAGGGCAAGTGCTTGGTACTCGCTGAAAATGTGGATGTTTCAAGAGCAGTTCCATCAATCCCACAGACCTTTCAAATGGAGATCTCCCGCGCCTTCCTTTCAGGATGCAGTATGGGGACTCCTAAGTGACGTAAACGTGTTCACCTGAAAACTGTACGTTAAAGCATGGATTCAGTGTCCGCTTCCTACGTTAGCTGCGGCGATTGACCTGCATCTCCTACAAGACTTTCAGCAGTACACAGATCAACTAATTGTAGCAGCCGCAGTGTTTTCGTTTGGCTAGCATCTGGGACCCACCGTGCAGAGTGCTGGTGCCAGATGATGCGGGGAAGAAAATAGAAGACTTTGTTATGACAAAGACAACTTTCTCGGTGTGCTTTTCTGTTTCCTCCAGATGAATACTACCAGTTGGAGAGACGACAACGACTTACAGGTTGCACAGATGGTGGTTCTCAATATTAGACCTGTGAATGATTTAGCGGAGAGAGAAGTTGCCCTTATTCAAGAATTAACTCCTCACGTATCAAGAATGAGGAGTAAAAACCATATCTCCTACATGTTGGTCAAGATCATCGTTACGCTTTCCCTAAAGCCTTTAAGAGGGACCTGGTCATGAAAATGAGTGTCTGCAAGGCATGAGCCTCCCCTTGAGGTGCTAGTACTCATTCCTGATGCAGCAAGTGAGGAGGACCTGGATAGCAGTACCTTTACACCGATCATTATCCACAATAGGGATACTCATCATTATTCAGATAGTATAGGCTATAGAAATAAAATTTACTCTTCGCAACCTTTAAAGTTTAAACTTTCATCAAACTACAGAAAAAAAACTGCATACGGCATTTTCTCGGTCATCTGCATGAAATGAAAGGGTCGGAACTAAAATATTAGTTTTGAAAATTTCACCCTATAAGGTCAAAGTACCTTAATATTATATATATATATATATATATATATATATATATATATATATATTAGAACCGCCCCAAATGCGTCAATATGCGCATAGTGTTTAAGCGTGTAAAATGAGGTTTCGTTACCCAATGGTATAATATCACTTTTATGCCAAAGACAAAGTTGAATAGTAGCTGTTTTGGGGTTGTGTGAAAAAAATTAGGTTAGGTTATACGAAACCGAATTATTGTACTATAAAGTTTGAGTCGGGGGTTCGTCTCCAGATGGTATAATAGCACTGTTATACCTAAAACAGAGTTGAATAGTGGTAGACTTGGGGTAGCATAAAAGATGAGGTTAGGTTATACAAAACCGAATTATATCACTGTTATGTTCAAGTCACAGGATTGAAAGGTGGCCGCTAAGGTTCATAGTATGGCGTCAGACACACACACACACACACACACACACACACACACATATATATATATATATATATATATATATATATTAATGTAAAGAACGACGCTTGTGTAGAAGAGCGTCCGCACAAGATGAGGAGAAAGAACGCACAAATGAAAAACGAGGCACCTCCCAGGAATCGAACCCGGGATCATCCAATTGCCGGTCGGATATGCCAACCACTGCACCAAGGTCCCCAATCAGTCACAACTCGTAATTCTCCTACATACGAGCGGAATCGAATTGGTGGTGAAATCGATTGACGACGATGTCGAATCCATAGAATTCGGGTAGGATTGCAATGTATGAAGCTTAATTAACCGCCAAATCCGTAGAAAGTACGCCCTTGACGTTTCAAGGCATGCCTCCTCAGGGCATTCGATTCCGCTCGTATATAGGAGAATTACGAGTTGTGACTGATTGGGGGACCTTGGTGCAGTGGTTAGCATATCCGACCGGCAATTGGATGATCCCGGGTTCGATTCCTTGGAGGTGCCTCGTTTTTCATTTGTTCGTTCTTTCTCCTCATCTTGTGCGGACGCTCTTCGACACAAGTGTCGTTCTTTACATTAATTATACTGTGTTGTTTGCAGTTAAAAAAAAATATATATATATATTATATATATATATATACACACACACACACACATTTTTTATTTTCAAGTTTAGTTTCGGTTAGGTTAGATTAGGGTGCTCTATATTCAGTTCTCTACTTTAATAGATTAAATGTTTTTCCCTTTTCCCTCTTTTCCCCTTTTTTCCCTCACCCCTTCCCCCCCACTCTTCCCCTCGTTTCCCCTCTCAATATATCTTGACTCATAATACTAATACCATAGCACTACAGCAGTAGAATAGTAAAAAAGAGTTTTTGCCTACGATCACTTACATACTAGTCATTTCCAGGTTGTACAGGTTTGTTGTAGCTCTTTTTAAAACCAGAAGTCAGAATGGGTAAGACCCAAATTTTAACGGTATATCATTTTCGCCGTTGCCACGAATTTAGATGAAACATGCAATTCGGTATTTTAGGTAAAATCATGTGCATCAAAAGTGAGTAGATTTTGAGATGGAAGGAGTTAATTTTCAATAATGTTTGTGGAATACGACCTGGACCGTCATTAAAAGACTTTGCGTGCGCAATTGAAAACAAAATAAAAATTGAATCCTTCGAATTTTCAACTTGTGTATGGTCCAAATTATTTTGATTAATTTTCCCTTAATGAAATCGAACAAGTTTTAACAAAGTTATATAACAAGTTATATTATAACAAGTTATATAACTTTAACTCTTAAAATAATGACCTTAAAATTTCTCTCCCTGATAGAATAGTTGTTTTACAAACAAAATCGTAACTCTGAGTCCACGTTAGTTCGAATCGTATATTTAAGTTTCTTTTAGGTTGTAAGCAGTTTTGTCTCATTATAATATCTTCAAAATGTTCTATGTTAATCGTTAAACGTTAATCTTTTCAATGCATTATCTGAAAGGTGTTCGAAGACTTTCAAGATTTGGACATATCAAGAACTTGGGAAATTTTTCATGGACGACACGTGTTAAATTTCAAAGAATTAAATCGTACTATCCAGATATTGCTACTACGCTGAATCTACTCGTGTTGTTGATGTTCACGGAATGTGCTTTAATTAACACAATATAAAGTTCCGAAGAATCAAAATTATTTTCCCTGAGTTACTTCCGTCAGTGTCGGAATGTTCAAAACACTTGTCGCACTTTTAATTTACAGTGATCAGTAATAAAGCAAAACATGTTAGTTGACATTTAAATCAATTTATAAAATCGTTACATAAAGGAAGGTATGCAAAACAATTGCTTTCACTTCAGGAAAAATATTTTTATTTTATTATGCCACCTGAATAGTTATTTTTGCGAACTGAATTTTGAACATCTCTGAAATATATATATATATATATATATATATATATATATATATATATATATAATATATTATATATAATATATAATATATATAAAACCTTGTCTGTAAATGAATTCTATTGACGGAAATGGAAGAAAATTATAAATTCAAAATAAATTGCTGTTATTGCCTCGTTCTTTGTAATTAAAGCAATTATAGCACTTTGCCATCATGTACCCACACTTGCACACAAACACACACACACACATATATATATATATATATCAAGGAGGGGGATAAGGGCGAGCGCCCACAAAAGTGACCCCGCCACAGAAGATGGAGAGAGCCAAAAACAAGGTCTCCAAGGCTCAATGATGCAATTTTTTTTTTAAATATAAATTTTGAAAACGTTGTGTAGTGTGTAAGATGCATGTATGTGTAGTGAGAAATAGAGGGAGAAGTGTGTGCTTCAGAGCATGCTGGACTGCTCACAGGGTAGATGAGAAACGGGAGTTCTAGCACTCCCTGACTCCTGCCTAAAATCCACCCTGGAGTACTTCTCTGGTCGATAGGTGTCTACAATCTCCTCCTACTGTAATATATATATATATATATATATATATATATATATATATATATATATATATATATAGTTGCTTGTAAACAGAGCTGGGCACTTGCGGCATATTTTGCGGTACTGCGGTACTGCGGTACTACCAAACTACCAAACCGGTACCAAACCGGTACGCGGAAATTTGAATGCGGTAGCGGTACTGCGGTACTTTCAGCGATCCTTTGCGGTACTGCGTTATGCGGTCCCGGTTTGGTAGTTTGGTAGTACCGCAGTACCGCAGTACCGCAAAATATGCCGCAAGTGCCCAGCTCTGCTTGTAAATACTTTGGAACCCCAACTAAATTTTTTAAAATTTTGCATTGTGATGGCATCCAGAGAAATATAAATGTTCAGAAATAATATGTAAAACCTCATGTCATATATTTATGAAATATATGTTTATAAAATATATGAACTAGCTTACAATTTTTCTATCCTGAATGACCTAAAGCAGATTGTACAGCACCATACTCATATCCCGATTGCTTTGGAGATAAGCCTAACATTCTAGATTTATTTCTCACCTCTCATCCTTCATCTCACTCTGTCAAACTTCTTTCTCCGTTGGGCTCCTCCGACCACAATCTTACATCCTCCCAAGAGGAGGCGCCTTTGGCACTTTCGCGCCACTGATTGGGGAGGGCCTTAGGTAGTACTGCTCTGATTTCCCATGGAATGATTACTGCTTCCATGGCCGGGGCCCTTCCGATTGTATTCAGCGCATAATGGAGGTGATTCTCTTTGGCATGGAGGCGTACATTCCATATTCTATTCCTACTACGAATGCAAAAACAGCTTGGTTTAACCTTACGTGTTCTAATGCTATCTGCAACAGAGAGGAAGCTTTCAGAAGGTACCGTCGCCATCCAACTCCTGACTCTCACTCAGCTTATATTTCTGCCCAGAATCGTGCAAAATCTGTTCTTCGACTCACCAAAAATTCCTTCTTCCGACAAAAATGTATAAACCTATCCAATTCTAATTCTTCTCGTTCTTTCTGGCATCTAGTTAAGAACCTCTTCAACAACTTTACTTCTTCTTTCCCTCCTCTTTTCCATTGCGGCGGCTCAGTTCCCATCTCTTCTCCTGACAAAGCTGAATTCTTCGCTCAAACTTTCGCTTCCAACTCAACCCTGGACAATTGCTTTGATTTCTTTCCTTTCGAAAGTTTTTTAATCTATTCACAATTGGAAGAGTCTTAAACATCTGTCTTCTCACAATCGCAATCTTATTTCAGATTGTCAGTATGGGTTCCGCAAGGAACGCTCGACTGGCGATCTTTTTCCATATCTCTCTGACTCTCGGTAATCCTCCTTTCGGGATTTCAGTGAAACCTTTTCTATTGCGCTAGGCACAGCAAAAGCTTTCGATAGAGTTTGGCACATATCTTTCATCTCCAAACTGCCCTCCTTCGGCTTCTATCCTTCTATCTGTGCCTTCTTCTCTAACTTCCGTTCTGGCCGATCTATAGCTACGGTTGTAGATGGCCACTGCTCTTCTCCTAAAGGTATAAATATTGGTGTTCTTCAGGGCTCTGTCCTCTCACCCATTAATCTATTTATCAACGATCTTTGAAGTCGCACTTCCTGTCCTATCCACTCAATAGCCGATGATTCCACTCCTCGCCTCTCTCTCAACAGTCACTTCATGTTTTGCGTAGGACGGCTATGGTACACCTGATCTCTGATCTTTCTGCTATCTCTGATTGGGACAGAGAAAACCTTGTAGCTATCACTACCTCAAAACTCACTTCCTCCATCTGTCTACTCGTCACAATCTTCCACATGACTATCCCCTTACCTTCAACAATACACAACTCAATCCTTCCTCTTTTCTTAACATTCTTGGTGTTTCCTTTTCTCGTGATCTTTCCTGGAAAGATCACGTGTACTCTCTTTCCAAAACAGCTTCTAAGAGGTTAATACCTCAAAACTCAATCCTGTATGGAGTATGCTTCTCGTGTGTTGGGTGGCTCAACGCACACAGCTCTACTTGACTTGGTGGAATCAAAGGCTTTTCGTTTCATCATTTCCCCACCTCTTACTGACTGTCTTCAATCCCTCTCTCTTCGCCGCAGTGCATGCCTCCTCCTTTAAGGAGAGCACATAGTACCGGACTTTCTACACATTCTCATTCTTTTTCTGTCCAACTCTCTAACGCAAGGGTTAATCGGTATTTTCAATCTTTCATCTACTTAACCGATCAACTCTGGAACAATCTTCTTCGAACCATCTTTTCCCCTGTTTAGACTCCCAATCTTTGAAGCGCAGCGTGTTCAAACGTCTCAAAAACCCTGGATCTTGATTTTGGCTCTCTTCTTCTTCTATGAGTGGGGGAGGGGTATTTTTGCGGGCATTCGCCCTTGGTCCCTCCTTTCTGCATGAAAAAAAGACATCATATGAAAATGACGTTTGCTTCTGAGGACTGTACGCGAAAGTGTAAACATCTTTCAAATTAGTAACTTGTAGAATTTACAGTATGTAAAAAAATATATCACAGGGGTATACACTCATCATCAGAATTTACTCTTATACACTTTCATGCGAAGTTTAGACTTAGCACTTATATATATATATATATATATATATATATATATATATATATGGCTCAGGACGATGCCAGATGAACCGGGTGTGCCGGATTTGTGCGATGGAGATCGCAAGAGAGCAACTCGCTCCTCCGTCAGGCGAGGCCAAGAGGTGGGGCCACCAGCTTGACTTTCGTGAAGAGAGACCGACGCACGGAACTTCTACCAACTTACCAGGTACCAGGTGTGTGTGTGTATATATATATATATATATATATATATATATACAATTATACAACCGTCTCAAGGCTAGAGGTTTCAGTGTATTTGAAGAGCTTTTGCATCAGACATCCTTAAGAAAATATAACCTACTTTTCATGAAACCAGCATAATACTTTCCATCTGCCTTAATTATTGCATTTATATCTTTGCTGATTAGTCCTTAAGTATTAAACACATGGCATGTGAGGAAATTCTCTTCATTCATTTAACTGAATTATTTGTGCGTAATATATATATATATATATATATATATATATAATACTTTGAAAGATCTTTGTTGTAAGTTAACAAAGGTAGTGATTCCTATTTCGTATACATACCAAAGACAGTTTACTTGAACCCAGCCTCCTTAAGTTAATAACAATTGTTATTGAAAGTTTATGTTCCGAAATACTTAATACTTAAGGCAAATACTGAATTTCAATATTTTGAAAATTTGAAAAGCCTCAAAATGTAATTGGATTTATCAAATAAAATATTCGTATGTCACTTCAACTAATACAGTGGTTCTTAACCTGGGGTGCACCCTAGGGGTGCGAAATGTCATTACTGGGGGTGCGAATAATGCCGGCTGGTTCAGTCACAAAGGTAGTGAAATTAGATTTGTTTCTCCGTTTGCAGTCATTTTTTTACTATTTCTTACATGTCAATACGCGTCGCAACATGTAACACGTAATACATATAAAAAGAGCATTGCCACCTGGACAGAGATTCAGTCGCAGCTTTGGTCCTGGTCCAATAGATACGTATCATTCTTGTATAATATATAGTACACTGAGTATATATGTATTACATATAAATATATGTATGTGAGTATATATGTATTTTAAATATATATATATATATATATATATATATATATATATATATATATTACTGACTTTTGTTTACTTTACTTTTGTTGAGTTTGAACGACGGTTCAGGATCGACCTGCGGTCTACCCCTCTGCAGCATCCCGCCTCATTTGCGGGACTTGGTGAAGGAGGGAATTGCTGTCTGATCTCCTCCTGCCCTCGTAGCCAGCCACGCATGGCTGGTCAGGGACTTTGCACAATAATCTGTCCAGCTTGTTCTTGAAGTTATTCAGGTCGGTGTGCTGGAGATTCCTCACTTCTTTTGGAAGGACATTGAAAAGCTTTGGGCCCCGTATTCTGAGGGTATTTTCCATCCTCGTTTTCATGGCCCCTTGTCCCACCGCAGCTGGGACCGTACAAAATCTGCCTCTTCTCTCATTCCAGTTTGTTTCTATTTCATTTCTGAGGTTAGGAACAGAGCCCTCAAATATTTTCCATATGTATATTATTGTGTACCGCTCGCGCCTTCTTTCAAGAGAGTAGAGTTCCAGGGATTGTAGTCGAGACCAGTAGTCTTCACCTTCCGGTTCCTCTATCTTAGACGTAAAAGACCTTTGTATAGCTTCAATGTTCGCAATGTCTCGTTTTCTGTGTGGGCTTCTGTGTGGCCGTTGTGATTTTGATTTTATAGTGCTCTCTGAATTCTGCATCCGACGACATTATTACTCCAAGATCCCTGACTTGTGGATTTGGTGTTAACTGTTTGGCTTGCAGAGTTTTGTACCCTTTTTTCTGTAGCTCCTTGTTATTACCATATCTTCGAAGTTGGAATTTTTCTTCGTTGAACTTCATATTGTTGTCTTCTGCCGACTGGAATAATGTTTCAATGTCGTTTTATAATTTTCTTTTGTCATCTTCGTTCAATATTTCCTTACATATCTTTGTGTCATCTGCGAAGCATGATACAATACTGTCCTTAATATCTGCATCAATATTTGCAATCATTATTATGAACAACAAGGGAGCTAATACTGTCCCTTGTGGGACAGAGCTCACGACTTCCGAGACTTCCGATTTAACTCCGTTTACCACCACTCTTTGCGCTCTTTGCGTCAAGAAATTCAATATACACCTTCCTTGCTTTCCAGTAATTCCTGTATCCTTAAGTTTGTGTGCTATGATTCCATGGTCACATTTATCGAAAGCTTTAGCAAAGTCCGTATATATTACATCAATGTTTTGTCCTCGACAAAATGTTCATAATATCTTCTCCTGGTGGTCTAGTAGCTGTGACAGGCATGATCTTCCCGCCCTGACGCCATGTTGATTTGGGTTGTATTAGTCTTTTTCTTGTAGGTAGTAGGTAGTTTTGCCTCTAATTATGCGTTCAAAACACTTTATAAGGTGTGAGGTGAGAGCCACTGCCCGGTAATTTTTGGGCATTGCTCTGTTACCACCTTTAAATAGGTGTGTGTGTGTGTGTGTGTGTGTGTGTGTGTGTGTGTGTGTATATTCCTTTGGTAACCTTTGGTTAGCTTCCACCTGAATTGTTCATTCTGACGAAGGTCAAGCTTTTCACTCCGCCTTAGACCTACAGTTTAACGTGGAATCCGAACCACGCCCCACCAGCAGCTCAGCGTCTTAACCACTAGGCCACCCAGGGTAACATAAATATGATATATGATATATATTTTCTCTCATCTTTTCAGATATCTGTGTAAGCAAGGTCTTAATTGCCATGTCGAATAAACGCAGATGGAATGACAACTATGTTCGTTACGGTTTCACTTGTACGACAGAGAAAGAAGGAACTCAACGGCCGCAGTGTGTACTATGCAGCGCGATATTTTCAAACGCTAATCTCAAACCCTCAAAGCTCGCCAAGCATTTCAACAACCAGCATGGTGGTACAGATGCTGGACATGACCTCGAAAGCCTGACGACTAAGAGGGCACGATTTGATCGTGGCGGTACCTTGAAAACGTTTGGGTTTGTGCTGTTCGAGAAGCCCTTGCTGCAAGCATCCTATCAAGTTGCGTATTTGTGTGCCAAGAAAAAAAAGCCTCATACAATTGCTGAAGAATTGGTGAAACCTTCTGCACTGGAGATAACGAAAATAGTATTGGGAACAGAGGCACAAAAGAAACTTCAACAGGTTCCCTTGTCGAACGACGTGATCTGTTCTAGGATAGGTGACATGAACCGGGATATCTTGCAGCAAGTGATTGCAGATATCAAAGCTAGCCCTGTCAAAATAGGTATTCAGCTGGATGAGTTAACCAATGTCGATGGCTGCAGTCAGCTGTTGGTGTTTGTGCGGTACATGAAGGAGAAAGAAATGCTAGATGAATTCTTGTTTTGTAAACTGCTGCAAACAACTACGAAAGGAATCGATGTTTCCAATCTCGTCAAAGGCTTCTTTTCGAAGCATGGGATGACGCTCGCCGTGTGTGGATCTATTTGCACTGATGGAGCCCCCGCCATGCTAGAAAACAAATCAGGATTTGCCGCCAATGAGAAGAAGGAGGTACATCATATCACGGTCACACATTGCGTATTGCACCGTCAAGCACCCGCCACAAAGACGTTGCCTGCTAAATTGAAGGAAGCTTTGTCTACTGCCGTGAGCGCAGTGAACTTCATCGGAGGACGAGGTCTGAATCATCGCCTTTTCCAAGCTTTTTGCGAAGAAATTGGAGCCGAGTACAGTGTTCTTCTTTTCTACACGGAAGTGAGGTGGCTCTCTTGTGGCAGGATGCTTACTCGTATCTTCGAACTGCGTGAGGAAATAATACAATTTCTTCGAAACCAAGGCAGTGACATAGTTGATCACTTCGAGAACAAAGAGTTCATGCTTTCCCTGTCGTATATAGCAGATATGTTTACACACTGGAACGAATTGAACATGTCTATGCAAGGAGTAGGGATGAACATGATCACGGCCAGAGAAAAGTTGTCTGCCTTCGTCCGAAAACTTCCAATTTGGATAAAGCGCGTTGAGAAAGGAGATTTTGCTAACTTTCCTTTGCTTGATGAAGCTGTCGGTGCAAAAGAAGGAGAAATATCCATCAAGACTGAAGTCACAGAGCATTTGCCGGAGTTTATCCAGTCTTTCCAAGGCTACTTCTCCCTTGGAGATCTTGGTGTCGCACAGAAATAGATACAGGATCCATTTTTTTTCAACCTGGATTTCATGGACAATAATGATATGGTGAAAGACGATCTCGTTGAACTGCAGACCAGTGAAAGAATCCGAATGGGGTTTGATTCAATGGAGCTCGACAACTTCTGGTGTGCTCAGCTGGAACCATTTCCACAATTGGCGAAGAGAGCTCTGGAGATCCTCGTCCCATTTGTGACCACGTACACGTGCGAGCAAGGCTTTTCAACGCTCTTACATATCAAAACGAAGGCAAGAAACCGCTTAGATGTGAGTGATGACATGCGTGTGGCCATTTCAAAGAAAGTTCCTCGTTTCACAGACATTGTCGAACAGAAACAAGAAAAGAAAAGCCACTAAAAGTGTAAAATGTGTCATTTTAACTGTTTTTTGTAGTGTTACTGCGAAAATATATCCAAAATATAATTCTATATTTTTAATTGTAAGTCCTTAAAACTGTCCTAAGTCATTGATCTTTGACAAGGGGTGCGAGATAATATTCTGAGAACCGAAGGGGTGCGGCCTCCAAAAAAGGTTAAGAACCACTGAACTAATACTATTCATTAATAGCTGTTATTGAGTTGTTGGAATTCATACAGTTAGAGTAAGTGATGGATTTTTGCGATTTATTGCATTATTAATATCAGTATTCCTTTTGTACAGTTGTTTTACAAGGTGGTTACCGTCATATGTTTATTTTGTAAGAGAATACAGAGAGACGGAGAGTACAAGAAACCAACTTACCATTTCATCAGGCCAACTCGAGAGGAAGGGCGACAAGCTTGACCTTCGTGAAATGAGGAATCATCGCACGGAACATTTGAAAGAATGAAAGGAAAGGACATTTATTTTAAGAGAGAGAGAGAGAGCAGACAAACAAATGTAGGTAGAGAATACTGAAAACTCTCGTACTATGCTTACACTTACAAACGTGTAAAACTTTCACACACGAATAGTATTATTAGTATTAGTAAAGCCCATGTAAAGCAAAAATGAGATGATAACGTTATTAACCCTTTAAGCCCTGAATTTTTTGTAGGATTAAGTTATGAATGCTTGTATTTGAAACTTTAGCAATTTGTACCTTCAGTCCTTAAAGGGTTAAAATGTTCTGCCAAACATTTCAAACATTTTAAAACATTATTGAAAGGTTGCACACATATTATCAAATAGTATTTAAAAAACAAAATTATTAAAATATCTTCAATGTTTAAAATGTTTATGTGTTTAAATGTTCTTTATAATGTTTTAACAATGTGAAAATATATGTTTGGGAAACGTTGTGATCAGATATTTATATAATGTTTCAGTAACATCGTTAAAATATTTCTATAACTTTATGATGTTAGCACTATGTATATTCTTCAAAGAATTTAATTTTTTTTTTTAAACTGTCATTCGATAACGTGTGTGCAAGCTTTCAGTAATGTTATTAAAATGTTTTGTGCTACCCGGGAGTAAATTGTAGAAAAGATAAGGCTTTGCTTCCTCCTCCAGCCATTGCTGAAACAAAATAGTTTTGAAAGAAGAGTTATAGGAAAGTAGAAGTAGCTTTAGAGTTCATTCACACCACGCATACACTTAGTAAAATTAATCATTCACGAGGGACAGAGACTGGCACAGTGCTCAGGCCAACTAATGCGAACGATTGCTCTAACTCTTGCATTATTATTATTACCAGCATTATCAGAATTCGAACCCCTGTTCTCAGTGTTACCCACTTATCTCGTGTACTCAGTTACGCATCAATGGACAGTATAAAATGGCAGAGCTGGGCATTTGCGGCATATTTTGCGGTACTGCGGTACTACCGCAAACCGCAAACCGGAACCGCATAACGCAGTACCGCAAAGGATCGCTGAAAATACCGCAGTACCGCTACCGCATTCAAATTTCCGCGTACCGGTTTGGTGCCGGTTTGGTAGTTTGGTAGTACCGCAGTACCGCAGTACCGCAAAATATGCCGCAAATGCCCAGCTCTGTAAAATGGTACCGTGAAACCTTAGACTATTTTTATGTAAACTCATCTTCATCTTAATTTAATCGTGTGTACCCAGTTATGCATTGGTGGACAGTAGAAACTATTTAATCTAATCTGTACCATGCATGTTTGTTTGAAAGGAATTTTAAGAAATTATTATATACAGGGTGAGTCACAAAAATGTACCCAATTTTAAATGTTTATTAAATCTGCTATTTTTAATGAAAGACAATGTAATTTATGTGATACATAAAGGAATTGATGAGTTACCTCTCTACTCCCCAAATATGACGGTATGGTGTGGTCTCAGTATGCAGAGCTGGGCACTTGCGGCATATTTTGCGGTACTGCGGTACTGCGGTACTACCAAACTACCAAACCGGTACCGCATAACGCAGTACCGCAAAGGATCGCTGAAAGTACCGCAGTACCGCTACCGCATTCAAATTTCCGCGTACCGGTTTGGTACCGGTTTGGTAGTTTGGTAGTACCGCAGTACCGCAGTACCGCAAAATATGCCGCAAGTGCCAAGCTCTGCTCAGTAGTCATCGGATTTACGGTCCATATTTTTTTGAAGATCAGGATACTGAGTAAAGGGTGCCTGTGAATGCGAAACGTTACGTATACATGTTGAACATATTTTCCTGGAGGCGTGTGAGAAACGTTCCTAGTGCTTGGTTTCAACGAAGGAGCAACTAAACATACAGCTTGCTTGTCCACGCAGTGGCTCAATAATCACTTTCATTGCAGATTAATTTTCCACAGGTCTGAATTTCCTTGGCCTCCAAGATCTCCTGACCTCCCCGCTTTAGATTTTTTTTGTATGGGGATTTGTTAAGGAGAATATTTTCAAAGAAACGCAATGACCATTCCTAATCTCAAAGATGCTGTAACGAGAGTTATTTAACGTGAAAAGTCTCACGTGAAACATTTCAAGCTGTAGGCAGAAATTATTCCGTACGTATTCATAAGTGGGCAGAACTTAGAGGAGAACATATCGAACTTTTATTACAGTCAAACAAAACTTTCTGAGTTCCTTTATGTATCACATAAATTATATGTTTTATTATTAAAACTAGCAGTTCTAATAAACATTTAAAATCGGGCACATTTTTGTGAGTCACCCTGTACAAGAAGTCATTATTTCATCGCCGCATCATTTTTTTATGAGTGCCAAAGGTTAATATGCTGAAAAATTAATTAGTTATGATGTCATCCTTCGCAATGAAATTGCTTAGGTAAGGGAGCACTCTTCTAGAGATACCCCCAACTGGCCAAGGCCCTCCTACCGTAATTTAAGAAGTGCCCAGACTGTATCATAAATTTTCTTTTTACGAAATTTTGCTTCATTTCTTAAAACTGTGAAATTATACTTCAATTCTCCTGAAAAGTACTAACAATCCTATACCATCTGCCAAGTAGTATCTATGAAACTAAATATATCTATTCGGAGATTTTCATTCCTAAGAGTTCCTATCAAGCTTTCCATCTACTAATGGAGTATCATCTGAGAATTCCCACTGTTCACGAACTACATTTACTACAAAAAGGACATAACTGTACTAAACTAAATAACATTCCAATTTAGCATTATAAACGTTATCTTAAGTTTATGCACCTTTATTTGAAGTTTATGATACTGAAATACCTGTCTAACCTATTCTTAAACATATTTACCGAGGTGCTCGCCACGACCCTCTCGGGTAGGTTATTCCACCTCTCAACAATCATGTTATAGGTGAAAAAGCTTCTTGCAATGTTCGTGTCAAAAATGTTACTCTTTTTAAAGCTATTGTTTCTCTTAATGTTTCCAATTGGTGAAGTCAAAGAAACGTTCGTACTTATGTTGTCAAAACGATTTAAAATTTAAAATACCTGAATTAACTCCTCTCTTAAATGTTTCGTTTCGAGTGTATACAAAGTTACCTCTTTGAGATTATCTTCGTATGGTTTATTACGTAATGATGGACTAAGCTTTGTAGCGCGGCGCTGAACCCTCTCGAACGTATCTACATCATTACTCATATATGGCGACCAAACCTGTACAGCAAATTCTAAATGAGACCTAACAAGTGACTTATATGACAAAACAATATCTTTATAATATCTCATATATATAATATCTTTATAATATCTCATAATTACGAGAGATAAAACCCAATACCTTATTAGCTTTACTACTCGTGACTGAACATTGTTTTGAGAACTTTAATTAAATCCTTAATAATGACCCCCAACAATCCGTAACAATGACTCCTAAATCTTTTTCCTCCGAGGCTTCGTTTAACACACCATTTCCCATAGTATAATTAAATTCACTATTGTGGTAACCTATATGCATGACTTTACATTTACGAGTATCTACCGGATGATTATAAAGTTTGTCACTTTTATTTTCTCCTCACACACAGGCAGAGTTAAAAGACTCCATCAAACGTGAAATTGCTCTTGTTCCTCAGGAGCTGTTTCGTGCAGCTGTCCTCAATGTTATTCCTCGTATTCAGGCTGTTGAAGAGGCTCATGGCGTCCACATTACAATACAATTCGACTAACCTTTGCAGTTGGGCATATAGCTATACGTTGTTTTGTTTCTTCTTTTTATGATAAGGAACCTTATTTGCTTTCCCATGTTTTCAAGGAGGTGTATACCAATTTACAATGTTATACATTGCATTTTAAATTGCATTTGCCACTTATTAGACCACTCTACTAAATTATTAAAATTACGATGCACATTATCTCTATCTAGAAAATAATTGCTTTTCCTGCAATTTTAGTATCGTTAACATATATTATGAAGAATACTGGCCCCGGAACCTCGCTAGCTACATTAGCCCACCTTGACTCTTACTCACCTACAGTGCAGTGGCGCTCATAAGTATTCGTACAGAGAAATTCTGCTTTTGTTTGTGTACTCGTTCGTCAGTTGTGAGAAATTTTAAGTTCACTAAAAAAAAAAAGAACACATATTTTCGTGATTAAAAGTAAATGTAAAAGTAAATATATATATATATATATATACAGTGGTGTAGTGCTAAATAAAGAAGTGAGGGAACGCATTTTGAAAGTGTTACTCAGATGCGGGGGGGACAATGGCGAGCGCGGCGAGCCCATACAGCTGGGGGTCCGGGGGCACTGTAAGCCCCCCGGGAAATCTTTTGAAATCTGACCAATTTCAGGGATATTTTGAGGTCATATGCACTGGATATTAGGATATATTCCAAGGTTGAAGATGCAGTATTTCCAATGTCATTAGATATATGACATCCAGTACGATCAATAAAAATAGCTAACAACTGGAATGATTAACTAAAAAAAAGTTAACAACTGGTACGCCGTGGTGACTGTTTCACCAGATCTTTATAGGCTAGTATTGCCTCAGTCGAAGCTAAAAGAAATGAAACAGTTAATGATTCTTTCTCATATTCTTCTAGGGGTGGGAATTAAAATTTCATGACGTTAGAGATTTGTAAGTTCAAATTTATTTGAAATAGTGAGGGAACGCCGTTCCGTCTACCAAAAAAAGTAAGGGAACGCCGTTCCCACAGCACTACACCACTGTGTGTGTGTATATATATATATATATATATATATATATATATATATATAATTATATATAAATATACGTGCGGAATGATGCCCAATGTAAAAGATGTTAAACTCTTCATACTTCCACTGAAGCTTTGATGCATCGATAAATAAGTGGCGCTCACAAGTATTCGTACAGAGAAATACTGTATTTCAGTTATATTCGTCCTTATAGCATGAAAGAATTTGAGGGAAAATAGAAAAAAAGTTAAAACCCAAAAGTTTTCGTACGTTTAATTACGGAATTATTTAATACGTTGTGTGGCCACATTTTCCTTGGATGACTTTAATAAATAGTTTTGAGTATTTTTCTAAATGGTTTCGACATCTCTTAGCAGAAATTTTAGCCCATTCTTTTGAAGAAAATTGTTTCACTTCATTCAGGCTCGAAGTTTCTCTTGCCGATAGGTTTTTTTTAAAATTAAACCATAAATTCTCGATTGAATTGAAATTTGGGCTTTGACTAAGCCACTCGAGAAGCTTGAAATTCTTTTGTTGAAGCCATTTCATAGTGTTCTTCTTTTATGTTTTGGATTATTATCTTCTTGCGATCCATTCGCAACTCCGAACTGAAGACAATACACTCACTTCTAAAATTTCCTGATATTTCATCGATTTCAAGACTCCATTGATGACAACAAGCTTTCCTGGACTTAAAGAACTAAAGCATCTCCAAAGAAGCGAACTACAACCACCATTTTTAACCGTAGGAAGGTTGTCTTTTCCTCGAATGCAGTATTTGATTTTTGCCAAACATACCGTTGCTCGTTGTTCCTGAATAATTCAATTTTGATCTCGTCTGTCCAGAGAACTTTCTCCCAGAATGCAAATCTATCATTTAGATGATCCTTGGCGTACTTAGACGAGCTTTTTTGAGCGCTTTTCGTACCAGAGGGTTTCTTCGTGCAATTCATCCATGCAGACCATTCTTTCTCGATGTACGACGTACAATAAAGGGATGGACATCGATCTTAGACAGTCTTAATGTTTGGCAAATATCACTTGTAGTCACGTGTGGATTCGCAGCAGCCATTCTTTCAAACTGTCTAGCTGTACGTTCTGAAATCTTGCAAGGTTGTCGACATCTTGGTGGAGTTTTGATTGTTTCAAAGCCTTTCCATTTCTTTATAACTGCAGCAACCGTCGTAAATTAAATTCGAAGTTCCTTCTCCTATCTTTCTAGAACTCTTTCCACACTCGTGTGCAGTAATAACAGATCTCTTAAGATCTGTGGACAGTTCTTTACCACGACGACCCATTGCTTACTAATGGCTTGTATAGTAATCCGTCTTCCATGAAGATTAGAGAAAATTCTAGAATTCAGAATTGTCAACAATTTCTAATCATTAAACGGCCAAGTACTGATAAAAAATTTTAAAAGTCTTCAAGCCTCATGTGGACACACACAAGGTATTAAATAATTTTATAAATAAATGTACGGAAATTTTTGCATTTTAACTATTTTTTATTTTCTTCAACTTCTTTGATGTTTTACATTACATATTACAGTAAAGCTTTTTTTTTTTTTTTGCCAATTTTTTCTAAACGAATGGTAAACTTTCATAACTATCCTATGCATGGTACAAAAGATATGGACGAATATAACAAATATTTCTCTGTACGAATACTTATGAGCGCCACTGTATTACTACGTTTTGTTTTCTATCGGTTAACCAGTTACTAATTCAACTGTGAACCTGACCCATAATTTCGTGAGCTTTAACTTTTTCTGACATTCGTTTATGGAGAACTTTTCCTGACATTCGTTTATGGAGAACTTCGTCAAATGCCTTTTGAAAATCTAAATATATTGCATCTACCGCCTATTACGTTCATAAATGCCGATGACATCATGAAAAATTATTTGTACGAAACTTCTGTTGACTTTGTTTAATAAGATTATTGCTTTTAAGATGTTCGATCATTCGGTCTCGAATAACTGATTCAAAAAGGTTTCCTATAATAAAATTTTGACTAATAGGCCTAGAATGATAATGATAAGCTTTGTTGGCAGGATATAAATCCCATAAAATATTACAATATTCTCGAAGGTAATAAACGATAAGATAAATCAAACAATAACAAACTTATAAAACTAAAACTTATGACTAAAAGAGAAATAAAAATAAGACACGTACTGAACCAAGTAATAATAAAACTACCCACAGCTAAGACTACAAAAGAGAAAAAATGGAAATAAAAATACAGAGAGGGACAATATCAACATATATATATGGTAATGAGAATGATGGTAATGATAATGACAGTAATAATGTTTATGCAGAAGACAAATTCAACGATCCCCCCCCCCCAAAAAAAGGTACAGTATCCATCAAGATAATCAACTAATTAAACAATAAACTAATTAAACAACTAATTAAACAATAAATTAATTAAACAACTAATTAAACAATAAATTTAAAAAACAAAAACAAAAGAAGACTAAGATAATAAAGAAATAACAATAATACCCGTAAAGAAGCAAGAAATAATAAAATTAGTAATAACAGCTTCATAAAAATAAAAAGTACATGTAATGGAGTAGTTAATACAGGAGTTGAGTGGAGCTATAGACAGACACTTTCATACCAAAAGGTCCACAGTTTAGAGTCTAGAAGACATAAAGCAGGACTACTGAATAGCTTGGACAATTGGATTGTCTGATTTTTTTTATTCTTCGCATTAGACTGTATTGAGTACGTCTTGTTATCTCAGGGAGGCCCGGAACATTTGACAGGCTGAGCATCTTGGAGGTAACTTATGCAGCAGTCTATGGGATCTGTTGTAAAGCAAACTGAGGGTTCTGCAGGAGCCTTTTTTATAATTAACCCAGAATTGCTGCCCTTAAATATTAGCGCAGAAAGTATGAAAAAGAGTGTCTTTAGCTTCGCTTGTACAGAATTCGAAGTTCCTTACAATTATGTTTGCCTTATATTACCACAGTAACTTCGATATTGTTTTCTTTTGTCTGAGTCGTCACTTAAGGAGCTGATGATAGTTCGACTCAGATATTTAAATTCTTGTACCTGCGCTATCGGTTCGTCTTCTTATTCTGAAAATAATATTAGCTGTCTGGTTTGAGCTTTTAGGATAGAATTGCATCACTTTAGTTTTAGTAACACTAAAATTAATGTTAGGATTCGGTGAATATGATTCACAGATTTTTCTAAGATGATCCAGACCTTTCACCGAAGAACTAATTAACAAAGCTGGGCACTTGCGTTTTTTTTTGCGGTACTGCGGTACTGCGGTACTACCGCACTACCAAACCGGTACCGCATAACGCAGTACCGCAAAGGATCGCTGAAAGTACAGCCTGTACTTTCAGCGATCCTTTGCGGTACTGCGTTATGCGGTACCGGTTTGGTAGTGCGGTAGTACCGCAGTACCGCAGTACCGCAAAAAAACCGCAAGTGCCCAGCTTTGCTTATTAACACCATATCATCTGCACAAGTTATTTATCTTCATGTCATATATACAGCATCCCACTCTTGCCTCATTAAAAGAAGCAATTAATCCATCAAAATATATATATATATATATATATATATATTATATACTGTATATTAAACAGCAGAGGAGAGACTAAGGAGCCGTGTCTGACTCCGCATGAGGAATCAAAGCATTCGGACAATACATTGCCCCCATCTAACAGTAAAAGTTGGGTTTGTGTACCAAAATTTCAATAAATTTAAAACATATAGTGGAACATTCGTGTCTTCTAATATTTTAAATAGAATATTGTGATTCACTATAGCATATGTTTTGCTTATATCCAATAAAAGCAACTATAAAATAGTTAAATATTAGTGCAAACAATTATACCTAAATATTTAATTTTTATCTCAGTACAATCTCCTTCAAAACATAAATACACACGATAGTTGAATGGGACCTTTTAAAATCAAACTGATTAGGAGACGTCCATAAATAATCGTTTAGTCGGCGTTGCAAAAGTTTCTCGAGTAATTTTGAAACTAAACGATGGAGCATTACATTTTTTAACTCTTTTAAATGCTCAAGCAAAAAATGTCTGGACACGGAGATTTTAACCTATCTATATAGTGTGTAATTTCTTCTCTGTAAATAGAACTGAAACAGAAGGCAGTTGACGTATACAAATCCCAGTAGTCCATGCAAGACCTCGGAAGACTTCTTCCGAGTTGGAAATGTTTTGTCAAGACAATGGTCACGGCTACCGGAGAAGCGAGTACAGAAAATAGTACAAGGATATAAGGAGCGTTTGCTTGAAATATCACAGCAAAATGAGATTCTACGAATTACTGATTTGAAGAGTGTTGCAGTCGTGAAAAGTAAACATCATTATTCGTTTCTGTGTTTTCAATATCCCTTTACTCATTACTTTTTACAAATAATTGTCAGTAGCTTTATACATACCATGTCTCAACATTTATACTTCTTACGAGGCATCACAAATCAAACATTTTTAAGAATTTATTGAAGGGGTGCCCAAACTTTGGCATGCAACTCTCTCTCTCTCTCTCTCTCTCTCTCTCTCTCTCTCTCTCTCTCTCTCTCTCTCTCTCTCTATCTCGCACTTCTTCATTAAATTCTTCAAAATATTTGAATTGTGATGCTTCATAAAACGTATAAATGCTGAGACATAATATGTATAAAGCTACTGGCAATTATTTATAAAAAAAAAAATATCTATGTGTAATGGTAAAAATTTTATGGACGCTTCAAACTTTCCATTTCATGGTAGTTTGAGGTTGAACTAAAATTAAACCGTGCATATACTGTATATACAATACTGAAACTAAATTTATTCCGAAATTTATTTACATTCGTTCTTTATTTATTTTAGGTTTTATGTCCTAAACGTGCGTGGATATATTTGGTACTTTTATGCGTTTACGAAACCTATATATGCGCAGTTTCGAACTGTTCTTTTCAATGTTTGAAATTGAATACCTCCGCAATACCGACTTCATTGTTGCAATGCGACTGAAAATTCTCAATACAATACACAATAGAAACCGACCCAAACAATATTATATATATATATATATATATATATATATATTATATACACCAGTGGTGGGCACCGTTAACCAAAAAGTTAACTTCGATAACGATAATCCGTTAACCCCAATTTTTAACTCCGATAACGATAATCCGATAATTTTACTACAAAGTTAACGGAAGTTAACGATAATCCGTTAACGATAACTATTTCTTTAATAACATTTAAAAAAATCAAGGAAAAAAAGCTTTAAAACCCATAGAAAATGTTTATTTATGCAAAATCCAACAATAAATAGGTATTTAACTGTATTTTTATCAAGTTTTGCAACTTTTTTGCTTAATAACTTTTTTTTTTATTTTTAATAAAAATGTACTGATTACATGTTTTGAAACCCTTGTAACCACTAACCATTAACTAAATTTTAATTTACCAGAGAATTATTATGGCGGGAACTGAAAGGTAAAATTAAATTTTAGGCACATTTATTAAAGACTATGACACAATGTGCTGGTTGCCCTTCAGAAAGACCAACTTCTCAAAGTTAGGCCCAACTGCCAGTCTTGACCTCTTGGGCCTCAGGATGTCCTTGCCGAGAGAGAAGAGCCGTTCCACTGCGGCAGAGGACGGAATTGGCAGACTGAAGTTAAGGCGGTTTGAATTCATTCGCGGAGCGGTTATCTTCCGTGAATGACTCCTCGCAGTTAACGTGTTAACAGACTTTAACGGACTAAATATCGAGTTATCGGAAGTTAACTGGTCCGATAACGATAAATGGAAATTAACTTCCGTTAATAGTCCGTTAAAAAAAGTTAACTTCGTTAATTAACTGCTATCGGATTAACGCTTTAGTGCCCAACACTGATACACACACAGAGTAAACTGACTAATTTTTTTTTAATTATTTAAAAAATCGCATTAGTTGTGGTTTATTTTTAATTGCCTTAAAACCCTTTCGATTCTTTTCAGTTCCTTCGAGTCGTAATGTTATAAAAAGTAAGTTTTTCTTCAAAATATTAATTAATTCAAATAAAAAACCGGCAAATTAGATTCATTATTTGGTGAAGAATATAAATAGTTTTTCTCAACTTTTCTTACAAACGCTTATTAAATTGAGGATCTTGAATTTCACTTTTGAGAAAAAATATAATACTTTGGAAAGTAGAATAATATAAATATAATTCGTTTGTGAAAATGTAAGAAAAATAAATGAAAAAAGTAATAAAAACGTTTAAATAGAAGTCAAAATGATACAAAGAAATTAAAGCGAATAGTATTAAATGTACGTTGTGGGCGAGAGAGAGAGAGAGAGAGAGAAGAGAGAGAGAGAGAGAGAGAGAGAGAGAGAGAGAGAGAGAGAAAGGACCTAAAAAATAAAACAAAAATATTTAATGAAATGTTATATCAATAAACATGACTTTACTTTGTTAAATTTTGCTATAAAGAATAATTTACATATATAAACTTCTCTTTATATACATATAATACGTAATTACGTATGTGTGTCAGCATCCGTGGCTATTTCCCTATAATCGGAGCGAAGATACTGAGATCGGGGGTTTGACTTCTGCTGGTGCTGGTTAATAATAATCTGGTAGTTAAAGTAATGGACTGCATTAGTTGGCCTGAGCGCTGTGCTGGTTTCTGTTCCTCCTGAATGATTATTATTATTATTATTATTATTTATGAAGTATTTAGAATCACATTTGCTGAACAAAATTAGCCTTAACATTTATTTTGGGTGAAAACTGGTTTCAGTTTAAATTTTTTCAAACAATAAAATTGATGATGATTTTCAAAACTGTCTTACAAACAGGTTGTCACCAATTATCAGAAGTTTGCATTTCAAACCAAAGGCAGAGATGTTTTATTTCTATTACGTGATCTTATACAATTTTGTCATGCTGATTTCAAATTTCACAACCATATCTATGTATCATGTCACGGTTTTTCACAAAATATAAGTCAGATATATTCATAGTATGTATTAAACAACTAAATTCCAAGAGTACAAAATTATAAGAAATACTTAAGAAATACTTTGATACTTAATTGATACATAATAGATCAATCATGATTGATCAGTAGGAGAAAATCGTCGTTTTTTTGCTCGCTTCTCGTGCTGCATTTCTTCCAAGCATTCCCTTCAGAGACCAGCAGTAGTCTACCATCATGTTGACATCCCAACTTCCTTGGTATCTTTTTTTCATAGTCCTGATATCCTGGTGGAACCTTTCTCTTTGTTCCTCACTCACACTACCCAAATTTTCAGGAAAATAGTCCAAATGCGATTGAAGGAAGTGAACCTTTAGACTCATATTGCAGCTTAGCTTTTCAAATTTATATATATATATATATATATATATATATATATATATATATATATAATATTTAGGAGAAATCCAATGACAAGGAGAAATGTAAATGCCATGAAAAGTCTTCTTTATTGCGCAACGTTTCGAGCAATACGCTCATCTTCAGGCTGTTTAATAACAATGTGAAATTAAAATCAATATTGAATGAAAACAAACAGAAATTTCTATAACCTATTCGTAAAGACAAATTTTACAAGACTGAGAAAAGAGGGTTAAGTTCTAAGTTATACAGATTTACATATAAAAATTAAGAAGTTATTTTTAAATACATGTAGTAAATGTATTCCTCATAGCTGGAAGAAAATAAATAAATATATATATATATATACATATAATCTTTGGTTAACTTAGAACTTAACCCTCTTTTCTCAGTCTTGTAAAATTTGTCTTTACGAATAGGTTATAGAAATTTCTGTTTGTTTTTCATTCAATATTGATTTTAATTTCACATTGTTATTAAACAGCCTGAAGATGAGCGTATTGCTCGAAACGTTGCGCAATAAAGAAGACTTTTCATGGCATTTACATTTCTCCTTGTCATTGGATTTCTCCTAAATATTAAATTGAAGCTCTGTAGAAGCAACCCGCATAATTATATATATATATATATATATATGGTATCTGCATATAAATATAATGAATAATCATTCTATGTATATGTTGTACACATATATTGCATAATTGGGTGTATGTCTATATACCACCCATATAAAATGCGTGATAGGTATTTTCCAAAAAACTGTACGCGATAAGAACAAATGGATGTGATTTTTAGATTCAGCACACCTGAATTGATAAAAACCAGTTATGTATGTTGAAACATCAGATACGTTGCATACCAGTGGATTATTGTCTTCTATATGAATGGGAAACTAACCAAAGAATTCTATTGGTAGATGCTTTAGTTCTTACTAAGAAATGGAAGCATACCCATTATTTATTACTAAGAACTTCTTAGTAATAAAAAATGGGTATGCTTCCATTTTGATTTGCTTCATTTAAACTCATTTAAACGTTTCGAATTTACCTCTTTTTCATACTATTTATGCGCTTAATACAGTGCGTTCGAAAAGTCTCTCCGCAGTGCTATGTTAAACGCATAGGAAATTGAAAAACTACAATGTTTTCATTGAACCATGATTTATTGATTTTATTACTTAACCTTTTGATTTTACTGCGGAGAGACTTTTCGAACGCACTGTATAAAAAGAAAGGAGGTTGTCTCTTCTTCAATGCTATAATCTTTTCACGTCCGTATTCCCAATTTTTCAGAAGAATTAAGATCGTTTTCGTATCATACTGTATGTTATATGTTTATTATTTTATAGTTTAGTGTTATTTCTGGATTAAAATGTTTCTAGTCTCCACCTAAATTTCTAACAATTCACAATACACAATTCAGTTCTCAACAAACTTTCACATTTTCTTTTCTCAGAACAAACATTCACGTAGGAATTGTCTACTTGCAAATTCGAATACCAAAATAATTTTAAAATATTCTAATAAATTATTAAAAAAGTTAAGATATTCGATATATTGTATTAAGGGCTTATCCTCGTATCTCATTTTGATGTCTGTTTCGTATAATCCTGTAGAAAAGAAGAGACCAAATCGAAGTAAATATACAAATCAAAGTAAAAACACAGAATAAATACGCAGTATGAGCAACGAAGTAATCAGTTAATGTATTTTTGTTCATTCTCGTTACAACGTTCATTCAATAGACTGAAATGATGAAAACTATTTCTAATTGAGTGATCTTGTAAACTTAAGAAGAGAAGTGAGGTCGAGTCTTCTTTCTTTTCTCGGTCGGGTCTTCTTTCTTCATATTGATGTTTCATGAACTTTGAATCTTAGTTCGGGCAATTTTAATCCGGTCAACACGAAAAGGATCTTCTTAAGATGTTTTCAAAGCTACCTGCGTACGTCTCGTACGTTTCAATAAACCAGCTGACTTTTAATGGCGCTTTCAACTAACCTTTCACTCCATGATAAAATCTTTTTCCTGGAGCCATTTTATTCACCTTTTACTACTTACTGCAGAAAAGTGGTCGGAACCTTATAAAATAAGGGCCATTTCCATCTGTGTATAATGAAGTATATTTACATTGTCTTACACCACTGATAGTAACAATGTAGTGAACGAGAAAGGCATAGTAATTTAAGTCAATTACAGGAATGAAGTTTTCGTTGCTGTCAGAATCTCATATATACACTAAACCATTAGACCATTTCGACACTGAAAACAGGGTCTTAAAACTCAGTGTTTCCTTTAATTAAATGATTTTAATTGAACGACTATTTCTCCTTGCGAAACTTCCTCCGTGATTAGTGATATTCTTGTATACGTATAAGAAATGCAGATTGAATTCTATTATATTTTATGTTACTCGTCTCTACAGTATATATGGCTACGCTTTATTATATAATAATTAAATTGAAAGCGTTGAAAAAAGTCCTAAAAGGGAAATGGTTGAACGATTAAAAACATATACGAGTTCAGTGCTCAGTTTTAACTTTTTTAACGAAGGGGGATAAAGGGGACAGATGGACAAATGGTTTAAGCTCACGACATTCTCATACTAGCAATGAAAGCCCAAATCCATCTTGTTAGCGATCTAAAGAACTGCTCATTTATATTTGAATGTATTCCTCATAGCTGGAAGAAAATAAATAAATATATATATATATATACATATAATCTTTGGTTAGTTTCCGCCCGAATTGTTCATTCTGACGCAGGCCAACCTTTTTTCTCTCCACCTTAGACCTACAGTTTAACGTGGAATCCGAACCACACCCCACCAGCAGCCCAGCATCTCAACCACTAGGCCACCCAGGTACCCATTTATCTACCAACCACTTCCTTTATTGTGTGGAAGGATGAACAGCTGGGTTTTGCTTCGCGCCGACTGCCGTTACCGGGTCTCGAACCCGGGGCCGATGGATTCGTAGTCAGCGACGCTAACGACTACACCACCGAGGCGCATATATATATATATATATATATATATATATAGTAGCGTAGCTACGGGGATTGAGTGAAGAAGTTTGCTCCAGGCGCAAGCCCCAAAAGGGCGCTGTTGTGATTAAATGCGAACTGCCACCTACTCATATGTGTATAGTGCGTCGCGACTGCAGTTGGTTATATTTCTTATATAATTTTACATTTATTTTTATTATAAATATTTATATTTACTTAGATTTTTATAAATAAGTGTGAAATAATGTATAACTATTTTGCATAGCTCCACTCATTCCCCGTAGCAACGCCACTCGGACAAATACTTCACTGACGTCACGGCTGACGTCACGCAGCCTCCCAATTTCCATTGCGGAGCGCTTGGAAATTCTTGCTCTAGGGCGTCGAAAACCTAGCTACGCCACTATATGTATATATATATATATATATATATTAACTTCTTATATCTTGAAAGCTCCATATTGTAGAACAATGAATTTATCTTATCTTACACTTCATATACCAATATTAATGCCTGTCAAGTACTGGTTCGATGAATATTTTCGAGACCTACAGTATGTTTGGGAAGATGTGATATAAAACCTGCATACAGACTTTGTGAGGTGTGTCAGAGATTCCTACAAACACTGTGAAGCCGCGAGCAGAGGAGGCTCGTTTCCTCGCAGAGGTGTCGAAATTAAAATGGTGCGCGAATTCATTAGTTCACTCACTTTCTGATATGTCAAATGAAATTCAACACGGTTTGTACCTTAAAATGAGCTACAGTCATGGAAAAAAAAGTTAGAGACCACTCGTGATAACAAGGATTTTGATGTGTTATTCCTTCATTTGTTTTCCAGTCGCTTCCTCTACTTGATACAAGATTGCACAACCGAAATCGGAAATAGGTAATACACTTGTTTCACTCTTTCAATACATACTATTTAAAGGAAAAATAAGGAATTGTCAGTTGCCACTAGGAACCAGATTCATGCCTTGAGTAAAGAAAGGGCTTTTCCAAAGAGTCCATATGTGCAAAGCTGGTCTGAAAACCCGATGCTCTAGGACCATAGCTACGGCCACTGAACTGGGGAATTATGGCAGCTGTAAAAGATCTGGAAATCGCAAGACGATCGATGAAGGAGCTGAGCATGTCAGTGCAAGAATCCCTCTCAAATATCCCGTCTTGTAAGATATTATTAATGAAAAAGACCCTGCGTGGTCGAACCGCTCTACATAAACTATAACATAAATATAAACCTATAACTACCGACTAAGCCCTTATTTGAAATTGAAGGGCTATCTTGCCCCTGGTATACACAACATTTCATCACAATTTTATGTCTATCATTTCAACAAATAATCACGACAAAGTTGCGATTAAAAACCTGGGAAACGCCATTGCTCGAATTAACGACGAAGGATCATCAGACTCTATTTTTTTTCTGTCGACAAAAGAAATGTTAAACAGTACCAAGCCCTAATTCAGCAGTTTGCATCTTACCTGCAGATTAACGAGAGGGACACTTCATCCCAGAAAGACCCACACAGCGGTGACATCACCCAAATTCTTTCTTAAGGGATACTTTGAAGAAAGAGTTTACGCAAATAACCCAAAGAGCGTTAATATGCTTAGGAAGAATACCACCACGTACGTTGCAATCATGGCAGAAGAGAGATTAAAGGATATGGGAGCCAACATGTTCCGATGTGTTTACGTACGTATTCAAAAGGGTGGTGAATTTTCTGGCATATACCGTGGGCCTGATAATCAAGGTTTTTCATGCAAGCAGTAAATATCTTTTTAAAATCACTTCTTTGCTCTCGCGGCAAGTATATTACGCCCTATTTTGCGTCCTATTTTCGTTTCACAGACTTTTATCGCAACCTTTTGACTATTTGCCAAAATGAAAGAGATATCAAACTGTTGGAAAATGTCTTGTATTACATTCAAAAGGAGAGGCTTTATTCTTTTAAATAAAGTTATCGCTTCGTGAAGTGTTGATATTCAAAAAAATTACTTTTTCATTATTTTTTAAAATTTTTGGATATCCTGCAAATCAGCAATATTAGAAAAAGAATATACAGTAAAATATAGGTGCCCTTTTTTCTTGTGATAATTTTTTTTAATAAATAAAATTATATTTTCACTGTTTACTCTTTTTACGCGGGAAACAATTTTATTAACATTGAGTGTGCCACCACGATGTTCATAGGGAGTCTCAGCATAGATCTACTAAACATCATCAGTTTAAGAAAATAACCTTCTTATTTGGAATTAGTAGTTCTCGTGAGAATAAGAACATACAAATCAGGATACACGCGTTTCTTTTTTTATGCAAGAAGACGGGGCCAAGGGCGAATGCCCGCAAAAGTGCGAATGGATAGGACAGGAAGTGCGACTTAAGAGATCATTGATAAATAAAAGGAAAAGAGAGGGCGACAGGACAGAACCCTAAGGAACACCACTGTTAATAGCTTTAGGAGAAGAACAGTGGCCATCTACAATCGCAGCTATAAATTGGTCAGAAAGGAAATTAGAGAGGAAGGCACAGATAGAAGAATAAAAACCTTAGGAAGGTAGTTTGGAAATTAAAGATTTGTGTCAGACTACCAAAAGCTTTTGATATGCATAGCGCAATAGCAAAAGTTTCACCGAAGTCCCGAAAGGAGGATGACCGAGAGTCAGAGAGATATGCAAGAAGATCGCCAGTAGAGCGTCCCTTGTGGAACCCATACTGACAATCTGAAAGAAGATTGTAAGAAGAGAGGTGTTTAAGCTTAAATCTTTCTATTAAGGATAGATTCAAAACTTTAGAAAGGCAAGAAATCAAAACAATTGATCGACCCTCAATTGAAGGGTTAAGAGCGGTCACCCTTCTTTGGGTGAAACATAAGGTACGTGTGGCCTACTGTATCCAGACTATTGGAACCGATGATACGTTTACTAATAATAAATTTTAACTAACTATATCATAACAACAACTTTGTTTGAATTTTTAAAACGACTCCATATGATGTACATAGTTATCTTCAGTGTTCCATTCGCCTTCCATTATAGACGGAGGTCTCACAGCAGGTGAACAATTTGTTTTTTCTCGACTTAACCGTCGTTTCAGCAAAACTGGAGCTACATCACAGCTCAAAATAGAATTCGAACCAAACCAGTAACCTTTATATTTACAGTCCTAAGCTTTAACCACTACACTACTCCGAAAGCAGCGGTTAGCTTAAAAGACAAAATGTTTTGTCCAGGCAAAGAGTTTTCACAAATTTGTATAGTTGTACATGAACTTTTTGGGGGACTGTGTGTGTATATATATATATATATATATATATATATATATATATTTTCAGTGGTCACAATTGCGGACTCCGAGCGGTGTGGCGCTGGTTCGTTCCCGCTCGTTGGCATCAGGTGAAGTTGAGTTGGTTGTTTATTCTGTATCTGCTCTGGCTTAGGGGCATACTTACCCCACGTCGTGAGAAAATGAGCTTTTAGATGCTATCTTTACCCTTATATATATTATATATATAATATATATATATATATATATATATATGAGAATGAACTCAGAATGGTCCCCTGAGTTTTTTATGATACACACAGACAGTGCATGGAACAAGGAACTCTTCTGGGATAATTAAATCCACTATAGTCCGAATAAGTAATGGTAAATGACAAATACCATAGTTTTTCTTTTTCATGATGCTAGCCCGACGTGGGCAACGAGTGAAGGCAGCGAGTCTTTTGCTTATATTGAGGTTCTAAATGTAGCAGGGCTAGGCTGCTTTAAACCCTAGATCCATGTCCCAAAGCTGGATCCTGTCTGCTTTGCAGATAGCTGGTGAGGGAAGCTATATTTATGGGACCTTTTTGCGAGTGTCCCCGTTGCCCACGTCGGGCTAGCATCATGAGAAAGAAAAACTATGGTATTTGTCATTTACCATTACTTATTCATTACTTATTCGGACTATAGTGGATTTAATTATCCCAGAAGAGTTCCTTGTTCCATGCACTGTCTGTGTGTATCATATATATATATATATATATATACACCGTGTATATACCCTTCTTGTCCATATGTACTTTTCATTTGCTTAATTTTGCAGTTTTTATTGACTCTCTTTAATGCCGAAAGGTAAACAGGAATAAGGAGTACAAAGCCCTGAAAAAGTAGAAACCCCGAATAAAAGCTCCGAACGTACAAAAAGTTTTAATAAATAAGTATTACACCTTTTATTATGAGCAATATTTTTTGCCTTTGTTATAACTCTATATATATTGATTCCTTGGATAATTCACAATTTGTAACCGGGATTACCTATACAGCTTCGGCTTTTGTCCACTGTCGTAAATAGACCGCGGGCCACGTGTGTTACTACTGCACCACGAGTAACTTTCTTACTTTCTTTACTTTATGTATTTTATTTTCAGTATTTCATGAATATTATACTTAGTAATTGAAGGTTGAACCGAAGAAAGTCGTTTCGTTAAAATATTTTTTTCAAATTTATGTTATTGTAAGTTACTTTAAAGTACATACCAATAAACTACTGTAAAGTTACACAATCAATTCTTTTCCCGGTCAAAAAGTTGTATTTACATACACCCACACCCACACAAGTACACCCTCCCCCCCCCATATATATATATATATATATATAAACGCCAAGAGGAAGAAGGCGGGAAGAGTAATAATTGAATTTAGCATGTTTGCTAATGCTTTCAACGGTATTTTTCCTTACTTTTAGCGCAGAGACAATTTAATTAAAAATAGAGGTGAAGATAGTAATTAAGATTCCGTTACAGTGAGGAATTCTCTAAGGAAAAGAATAAATTAGACTCTCACAAAATTACTTGCATTAAAGATCGAAAATGAATATATACTTACATACAGTAATATAAACTCCATTAGAGTTATAGTTACGGCAGGTCAGATTAAGTTAGGTTTGGTTAAGGTTAGGTAGGTTAAAATTATTTAGATTCAGTTAGGTTAAGTTGGGTTAAGGTAGGTTACATTAGGTTATGTTAGATTAAGTTAGAAATCCTTATTCAGTCTTGTGGAAAGCGATATGAATGCGGAGTGCACCATTTTCAGAAAACCTACAGTAAATTAACTTGACTTGTCCGAAGTCAACATACATACATACATCAAGTCAAACTGGCGGTGTGCTAACACGCATAAAGTCAAAGGTGATCATATACTCGTAGGTTTCTAATTGACTTCATGTAACCTGAATTCACAAACCAGAAACTTGTGTGTCAAACTGGCAGAATTCGAGTTTTAGATGGTCTTTAATATATATATATATATATATATACAGTATATATATACCTAAATGGCTCCAACTTTAGTGATAGATGTAATAGAAAAGTTTTAATCATATTTTTTGAAATCAGCACTGTGTTATTAGTGAAAATTATATATTTTTACATAAGAGACAAAAGATAAAATAAAATGTGTAAAGCAGTGATTTATTTTTCTATTTGAAATACTAATTTAAAGTTTTAGCGTCAATAAAGTATAAATATTGCTGAAAGTCCAAAGTTACACATGGCATAATAGAGCATTATAAATGAAAAGTAAACAAAAATAGTTTTATGCGTAACTCGATAATTAGACGTGATAGAAAAATTGAGTTCATCACTGTACTCAGCATAGTCAAAATTAACAAAGAAAATTTATTCTTACTAAACAGATAAAATCTTTGTTGATCAGTGTAATTTTTTTCGAATTTCACCCGTGCTAGGATTTTAATTAAAAATTTGAAATCAAGTAACTTCAAATCCATGCTGCCTCAGCTTTTTATAGTAATTTGTTATAGGTTAGGTTAACCTGAGTTAACCTAACCTTACCTAAAAAAGTTTCGGATCACCTGAAGATCAGGGCCCCCGGCCTTCTTTAGTTAGCTTTATAAGGCTAGCTAACGAAAATATATTTTTCACCAAACCTAACCAATCGTCAAGGGCGTACAGTTGACCTAACGATTGGTTAGGTTAGGTCGTGATATTTTCGTTATAAGGCTAACTAAAGAAGGCTGGGGGCCCTGATCTTCGAGTGATCCAAAGTTTCTTCTACAAGAAAATTCGAATGATTTACAAAATCGAAGTTAATGGGTAAAAAAAGTAGCTTACTATTGGCAGAGTGTAGGTATATATTATGGTGTTGGGCTTTTGGCATTTTCAGCCTGCGCGGGAATATGATTGAGTCAACGAGCAGTTCCGTTTTCTTTGTACGTCATTGTTGATGTATCATATATACAGTATAGACTGTAATCTGTAGATCATATCATATACGTACGTACATAATTTGTGTTAGTCTGACCAAAGATTAAATAGGCCTACCATATTTAAAAATTATGTAGCCTACGTCCTACTAGATATTTAAAAAATTAGGTGGAAGCAGCTTACATAATATATTAATAACACTGCACAACACAATTTCTGTCATTTGCACAAATTCTGCTGATTTATATGTATTTTGATGCGCTGATTACGAATATGTTATTATTTTTCTCTAACACCCACCATTTTTCCAGAAAACTACGTTAATGTTCCACAAAAATTATCGAAATTATATCAAACGCCTGCCAAGCAAAGTAACAGCCCTACGGCTATTGGTCAGTATTGTGACACGTGTTGCTCACTGATTGGTTATTCGAAATGTTGTGTTGTTCTTTGATTGGTCTAAAGGTGGTCAGGTGATTTCACAATGGCTGCCAAGTGGAAAATTGTTATTTTCTTTCATTGATTCAAGTGCTCTGTTGATGCTTGGTGTTAAGGTACTTTTCTGCTGGCTCTACTGTGTTTATTAACTTCTTTTTTCGAAAACATTCATTGCTTTCGCGTTTTAACTTCAATAATGCCTAGAAAATGTGTAACCAGTGCCGATTTATTTTGTTATGTGTGTGACGAACTAACATTGAAATCCCAAAAACAAACATTTACCCCTATAGTAAAAAGGCATATGAGTTATATTTTGGATGCAAAGTAAGTGATCAGGACAGAAGCTGGACTCCCCACATACCGTATGTTGCAATTCGTGTGCAAGGAGCTTAAGAGCGTGGTTACAAGGTTCACGTCCATCAATGCTGTTTGCTGTCCCTATGGTATGGAGAGAGCCAAAAGATCATGTTAGTGACCATGACTCCAGATTTGAAAAAATTTACTGGAGCACAGCTCTGAATTTACTTTTTTTCCCCCTTACACCACTAGATAGGTTAATGATAGTAAACTCTTGAATTGACGACATACCAATTACAAATTGTTTTAGCTAAACATAATAATACAATAATGTACAGTTTATAACTCACCTTAAGTTTATTTATTCATTGCAGCAGCAATGTATTGATTTACACTTGCTTAAATGGGCTATGGAAATGTCAAATTTGTTGCTTTTTGCTTTATTAGATTTGGATGCAACACTTGAACTTGAAGGCATATTTTGACTCTTCTCTTTATTAACCACAACAGCTTGGTGAGTTTCTTTTGTTAGGCGCAAAATTGCATTCAATGTCTTCTGGATTTGGGAATTTTCAAATTCCTCTAAAGCAGTTTTGTTAGTCTGATGCGCAGATTCCTCACTTACCTTTTGTTTCTTAGGTGGAGGAGAAGCACTTTCTTCAGTCTGTGAAACATCTAGTGAAAAAGTTTCATTTTCTAGATTAGCAGTTGAAGTTGGTTCATTTTTCTGAGGTCTAGCACTAGCACATTTTGTGAACAAACAAAATGACTGCTTTGCCGTATCTCTTTGCTGCACTTCATCCTGGTATTTCTTTACTGCAATATCTAAGCTGTGGGCCCAAACTCTGGGACCTCTTGTATTGTAACAAATATTTTTTTGGAATTAAAATGTTCCTCCCAGTTTTGCTTCTTTGAATATTTGTTCTTGCATTGACCACAAAAGTAACCCCTTTTAACACCCTCACTTTTCTCTCCCACTTCATCAATATTAGGATCCATTATTGATTACACTGGGGAACAAATTTCAAATTTTTGTCTATTGAATTAGATTTGACAGTTAGTTCTAGGTAATTTGGATGCGCTGAGCACGAATGTTTACTCGGTTTTGCTCTATCAGGTCCTGATTTTGCTCAACACCCCTCCTCTTTCGTCGTATTCATAAAAAGGTTTTTTTCTCAATACTCGCTAAGTCTTTTTGCAGTTACACATTATGCAACTAGGTTTTTATCTAGGTATTTGTACCTATTGTTATGGTATTGTTGTATTATGTATATTTTTATATGTAACACCCTAAAAATATTTTTAATTTTGTCATTTTTAACCCATTTTAATATTAGTAAATTAAGCTAAAATATCATAGAATTCTAAAATTTTCTCGAGCGTTCCTGTTCTCTGTAGAGTATTCTAGAGGGACAACTAAAATATATAAAAGCGACTCGTTTCCAGAGTTAATCAGTCAATTCAATCAGTCAGTCAGTCAGTCAGTCAGTTGAGTTAGTTAATTAAGTTTGGGCATTAACATAATTTTGAATTGGCATATGATTTAGTGAGTAATTTTGTCATCGTGATTTAATATAGTTGATTTAATTAGACGTAATTTATATTGTACCTACTCATCCGTGTTTCTAGTTTAATTTCATAGATTGTAAGTACCTATTTCATAATAAGTACCTATTTAAACTAATTTTTGTGTTTATATTTCAGATTTTCTTAAATTTATATGAATTAAGGGCTTTAAATACCTTTACAAATTGGCAGAACAATCAAGCAATATGTCATCAAGCACTAGAAAGTTCAAATGCAAAAACAACCCTGATTCCTTCTATTATATATGTGGAAATTTTACACTTCCACATCAACGAGCAAATATAACTGACTTCGTAAAAAGAGCTTACTTAGCTTATTTTGGCATAAAACTGGGGGACCAAGATAAATCGTGGGCTCCACATAAAGCCTGCACTATATGCATTGAAAGACTGCGACATTGGACGAAGGGTTCGGATTCAAAAATACCTTTTGGAGTTCCGATGGTAAGTTTATGATTTCATAAAACTACGTAATTTAATCACTAGTATACTGTAACTTACCTAAATGTAATTGTAACTTAGGTACATAAACAAAAATTTACAGAAAATGTTTTAAGAATCTCAAATATTGCATAAGGTTGAAACACATAGAAATGTTAAATGTTTGGGTGATAACTTTTGATAAAATTCATAAAAACAAGTCTCTCGTCGCTTTTGTTAACGCTTTCCAATTTTTTTTCCATATCAGGTGTGGCGAGAGCCTACTAACCACGAGACCGATTGCTACCTTTGCTTTGTCAAGACTTCGGGCTTCACTAAGAAAAATAAACATTGTATCGAGTACCCAAATTTCGACACCGCGATACGACCTGTGCTACATTCAAATGAGATCCCCATTCCAAAATTTAAGGGTCTGCCAACTCAAGAATTAGTTGAAGATGTTCCTGAAAATATTGTTATGCACTTTGAGGAGTCAGACACCGATTTTGACCCCAGCGTATTTGAAAGTCAAAACGATCCGCAAAAGTTTAACCAGGCCGAGTTGAATGATCTTGTAAGGGATCTAAATTTGCCAAAAAAGGCTGCGGAAATTTTAGCTTCAAGACTTAAAGAGAAAAACTTGCTTACTTCAAACACATACATTTCATTTTACAGAAAAAGAGAAGAGAACTTGTTAAATATTTTAGAACAGAGGATAGTTTAGTATATTGCTGCGACATAGTTGGTTTGTTAAAGAAGATGGGGGTTGAGTCTTACGATGCAAATGATTGGCGCTTGTTTTTAGACAGTTCGAAAAGAAGTCTTAAGTGTGTGTTGTTGCATAATGGCAATCTATACGGCTCGATACCGATTGGGCACTCAACAAAATTAAAAGAAAAGTATGAACATATAGAAAAGGTTTTAAATCTTATCAAATATAGGGAGCACGAGTGGATCATATGTGTTGACTTAAAAATGGTTAATTTCTGCTAGGACAACAAGGAGGGTATACTAAATATCCCTGCTTCCTTTGCTTATGGGACAGCAGAGCCAAGGAAGAACATTATTTCAAACAATCTGGCCAGCACGAACATCACTTACTGTCGGAGAAAAAAAACGTGGTACTTGTGGGTTATCTGTCGCCACTTTTTAATATACCTATTGGTTATCTGTTTCCACTTTTTACTTGTGGGTCATTTATTTTTTAGTTAGGTTAGGTTAGTGTGTGGTTAGGTTAGGTTAGGTTAGCCAACCTAGAGCAAACCAAGATCGGCGGCGAAGGAATAGTGGTTGAGATCGATGAGAGCCTGTTCCTTCGCCGCCGATCTTGGTTTGCTCTAGGTTGGCTAACCTAACCTAACCTAACCTAACCTAACCACACACTAACCTAAGGTTAGGTTAGGTTAGGTTAGAAGGAATAGTGGTTGAGATCGATGAGAGCCTGTTCACGAGGCGTAAAAACAATATTTTTGTAAAAATGGCAACATGATACACACATCTGTATTTGTGAAAAAGTTGGAAAATTAAATTAAAAAGTGGCGACAGATAACCCACAAGTACCAAAAACGTAATTAATCCACCTTTAGTGAGCAGAGATAAAATCATATTTCCTCCTCTGCATATAAAACTAGGCCTCATTAAACAATATGTAAAAGCTTTAGATACGAACGGCGAGTGTTTCAAATACATAACTTCAAAATTTCCAAGTTTAAGTTATGAAAAATCAAGGCGGGAATTTTCGACGGTCCACAATAAGAACAATGATTAAAGACAGCAATTTTCCTAATGTCATGAATGAACGCGAAAAAAATGGCTGGTTCTCATTCGTGGACTTGATAGAAAACTTTTTAGGCAATTATAGGGCAGATAACTACGAAGAAATCGTAAAAAAACTTTTAAGGGACTACAAAGAGTTAGGTTGCAATATGAGCATAAAAATGCATTTTTTGAATAGCCATCTTGACCAATTTCTAAGTAATTTAGGTGATGTAAGTGACGAACAAGGGGAGAGATTCCACCAAGATATCAAAATTATGGAGGAACGGTACCAAGGCCGCTGGGATTCCCACATGATGGCTGATTACTGCTGGTGCTTGAAAGAGACCTGCCATCAACAAGCAAATACGCTAGAAAGTCTTACAAAGAAAGTTTTTGCCACAGTGAAAGCTTCATATCTGTTTGTTTTTTTATTTTAAGTCATTTCTATCGTTATAATGTAATTTTACTGTAGTTTGAACTGCTTGTATTCATGAAACTTGAAAAAAAAATTTAACACATGACTTAATTTTTTAGTCCTAATTTGAAAATCTGGAAAATGGCACATAGGCTGTCGACAAGAATCAGGACCTGATAGAGCCAAACCGAGTTGAAATTCGTATTCAGCGCACCCAAATTACCTAGAATCAAGTGTCAGATATCATTCAATAAAATACGTGTTGCCCAGTGTTATTGACTACCTGAAAAAATACAAAATAAGTAAAAGTTAGTTAAATATAGTATGGTAAAAGTGAGTAAAAGTAAGTAAATATAGTACAATGAAAGTAAGTAAATAAGTGCTTTAAACTTAGTAAAAGTAAGGAAGAGTAAGTAAAAGTAGGTAAGTTAAAGTAAGTAAAAGTAAGTTTAAACTTAACTAAACTTTTCAATTATAGAGTCATGGTGGATTACTTAAAACCGCACAAGTAATTATCTGGCCAATTTATCAAACTGGCCGAGATCAATGGAACATAGTCCAATCCTGATAATTTTATATTAAAAAATATACGTTTTAATAAAATTTTAATTATCAAAACATTGAAGCTTAACAAAAAATAAAAATAATTGTTAAATATGGAATTACCAACTAAACTTAAAATAACTAAATTTGTAATTTAAAAAAATTGGTTTGTACAAGAACGTATACGCAAAAAAATTGCATAACGTCTAGCGGATGAACAAAACCCAAACCCAAATTTACTTTTTCTCATGGTCAAATTTACTGGAGCAATGCTCCCAAGATCCCAGGAATCTGGAGTCATGTTAGTGACTGCTACTTTTGTTTAACAAATATACGAGGTTTCTCTTCGAAATCCAAACATGCAATACGATACCCAAACCTGCCATCAGCTATGCGACCAGTTCCTCACGATGAAACCCTGCCAGTTCCTAAGCCACCAAAGGATTGGATTTTGGACGAGGAATAATGCCACTCCGAAATTGAAACTGAACCACAAGCAGCCAGTGAGCTTGCAGATCCAGAATTTCTACCATCCACATCATTGTCACCTCGGGTTGGGTACGATTCGATGTGGCCGACTCGATGCGACCCAACTCGATGTGGCCGACTCGATGCGACCCAACTCGATGTGGCCGACTCGATGTCAGGACAACTCGATGTGATATCCCTAAGGGATATTGTCGTTAGTTTTAACGAAAATATCACAACTTAACCTAACCAATCGTCAAGGGCGTACAGTTGACCTAACCGGGCATTCATTTAACCTACATTAAATATATAAAGAAAATGAAATCGACTTGGCTTGACATCGAGTTGTCCTGACATCGAGTTGGGTCGCATCGAGTCGGCCACGTCGAATTGTCCCTGCCCCGTCACCTCACCTTATTACATAGGCAGAACTAAATGAGCTCGTGACAGATTTGAATCTTTCGAAAAATCAGGCTGAACTTCTAGGATCTAGGCTGCAAGGGTGGAATCTTTTAGGAAAGGGCTCCAACATAACAGCATGTAGAAAGCGTCAGAATGATTTCATTACCTTTTTTTTCTACAAGTGATGGTATTGTGTTTTGTAATGATATAGACAATTTAATGGAGTTTTTGGGGCATCAACACAAGCCGGAGGAATGGCGTCTCTTCATTGATTCCTCCAAATTAAGTTTGAAGGCAGTGCTTCTCACAACGGAAATACTTATCCTTCTGTCCCAATTGCACATGCGATCCACATAAAAGAAACATGAGAATATGCGTATTTTACTTAGATCCATTAATACATACAGTATAAGTGGAATATTTGCGGTGATTTAAAAAGTTATAAGCCTTCTCCTTGGAATGCAGCAAGGGTACACAAAATATTGCTGCTTTTTATGCGAATGGGACAGTCGCGCTAGAGACCGCAATTTTGTCTGTAAAGATTGGTCTGCCAGGATGAGTTTTCTTCCAGGAACAGACAAATATTTCCAATGAGCCTTTAGTAGATCCAAAAAAAGTTATTGCCACCACTTCACATAAAACTGGGCTTGATGAAAAATTTTGTGAAAGCCATGGACAAGAACAGCGAGGCGTTTATTTATTTGAGGAATATATTTCCAAGGTTAAGCGAAGCTAAAATGAGAGAAGGAATTTTTGTTGGCCCACAAATAAGGAAAGTTATGAAGGATACCAATTTTGACAGCAAATTAAATGAGGTAGATAAAGCAGCATGGGTGGCCTTCAAATCGGTTTGTTCGAACTTCCTTGGTAAAGTCAGGTCTGACGATTATGTTACTGTGGTGAATGAAATGTTAAGGGCTATAAATCTATGGGTTGTAATATGTCCTTGAAGGTGCATTTCCTTGACTCTCATTTAGATTTCTTTCCAACCAATTTGGGTGCCGTTAGCGACGAGCACGGCGAAAGATTCCATCAGGAGATAGCCATTATGGAAAAGCGGTTCCAGAAAAGGTGAATTCCAGTATGTTGGCTGAATATTGCTGGTTTCTCATTACTAATGAGATGTTAATGTTAATGTTATGCTGATGTTTTTCGTTTGTACATACTCTCGGGAGTTTCCCTAATGAGTCATTAGTCATTAGGGAAACTCCCGAGAGTATGTACAAACGAAAAACATCAGCAAAAAGATTTTAATTATTGTTCTGATCTTGTAATAATTATGTTGAGGTATTCAATATATTCTAATCTGTATTAAGACTTTCATTACACGTCCCTTCAAAACGGTGGGTGACATAAGTATTCTGACATCAGATTTGAACTCGGCGCATCCAAATTTATAAAAATAACTTCGTTTCGTTTAAAGGACAAAAAGTTTGTAATTTTGTCGTGCAGTGTAATTAGGCCTAGTTACAAGCCAATAGGTTATGCATTAATCTCCAGAGTTTAGCCAGACCTAGCCCTAAAATTATATATATATATACACAGTATACATACTACCAATCCTGACAAAACTAATTTGTTTAGTGCATCTCATATTGACTGTAATAAAGGTCTACAGTAGGAACAAAAAAAAAGGGCCAGTTATCTATAAAATCTTGGCCTACTAACCGTTTTTATGCTACGGCTAAAGCTTAGGTGCATCCTTTCACAATTAGACGCCCAGATATTAAAAAGATATTCAGTTTTAAGGAAATTAAAAAACTTTAAAGGCATTTTGCATTTATTTACAATATACAACTTTAATTAACTTTGAATGATTTGAATATAAGACTCCATTAGTTTTTTTATTTACAGTTGAGTCATTACGTTATGAACCTCCAGCATCTTTGATTGGCTGCAAAATATCCTCCGTCCAAGTTGCATGATTATAATATTGCAATTATTGCAATTATACATTAAATACATAATTTTATAAAAAATAAATTTTGTACATTGAAATTACTTAATAAAAATTGCCTGATTCACCCTCATTTTCAAAACGTATATACCTATTTGGCTACTCACTGGGGGTTAGAAGCGGCGCAGGCATTTTCACAAAAGTAATCCCCAAGACTATGTACAGTATATAGAGTGTGTGTGTGTGTGTGTGTATATATATATATATATAATATATATATATATATATATATATATCGACTATGCTATTGGTGTTACTCAGGAATTTAGGTGTGTATATGTGTATATTAATTATATATATATATATATATATATATATATGTGTGTGTGTGTGTGTATATATATATATATAATATCTATATATATATATATATAAAATGCGCCTTGGTGATGTAGTGGTTAGCGTCGCTGACAACGAATCCATCGGCACCAGGATCGAGACTCGGTGACGGTAGGCGGCGTGCAGCAAAACCCAGCTGTTCATCCTTCTACACAATAAAAAAATTGTTGGTAGATAAATGGGTAGCCTAATGATTAAGACGCTGGGCTGCTGGTGGGTCGTGTTCGGATTCCACGTTAAACTGTAGATCTAAGTGGAGTGACAAGCTTGACCTTCGTCAGAATGAACAATTCGGGCGGAAGCAAAACCAGGTTATCTTGCATAGAGAAACTAGAAATAGACTAAAAAAAATTCCGGTACTTGTTCCTTTTTACAAAAATAAACATTTTTTAACAAGTTTGTTGACTTTTGAAATATTATATGCAGAAATGCGTGAGGAAAAGGAATAAGTGGAATATTTTAACGAAAATATATGTCTTAACCTAACCAATTGTCAAGGGCGTACAGTTGACCTAACCGGGAAAAAAGATATTGCCGGGGGAAAAGGAATAAATACCAAAATTCCAGTTATATACAACATGATATGCGATTGTCCAAATCATATACTGTATATATATATATATATATATATATATATATATTCATATTCAAGAGAGTGAATGACTGAAGTAAGTGAAATAGGTTTATTTTTAATCAAATTTCCGCATTAAAATACATTATTTATTCATAAAATAACCGCAAAATATCATTTTATCTTTTTTTAATTTAATTATATTTCATATTTATTTATGATACATTGGTCACTGACAATTATAACTCTATGCGTTATGAGTATAACTCTACCAATCGTCAACAGATGGCGCGACGGACCAACTGTACAAGTTTATTGAATATTATACTCGTTCGATCCATAAAAATTCGTCGGAGGCCCCAAACGATTTTTTTTAATTTGACCGAACGAGTTTTCTTGTGCTTTTCATGAGTTCCAATTTGTAGTGATGGCGTAACAGGGTGCCTTATGCACGTTATTTCCTAAAAGGGTCCCCTGAAACCTAAAAAGTAGCTCAGGTTGTCCGTAGGGTAAAGGCAAAAAGTTTGGGAATCGCTGTCCGATAGACCATAACTAGAGCCTGGATGTTTGGACACTAAAAACCCTTAAAAAAAGCAGGCAAATAGACAAAATAAACATTAAAAATAGGCAGTAAAACCCCTCAAAAAAGGCATTTATAAATTTGCTTTCAAAAAACGTTTAATTTAGAATAATAGCTTTATATATGTATAATACATATTACAACGTCCTTAGTGAACAAAACAATAGGTAATGCAAATATTAGTTACGCATAATAACAATGATTTCATTTCAAAAAATAAAGTTTAATATAGAATAATACCATTATACACGTATAAATACATAATACATATTACAACGCCATTATAGTGAACAAAAAACAGTAGGTATTGAAAATGTTCGTTATACAATAATAACAAGGATTTATATTTAAAAAAAATTTTAATATAAAATATTATTATTATGCGCACTCAGTTTCTGTTTTTTGTGCCGGACCGGCGTTCCGGAACCTTTTTTCTGAGATGTGTTCAGTTTATTAATAAATTAATAAAAATAGTATAATTTTTAGTAATTTCGCCATTTTATAATATATGCGTTCCGGTACCTTTTTTTTCTACAAAAAAACCGTGTATATATATATATATATATATATGATGCTGGGGACTCAAGAATATTGGACGGTAATAGTAAACTAGGGGTAATAGTAAACTAGATCTCATATTCACGACACGAGCGAAGATGACCTAGTCTTTAAACTGACTATTGGTGAAACTTTGAGTAACAGTGATCACAGTTTGATTATATTTGACCTCAGGGTTCCAATTAGTACTCGAGAAAAAACGCACAAAAGGTTAGATTTCTCTAGAGCAAATTTTTAAAATTTTCGAAGTAGTTTAGACACTCTTGAAGTTCTAATCAGTGAGAATGTCAATGTCACCTGGAGCTCATACAGGGTGTTTATAAAGCCCCTATCTGTTTCAGTGAAAACGTAGCAAAAAGGGTAAAATTCAATAACAATATAATAGAAGGCATACATTTAATGAACTTAAGCATATGATTCTACATGAGCACCATCAGTATCTCTACAGAGTTCGAATCTGTCAGCAGCATTGCGGAACACATTCTGGAGCATGGCAGGGGTTATTTTTGTAACTGCTGTTACGATACGAGCGCGTAAATATCCCAGCTTCATTCAGATGGCATTTTAAACACCGTCGTCTTTCAACAAGATGGGGCACCTTGTCATTACGCAAACATTGTTCGGGAGTACCTAAATGAACGATTTCCAAATCGGTGGATCGGACGTGGAGGCAACAGGCCCTGGGCGGCTCGATCTCCTCACCTAACGCCCTTGGATTTCATTGCATGGGACAAATCAAACGTCTATCAAACGAAGGTTACAGATCTGCAAGATTTACGTGCTCGTATCGTAACAGCAGTTACAAAAATAACTCCTGTCATGCTCCAAAATGTGTTCCGCAATGTTGCTGACAGATTCGAACTCTGTAGAGATACTGATGGTGCTCATGTAGAATCATATGCTTAAGTATTCATTAAATGTATACCTTCTATTATATTGTTATTGAATTTTATCCTTTTTGCTACGTTTTCACTGAAATAGATAGGGACTTTATAAACACCCTGACCATCCCTTAGAAACCATAATTTGAAGATTAGAACACTTAAATCTGTTTACCTTGGAGACCAAAAGGTTGCACAGTACTCTTATTCAAGTTTTCAAGATGCTCAATGCAGTGGCGTACTAAGGGGGGTGCGAGGGGGGTGGTCCGCCCCGGGTGACACCCAGGAGGGGGGTGCCATCGGGAGAGTTGAAATACCAGTACAAATTTTCAAACCAAATGAAAAATTCGCCAAAGTAAGAAAAAAAAATTTAAAATGTTCAAACTATTACAACAGCTTAATGTTAATTTCCACTAAAAAATAAATTTTTATTTTTATTGGCAATACAAAATTTACAAACGAAAAATTAAATATTTGATAAAAATTACATCGAAAGGCGAACGTTTGTTGACGTTTTAGTCATCAGTTTGTTGAGCATAGCCAGCTGGCTGCAACTGACATTCCAAGTCTTGTTCACTTGATACTGTGACTCCACATGCATAAGGTTTATGTTTCATTAAATAATTATGATAACGCATAAAGTACTGGTGTTTATAACAATATCATGGTACTTATACCAGTGTCCAGTAATTTTTGACACTGAGGTATCATAGTGATGTTTAAGTGTTTATAAATGATAATTAATGATAATTAATAATGATAATAATAATGATAATTAATTGTCTCTGCTTGTCTGGGTTGATAATCTGATAACTCACTTGGTATCTGGTTGGAAGAAGTTTGAGAACCACTTGTTTGAAGCTTTTCTGTTGTAATAAATTTTTTTTACTTCTTTATTTACTAGATATACTGTTAATTTTCATTTTGTCAGTGGTCTAGTTATTTGTGAGTAATGCTCATAGTTTTCTGCTTTTTTAGGAGTCGTGTTTGCACTTAACCCCCCCCCCCCCCCCCAAATAATAATAATCACAGACAATTTGTTCAGTTAATGTATTTCAAGTCATAATAGTTCATGCTTGTTATGCATGTTCATGCTTTATACCTTTTGATTTTAAAATTTTGCAGAAAACATCCACTCTGAAGGGAAATTGACCCAGTGGATTCCAACAAAGAAAAATGAAGAAGGCAAGAGAAGAGGTGGCTAAGGCAATGTCCGGATCAATTTTGAAGTATGTGACGCCTTCAACATCAAGTGCAATAGGAGAAAGTCCTGAAGATATTCAGCCTGGTGAATCTGAAGGGCAAATACAAGAAGCATCTTCACAAGAGGATTCAAATGAGAGAGAGCAAGGATTGGAGGATGGCAATTCATCTTCTAAAAGCAGTGAAACTGATGAAGACGAAGGAGACGCCAGCAGAAGTCCATACCAACAAGAGGAAGACTCTGGATGAAGAAGAGGAGACGGATAGATTTTCAATTTATTCTGATGTCGCTGGTTCGCCAATCCCGGTTCCAAATGACTTGAGAGTTGATCTTATTAAGAGGGGAAGTGACCCCTCCAAAATAGGGATGGACCTTTCAGTGCAGTTCAAAGACAAGGAGAGAAATCCAAAGGGAAGAGTCGACAGCTGACCACTGCATGGTTCTATAAGGCTCTGCCAAATGGCGAGAAAGTTTTGAGAACATGGATGGTTTACTCTCCATCGAAAGAAAGTTTGTTTTGTTTTTGCTGCAGACTGTTTGCTCTTGATGACAAAGGAATTGGAACATCCAGCTTTGTCACTGGGTTTCAAGCATGGTGGAAGCTAAACACCAAAGGTGTCTGACCATGAGGCTTCTGAGCAGCATCTCTCATGCCTGGAGAAATGGAAGACCTTGGGAGCAGGGTTGAAGCTTCAAAATACCATTGATCAAGTTCATCAAGCAACAATGGACAAGGAGAGAAAGAAATGGAGGGATATTTTACATCACCTCTTGGACGTAACCTTGTTTCTGGCTCACCAGAATCTTCCTTTTCGTGGTCATAAAGAGGACATGTCATCAGCAATCAAAGGAAACTTCATGGAATTGGAAGAGTTGCTGTCAAATTATGATCCAGTTTTGAAAGAACATTTTGTAAGGATTAAACATTCTATTCCATCTGGAAGGAGAGTGGGTTCGTATTTATCTCCAAAGATTCAGAATGAGTTCATTTGCCTTTTGGGGAATTACGTCAAAGAGAAAATAGTGGCTGATATCAAGAAAGCAAAGTATTTTGGGATTCTTTCTGACAGCACTCCTGATGTGTCCCACACTGATCAGATGTGTGAAGTGATCAGATACGTCCATATTGAATGTGACAAAGTTGAAGTAAAGGAATCATTCTTGGGCTTCTTCCCTATTGCCGGAAAGACTGCTGCTGAGCTCACAGGGGATATCCTGAGACATCTGGAGAGAGATGGACTGGACATAAACCTGTGCCGTGGTCAAGGATATGACAACGCTGCAACTATGGCTGGGATTCATGGTGGTGTTCAGTCAAAGATCAGAGAGATTAATCCCAAGGCTTTGTTTGTGCCTTGTGCAAATCATTCTCTGAACCTTTGCGGAGTGCACTCATTTGGAAGCGTTTCTTCATGTGTGACTTTTTGTGGAACCTTGGAGAGAGTCTATTCCTTCTTTTCAGTCTCAATTCATCGATGGGAAGTGCTAATGGAGAATGTAGGCATGACAGTCAAAAGACTTTCCCAGACAAGATGGAGTGCTCAATATGACGCTGTGAAACCAGTGAAGGCAAATTTTGAAAAGCTGACCTCAACCCTTGAAGTACTGTGCGATCCCAAAGAAAATGTGGACACAAGAGGATCAGCTCAGATTTTGCTGTCTGCCGTATGTGATTTCTCTTTTTTGAGTTGCCTTTCTTTCTGGCGTGAAGTCTTGGAAGAAATTAATCTCACACAAAAGTATTTGCAAACAGTTGGAATCAGCCTTGAAAAGTGCATTGTGAAGCTCCAAGCTCTAAAACTGTTTCTTGAAGATCAGCGCAATGAAATTGTAGAGAGGGCCATTCATTATGCAACTACAAAGTGTGAGGAAATGGACATTTCTATGGAGAGAAGAGGGAGAGTAAAGCTCCGAAAAAGGATGCTAGGAGAGATGGCAAAGGCAAAGGATGCTGGTCTCACATTGCCAGAGGAAGTAAAAAGGGCTATGTTTGAATGTCTTGATCGCTTTCATCAAGAATTGGAGATTCGTTCTAAGGCAATGGATCATATTCTGTCAATCTTCGCTGTTATTCAGCCAAACACTTTGGTTGTTGCAACAGAAGAAGAACTTCGGAAATATATTCCAAATTTGACTCAGATTTTCGATGAATTCTCTGATAAAGATATCAGTTTGGAAATTGGACGACTTCGGAGGCATTTGGAAGCTGCCAAAATCAGCGTTGAAGAGGCAGAGAAGTGGACAGCATTGCAGTTTCTGGAGTTTATTGTGAAATGGGATTTTTGTGAATCTTTGCCAAGCTTGTCACTGTGTTTGAGATTCTTTTTGACTGTCTGTGTGTCTATTGCTTCATGTGAAAGAAGTTTTTCCAAATTGAAATTGATAAAAAATTTCTTTCACTCGACCATGAGTCAGACAAAATTGACAAATCTGGCTTTACTTTCAATTGAACATGAATATGCAAAGAAGGTGAATTTTGATGAGGTCATTGATCAATTTGCAGGAATTAAGGCTCGAAAGCAGAGACTGGGAATCCTCTCTATTTACCTTTGAAGAATAGGATGAGCGTTGAGACTGGATTTCCTGTGTTTTTTGTATAAAATAAAATGCCGTATTACCTGTTCACTGAATTTTTAATGTCCTGCATTTTTCTTATTTCCAATTTGCTTATGACAGTACTGTACTGTTTAAAAATCTACTTGCAAACATAATATATTTTCTGTGTGTTTAAATTTTAAAATTATTTATGGAGGGTACCAAAGGAAGGATCCGCCCCGGGTGCCAAATACTTTAGGTACGCCCCTGGCTCAATGGAATAGACAAGGCAGACTACAGAAAATTATTCTCATTTAATACCAATCCGATAAGAAATAATGGTTTTAAATTGGAACTTAAAACATTTGGTATCTTCATCTGTGATAATTTCTTCTCCTATAAAATAATTAATATCTGGAACCAACTTCCATCGGAGGTTGTTTCAAGTCAGAATGTAAATATGTTTAAAAATAAGCTGGACAAAGTTCTGAATACACTCAGGGTTTGAGACTGTCCTCACACACAATATAATTTAGGAAAATACTCTCATAATGTAACCCTGAGAGAGTTTGTTTAAACACTTCCTTCTGTACACTTAATTCTCCCTGCACTTTAGAGAGACCTCCCTGTTTGATTGTGCTCCACATAGCATGGTCAACCATCGAACAATCCATTTTTTGATCACTTGCTTCATAAACACCTCTAAGTGGGAGATTCTTAAATTCGCCGTAGCAACAAACGGGTGATTGCTCACGAAACACTTTCATTCTCTATAAGGGACAAATACACTAGAATAGATGCAGGGACCTCTCACTGATATTCCTCGCCGGAAAGAGATTTTCGCTACTATCGTGGTAAAAGTATAAACAACTCAGTACATCACTTCATAGAAGTGAAGAGGCAAACGAAATTCCTCTTCCTCGCCTGTTTGTTTCATGGCTGGAAGTTGTAAACAAGGGAATAAAACCCCACGCGGGCACAACCGCCCACAAAGACCAAAGCAAATTTTATTTTGTTTTCCAAAAATGCCCGCGAAAATAATGTATTTTCCCGAGCCTATATAAATGCGAGTCCACTTCAAATCGCTCTCACTATTTGCTCATTGCCTCTTCACATCTCGCTCTCCGACACTTTGTCGGAGAGCGGCCCGCCGTCCTTCAAATTCCATTCAAGCATCAGAAGTAAGTCATCACTTGAGGTGACCTACAGTTTCATCCCGCGAGAAGAAACATCACTCATCCTTCACCACAATTCGATCGACGAAGCAAAAATCCTTTCATCAAGATCTCATCACGCAGTTTATGCCGGTAGGCCTTCTCCGTCTTCAATGTCACCTTCGTCAAAATCGCAGGTCTGTAAACCTCTCCTAGGCCACCGGCACTCGGCCGTGATAAACTATTCGTATTCAACGCTAAAATGTCTACAGACTGCCTAATCGAGTAGGCTCATCAAAGTGTCCTCATTAACATTCAATTTAATTTTCCCGTTGCGAACGTAGTTTAGGCCTAATCCGCTTACTGTACCAATACCGTACTTTCATTACTTCAGTTATCATTGGCTTACTTACTTATTATTTTGTGTTCAGTACCGTATATCTCATTAACTAAATTAGTGTTTCTTGTCACTATCGTATTCACTTAACGCTTATACTGTTTAATCCATTTCTTATTGCTAATCACAGGCCTGCGAATGAGAACTTTGTAAGAATTGTTTTCTTACTAATAACTGATTTTATATAATTCAACTACGCTGATTTCGAATAAGGCGTCCATTTCTTTCTATCACGTAAGGATTTTCTGCAAACTGGAAGGGAAAAACAACAACCTAAATAAATATTATTTATTCAAAATTTAATGAAAATTACTTACATATGTAATATGAAATATGATATTTTGTGAAAAATCTGTACGTGATGGCGAAAAATGAATATTATTTTCGGAATCAGCGTGCAAACATTACTATATAAGTGATAAAATATTTCGAACAACAAAACCATCGCAGGCCTGTGAATCAGTCATTCTAATATAGCACAATTGCCGTGTATATATAATTGTTAATTACTGTGAACAAATAATTCATTTATTTTTCTAATTAAACAAAAACCACAAAGTCATTTCTATCTCCTTTATTAAATACTGTCTATTTGGTCTCTTAGGCCAAATTGGTGACCCCCCAATCTTTATATTTATTTATTTAGTGAGCCGACACGCAGGCCACTATAGAAGAATGAAGTATGAACGACTCATTATATCATTGCTGCATAAACACTTTTCACGACAGGAGACCCAAGTTGAAACTCAGCTGCATTCAAACAGTTGGTAGACACATACACATGACAAACATCCAATTACAGAAAACACGTTCACACACTTACCTGCTTTATTACTCTATCTAAGAATAGAGTAAGAAATATTTTGCAGGAACATAATTTCATAACGCCCCAAAAAAAGTAGGTGAAGTGGAGTTGCGTTTCTGCCGTCACGATTTCTTTTTTCTTTTCTTTCTCTTCGGTAACTGGATACACGTGACGAGTGAGGGCATGGTGTTGAAAATCTGATTTCTATTCTTAATTCCTGTTTCCACCCGTTTCTTGTACAAGCATTTCATCACTTTGAGAGCGTGGTGGCTTTGCGCGTACATGGATGTAGACACGGAGAGTTTAACATTTACCTCTCTCTTAATCCTTTTGGGGCTAGCATGAAGTGGATCATGGGGTGTTTTTTGGACCGATTTCTGGGTATTTTCTTCAACCTTTTTCCGCACCCACCTCTGGCTGGGAGGAAGCGGAGGGTGGGGAGAAAGACTTATGCTTTTCTACCATTTTTCTACTACTGCTAAACTAGGTTAAAAATGAACCAGTTTAATAACAGGAACCTCTCCGAGTGGACCGAAAGGTCTTTCAAGCTTCCTCTTTTCCTTGTAACTCCTCATAACTCTCTCTCTCTCTCTCTCTCTCTCTCTCTCTATATATATATATATATATATATATATATATATATATATATATATATATATATATATATATACAGGGTGTCCCGTAAGTCTGGACCCATAGGGAAAATAATAAAATTACAAAATAGTCCAAAAATTTATTACATAATCTGTTCAAAGTGTCCGCCGTTGTGTCGCACACATAGTTGAAGACGCAATCTCCACTGCGACAGCACTTTCTGAATCACAGTCGCAGAAATTTCTTGACACGCCTCCACAATGCGTGCTTTAAGGTGGAAAATGTTCTGAAGTTTGACCTCGTACACTTTGGCTTTCAAGTGGCCCCACAAATAAAACTCCAGCGGAGTAAGATCATAATAAAAAAATAATAAAAATAATAATAAAAATAATAAAAAAATATATTATAAATAAATTTTTGGACTATTTTGTAATTTTATTATTTTTCCCTATGGGTCCAGACTTACGGGACACCCTGTATATATATATATATCGATGTTTTTTCTTCCCTATCTGAGCTCAACTTTAGGAAGGTGTATGGTCTTGATGGTGTTCCTCTTGTTCTTAAGAAATGTACTTCTGTGCTGACACCCTGCCTAGGCAAACTCTTTCGTCTTTGTCTCTCATCTAGTACTTTTCCTTCCTGATGGAAGTTCGCTTTCATTCAGCCTGTCCCAAAGAAGGGTGACCGCTCTCAACCCTCCAACTATCGTCCAATTGCTTTGATTTCTTGCCTTAACAAAGTTTTTGAATCTATCCTTAATAGGAAGTTTCTTAAACACCTTTCTTTTTACAATCTTCTTTCAGATCATCAGTATGGATTCCGCAAGGAACGCTCTACTGGCGATCTTCTTGAATATCTCTCTGACTTTTCATAATTTATTGATAGAAAACACTAAGGATAGTAACGTAATAGAAGTCCCCGATTTTCTGTAGGGCCAATTTTGATAGTTTTGCGGACAGGATGAGAGTAGTGGACTGGGATAACTTATTTATGGGTAATGACGCAAATTTTCATTGGGAGGCGTTTAAAGAAAGTTTTTTAATATCGAAAGGGAGTTTATTCCTGGTAGACCAAAGCGCGCTAGAAACCATGGTAGGCCCAAGTTGGGGACAAGGGAAATAGGCGAGTTCATAAACGAGCGTAACAGAACGTATAGACTTAATAAGCGCAATGGCACGGTAGCTAACTTTAATAGATATATCGAGCATAGACGTCAGGTTAAAAGATCATTTAGGAATGTTAAGCGTAATTTAAAGATACTTATAGCTGCGGATAGTAAACATAATCCAAGAAAGTTTTTTGACTACGTGAATAATCGTAAGCCGATAAAAGAAAATATAGGCCCTCTAGTGGACGCTAACGGCGCTTTGGCTTCCGACGCTCAGGCGATGGCGGGTATTTTTAACAACTTTTTTGCGACTGTTTTTACCGTAGAAGAGTAAATAATGTCCCCGACGTTGACGATATCGTTCCATTTAGTAGCGAGACTATTTTGAGTGATATAACTGTTTACGAGGGTGAGATTGCGCATTATATCGATAAGCTAAAAGTTAGCAAGGCTCCAGGCCCTGACGCGCTTTATCCTAGATATTTGAAAGATTTGAAAGACGTTATAGTAGGCCCCTTAACAAAAAATTTTAATAAGTCAGTGGAAGCGGAGATTATTCCTTAAGACTTCAAATTAGCTAACGTTACGCCTATTTTTAAAAAAGGCGACCGCACAGTAGCTAGCAATTATAGGCCTATTAACTTAACGTCAATTGTCGGTAAACTTTTGGAGTCCGTAGTTAGGGACCGTATCGTCGATCACTTAGAAAGTCGCGATTTGATTAGTAGTAGTCAGCATGGGTTTCGACACCATAGATCTTGTTTAACTAATTTGTTAACGAAATAGTGCGCGAATACGATAGGCATAGAGTGGCTGACGTTATTTATTTAGATTTTAAAAAAGCGTTTGATACAGTTCCGCATAGAAGATTAATTGCGAAGGTTAAAGCGCACGGTATACGCGGTCAGGTAGCAAACTGGTTAGAGGAATGGCTTCGTGCTAGAAAACAGAGGGTCGTTGTTAATGGTAGTGAATTGGGGTGGTTGGATGTAGGTAGCGGTGTCCCACAGGGTTCAGTGTTAGGCCCATTGCTATTCGTAATCTACATTAACGACATAGATGTAGGGTTGACTAGTAACTTGTCAAAATTCGCGGACGATACCAAAATAGGCGGTAAAGTTGATAACGTGGATGATAGAAATAGGCTCCAAGACGATGTAAATAGGATTATGGAGTGGGCGGGTAAGTGGCAGATGCAATAATTACACGTACACGATGGAAAATAGACAGTTAGCGAGCGTTGACGAGGAAGTAGATTTAGGCGTACGTGTATCTAAGGATTTAAAAGTTAGGAACCAGTGCCACGAAACTAATTCCGTCATTGCGCAACAAGTCTTACGAAGCTAGGATTAAAGAGTTAGACTTGCATTCACTCGAAACTAGGAGATTAAGGGGAGAGTTTTCAAAATCGTTAATAAAATCGATAACGTAAATTTTAACAAACTCTTCATGTCGATAATAGCAATACTCGTAATAACGGATTTAAGTTACGTGGCAGACATTTCATTACTAACATCGCTAAAAACTTTTACGTTTAAAGTAATTGATAAATGGAATAATCTTCCCGCATCCGTCGTGAACTCTACCAGCGTTAATATGTTTAAGAACCGTTTAGATAGGCATTTTAAAAATATTCACGTTGTTTAAAATAATAAGACAATTAGCAACAGGAGCTCTGGGGGTGATGGTCGAGGATGAGTCTGTTGACGATTAATGCCAGCTTGTGACATGCCAGCTTGTGATCTGCCAGCAATAAAATTATTAAAAAAAAAAAAAATTAGACTAACACGAACGTAGATGTAGCTCGTATCGTAAACTAACCCACTTTTTGTTATACTCTACCTACTTTTTTTTTTCCTCTCTTTACTTGCATGTCTGTAGTTTGCATGGTATGACAATGTTTGAGTTAAGACTGTGTTTGCATGGTTTATAAGCGTTCTTATTGTACTTCTTTTCATCTTTTACCCTTTTCCTATTCTCTTCGACTATTTTTCCGACTTGTCGGCAGTGGCCGGCGGATGATGATGGTGAGTCTTTCTTTATCTTTTTTTTGAATGAATGTTAACCCACGAGTGATAGGTTTTACTACTTACTTAACCCCTTATTCTCCTCTTTTAACCCCATACTCTTTCCTTTCTCTCGGGCTAACCTTAGAGTGGATCTTAGGGTCTTTGTTAGCCTTAGCTTCTGTAGATCTGTAGATCCTCCTTTCGGGATTTCGGTGAAACTTTTGCTATTGCGCTAGTCACATCAAAAGCTTTTGATAGAGTCTGGCAGAAATCTTTAATTTCCAAACTGCCCTCCTTCGGTTTCTATCCTTCTAGCTGTGCCCTCATCTCTAATTTCCTTTCTGACCGATCTATTGCTGCAGTTGTAGATGGCCAGTGTTCTCCTAAAGCTATTAACAGTGGTGTTCCTCATGGTTCTGTCACCCACTCTTTTCCTTTGATTTATTAATGAGCTTTTAATTCGCACTTTCTGTCCTATTCACTCCTCTGTCGACAATTCCACTCTTCACTTCTCCACACACTTCCCAAAACGTCCCTCGCAACAGTCACTCCATGATTCGCGTAATACAGCTATGGAGCACCTTTCTGCTATCTCTGACTGGGGCAGAAAAAACCTTGTGGCTTTCAATGCCTCAAAAACTCAGTTCCTCCATGTCTACTCGTCATAATCTTCCACACAACTATCCCCTTACTTTCAACAACACAACTCAATCCTTCCTCTTCTCTTAACATTTTTGGCGTTTCCTTTTCTCGTGATCTTTCCTGGAAACATCACATATACTCTCTTTCTAAAACAACTTCTAAGAGGTTAGGTGTGCTGTACCGCCTCCGCGGTTTCTTCACCCCTACTCAGTTGCTGTCTCTATACAGTGGTCTTGTTCGCCCCCATATGGAGTATGCTTCTCATGTGTTGGGTGGTTGTACCTATGCAGCCGTACTTGACTGGGTGGAATCAAAGGCTTTTCGTCTCATCAATTCCCTGCCTCTTACTGATTGTCTTCAATCTCTCTTTTCACTTCAATTTTGCCTACTCTCTCTTTACTCTCGCTCTTATAACGGACACTGCTCTTCTGAACTCTCTAACTACATGCCTCCTCTTTTAATGAAAGCACGCAGCATCAGACTTTCTACACTTTCTCATTCCTTTTCTGTCTAACTATCTAATGCAAGGGTTAATTAATATTTTCAGTCTTTCATCTACTCAACCGGTCAACTCTGGAACAATCTTCCTCAATCCATCTTTCCTCCTGTGTATGACCTCAAATCTTCCAAAGGCAGAGTGTCTAGGCATCTCTAAAACACAAGACCTTGATTTTGGCTCTATTCTTCTTCTATGGGAGGGACGCTTTTGCGGTCATTTGCCCTTGGCCTCTCCTTCATGCATAATATATATATATATATATATATATATATATATATATATATAGGCCTACTGTTTACGCTTCTTAAATGTATACGTATATATTAACTTCTCGTGATTTCACTTTAAGTTTGTCAAACGAACGATAATGAAAACCGACGGACATTGCGTAAAATGTCGATATTTAAATGAGCATTGTCCATTCCTAAAGTGATTGTCTTTTGAACTTGAAATATGTCAAAGGTGGAATCGTTTGCCTCAATATTATGCTTCGCTGTCGAGTTCATCACAACTTTGTGAAAATGGTGGTACTTTGTCAATTTGTTGTATTGTTTGTTCCATCTCATTTACAAAACATTGTATTTAATATTTTCTGTACCTTCCATTCCTTTTATTATTTATTTAATCCTTCGAGGTAGAATGTCTGCAAAATGCTTGCAAATGTCACTGCCAACCCTATCCAATTCCCTTTATTTTTTCATGAATTCTTATGTTCTTTAATGTTTACTTAGTTAGAATTTCCCATAAAAGCTCAATAACATTCAGGTCTGGAGAGTGAGGTGTGTGTGTGTGTGTGTGTGTGTTCCATAATCCATTTTCATTCGAGTGGCAACAGCTGTACTGAATCTGCGTTATATATTTATAATAATTTTTAGTTGTTATAACTTCAATAAGAGAGCGAAATCGAAATCTGAACAATAATTATTGCTCACTCTTCATAATACACTAATTATGAAGCTTTCAATCAACTTTCCTTCGATAACAACGAAGTTGAAATGATTTGGCCAAAACCCTAAATAGTTTCTACGTGGATCTATATATATATATATATATATATATATATATATATATATACAAACTCAGAATGGTCCCCTGAGACAATTATATGTTAAACACAGACCGTGCATGGAACAAGGAACTCTTCTGGGAAAAATTAAATCCACTATAGTCCGAATAAGTAATGGTAAATGACAAAACCATAGTTTTTCTTTTTCATGATGCTAGCCCGACGTGGGCAACGGGTCTCTCACAAAGAGATCCCATAAATATAGCTTCCCTCACCAGCTATTTGCAAAGCAGACAGGATCCAGCTTTGGGACATGGATCTAGGGTTTAAAGCAAGCCTAGTCCAACTACATTCAGAACCTCTATATAAGTAAAAGACTCGTTGCATTCACGTCGGATTGAATAAATCAAAGAAAAAGGGGGTAACTATTGTATTTTTAGCCAAAAAAACCAAAACTTAAACCTCAACCGGGACATTGAGCGTCCACTTTTCAAGGCACGTAACACGTCCGTTTAATATACACAAACTCAGAATGGTCCCCTGAGACAATTATATGTTAAACACAGACCGTGCATGGAACAAGGAACTCTTCTGGGAAAAATTAAATCCACTATAGTCCGAATAAGTAATGGTAAATGACAAATACCATAGTTTTTCTTTTTCATGATGCTAGCCCGACGTGGGATTTAATTTTTCCCAGAAGAGTTCCTTGTTCCATGCACGGTCTGTGTTTAACATATAATTGTCTCAGGGGACCATTCTGAGTTTGTGTATATTAAACGGACGTGTTACGTGCCTTGAAAAGTGGACGCTCAATGTCCCGGTTGAGGTTTAAGTTTTGTTTTTTTTGGCTAAAAATACAATAGTTACCCCCTTTTTCTTTGATTTATTCAATCCGACGTGAATGCAACGAGTCCTTTACTTATATAGAGGTTCTGAATGTAGTTGGACTAGGCTTGTTTTAAACCCTAGATCCATGTCCCAAAGGTGGATCCTGTCTGCTTTGCAGATAGCTGGTGAGGGAAGCTATATTTATGGGATCTCTTTGTGAGAGACCCGTTGCCCACGTCGGGCTAGCATCATGAAAAAGAAAAACTATGGTATTTGTCATTTACCATTACTTATTCGGACTATAGTGGATTTAATTTTTTTTTTCCCAGAAGAGTTCCTTGTTCCATGCACGGTCTGTGTTTAACGTCTGTTGTAGGTAAGCTACTGGAATCAATAATTAGGGATCGTATAGTCGAACACTTAGAAGTGCATAATCTGGTCAGAAATACGCAGCACGGTTTTAGGCGAAACAAATCTTGCTTAACTAATCTTTTAGAATTTTTCCAAAGCGTGGTTAACGTTTACGATAGACATCGGGCGGTTGATGTAGTGTATTTAGATTTTCAAAAAGCGTTTGACACCGTGCCGCACAAAAGACTGATTGAAAAAACTAAGGCTCATGGAATCAGGGGTGTAGTAATAAATTGGCTAGAAGAATGGTTGCGAGGCAGGAAACAGAGGGTGGTCGTTGATGGAGCGGAGTCGTGTTGGGCTAATGTAGCGAGTGGCGTTCCTCAGGGTTCTGTATTGGGCCCCTTGCTTTTCTTATATATATTAAACGATTTAGATGTCGGCCTAGTCAGTACAGTTTCAAAGTTTGCGGATGACACGAAGCTGGGTGGGTAGGGCGATTAATGACGAAGATAGAGGTAAAATTCAGGAAGATCTGAATAAAATCGTTGTTGGTCAGTCACATGGCAAATGAGATTTAACGTGGATAAGTGCAAAATTATGCATATAGGTTCGCGTAACGGTAATTTTGCGTATAGTATGTCAGGGAAAGATTTAACAAGCGTAGAGCAGGAAAAAGATTTAGGAGTTATAGTCACTGGTGATTTAAAAGTAGCGAAACAAAGTACAGCGGCGGTCAATAAGGCGAACAAAGTGTTAGGTTTTATAGCTCGAAATTTTGAGTACGAAATTTTGAGTACAAATCGCGCGATATTATAGTTCCTCTTTATAAATCATTAGTTAGACCCCATTTGGAGTACGCGGTCCAATTTTGGAATCCGCATATGCGCAAAGATATAGACAAAATCGAAAGAGTTCAAAGACGAGCAACTAAGATGATTCCGTCTCTTAGGTCAAAGTCGTACGAGGATAGGCTTAAAGAGTTAAAATTGACTACACTCGAGACTAGGAGGTTAAGGGGGTGATCTAATCCAGGTTTTCAAAATTATGAATGGGTTTGATATGGTAGATAGAGATAGCTTTTTCGAAATATCTCATATAATAGGACAGAAATAACGGGTGTAAGTTGACAAGTAGAAGGTTCGAGACAGCAGTTGCGAAAAACCTTTTACGCATAGAATAGTAAATAGCTGGAATAGTTTGCCGGTAGAAGTAATTAGTAGCACGTCTATAAACATGTTTAAGAATCGATTGGACGCGCATGTGATAGAAAGGGTATAGTTTAAGGTAGTAAAATTAAGGCTTTGTGGGGATAGATCCCACAGCTCAACACAAGTGTTGTGGGATATAGGGAGGCAGCAGTCTTGGGTTAGGGGATACTCTCTGTCCTTACACACCCCATTTAAAGAGATTCCTCTGCCGAGCGGTGCCCCCCATAGTACTGTGAGGTATTGAAAAACTCATGATCTTCACTGCCCCACAAACACCTTTAAATGGGAGACCCATAATGGGTGCACACACATTTCTACATTACTGTACAGTCTTTACAGCCACACCTACACTTTTCCTCGTATGTGTATACACAATACACGATTACGAACACAGTTAGGTAGACCAGCCATGAGTGGATCCTAGGGTCTTTGTTGGTCTGAAACATTATAACATTATAACATTATAACATTATATATATATATATATTTTATATATATATATATATATATATATATATATATATATATTATATATATATATATATATATATATATATATATATATTAGGGCGTTTTGACCTTATAGAGTGAAATTTTTAAAACGGTAATTTCTTAATTCCGACTCTCAATTTATGCAGTTGACCGAGAAAACGCCGTGTGCAAGGATATTTTTTTTTAATCAATGAAAGTTTAGGGCAACCCATAAACTTTAAGGGCTGCGCAGTACAACTGCTTATTTCTAAAGCCGAATCTAATTTTTTTATGCATGAAGTAGGGACCAAGGGCAATGCCCCCAAAAGCGCCCCGCAATATAAGAAAAGGAGGGCCAAAATCAAGGTCGAAGGTTTTCGAGATGTCTAGACACTCTGCGTTTGAAAGATTAGAGGTCATAGACAGGGTGAAAGATGGATTGAGGAAGATTGTCCCACAGTTCACTGGTTGAGTAGCTGAAAGTTTAAAAATACCGATTAATCCTTGCGTTAGACAGTTGGGCAGAAAAAGGAATGAGAATGTGTCGAAAGTCTGATGCTGCGTTCTTTCCTTAAAGGAGGAGGCATGCAGTTAGAGAGTTCAGAAGAGCAGTGTCCATTATAATAGCGATAGTAAATAGAGAGTGAGGTAACATTGCGGCGAAGAGAGAGAGATTGACGACACTGAGTAAGAGGCGGGGAATTGATGAGGCGAAAAGCCTTTGATTCCACCCGGTCAAGTACGGCGGTATGGGTTGAGCCACCCGACACATGCGAAGCGCACTCTGTACACGGGCGGACAGGATCCCTGTACAGCGACAGCAACTGAGTTGGGGTGAAGAAACTGCGGCGGAGGCGGTACAGCACACCAACCTCTTAGAAGTTGTTTTGAAAAGAGAGTATATGTGATCTTTCGAGGAATGATCACGAGAAAAGAAAACGCCAAGAATGTTAAGAGAAGAGGAAGGACTGAGCTGTGTATTCATGAAGTAAGGAGATAGTAGTGTGGAAGATTGTGACGAGTAGACAGATGGAGGAACTGATTTGTATTCCTATCGTGATTAATGATCGGTGGGCGCTGTTATCCAGGTCCTGCTGTGTCAGCTGTGAGTACTAGCCTCTCATAGTGGGGTCTCATGCACTGCAAGCATTTATTATCTATTGGTTCCCGCTACCAGGTCCCTCTTAATGGGCCTTGGAGAAAGCGTAATGATGATCTTCAACAACCTGCAGGAGATACTGTTTTTGCTCCTCATTCCAGGTAAATGAGTTAAATTCTTGGCTAAGAGCAACTCCTCTCTCCGCCAAGAGAGGTCGAATATTGAAAACTGTTCTCTGTGCAACCTGAAAGTCGTTTTGTTCTCTTCAATGCGGTGATGAAACAAAAATGAAAGGTTTTCGCCTTTCGAAGGAAGTTTGTTTCTCGACAGCTGCGAGCTTGGATGTCTCACGAGCCACAGTTTAATTTCTGATCGTGTAATTAATGCTTTCGCCATTATTTATAACCTGAAAAGTAAAAAGTAAAGAACGTCACATCACGAAACACGAGAAAATCAAAACACGTTGTGCACTACCAAACTGGCGCCGCTCAACTGTAAGCAAAGCTCTTTGTGTTGAACACTACTGCCACTTGGTGGCTGAAACATGTATTAACGTACTCCCATTAGTCCATCCGGATATTCCTCAATATGACCTAATAGATAGTAAACGGTGAATGTTTAGTGTGCTTGCGCAACCTCTAAATATTGTCGAATCAAAAAACAATTGCAGACGATTATATATATATATATATATATATATATATATATATATATATATATATAATATATATATATATATATATATTTTTTTTTTATATGTACTAGGGGCACTCAGTATATTTTGCCCCACCCTTTTTTCTTAGCTAAATAATAGGCCATGGGGCTGAAATGTCTTTTGGGCCGTAAGTTTGAACTTTCTGCGCTTCACATAACCGAATTTTTCCAGTTTGAACCTCCCCTTCTTGTATAAAACCGCTTTTAAACGACCTTGTATAAAACCGATGGTTAACGCAGTTTCGAAAATGGCGTCTGACAGTGATGTGCGTCATAAACAGATAGCTGTTATTGAGTTCTTAACCGCAGAGAAGGAAACAGTTGGAAATATTCACAAACGTAGACGGAGATGGTATTGTTGATCGAAGCACAGTTGGACGCTGGTCCAAACGTGTGAGATCATTGGAGAGAGGGAGAGCCAGCCTCAGTGATGAGCCACGCAGCGGTCGCCCGGCATCGGCTGTGACATCTCACACTATGCAACGTGCTAACAGCATCATTCGATCAAATCGGCGCGTCACATACAAGGAGCTATCACTGGAGCTAGGAATTAGTGAAGGAAGTGCGAATACAATAATTCAGCAACTGGGATATTCAAAAGTGTGTTCACGGTTCGTTCCTCGCCAACTGACTGAAGATCACAAAGCCCAAAGAAAAGAAAATGCTTCTGAGTCGTTGGTTTGATATGAGACAGAAGGGGATGACTTCCTTTCACGAAGTGTGACGGGATGAGACTTGGGCACACCACTTTGAACCTGAAACAAAACGCCAATCCATGGAGTGGCATCACGCAGACTCCCCATGCAAGAAAAAGTTCAAAATATCTCCCTCTGCAGGAAAGGTTATGGCCACCATCTTCTGGGATATGAAAGGGGTGATTCTGGTGGATATTATGAAGAAAGTTCAAACAATCAACTCAGAGGCATTTATTGGTACCCTACAGAGACTCCAGAGACGTAAAAGCGAGCTCGACCGGAGTAAAAACTGGAAAACGTCTTTCTTTTGCACGACAACGCAAGACCACACAACAGTTTGCAAACAAGAGAGGCCATCACAAAAATGCGCTTGACTGTGTTACCCCACCCTCCATACAGCCCGGACCTGGCACCTTCAGACTTCCATTTATTTGGGCCAATGAAGGATGCTATTCGTGAAACAAAGTTTTAGTGACGATGAGGTTGTTGAGGAGGTTAAGAGGTGGCTCGAGCGGAACCCAGCGGATTTTTACCACCGAGGAATAAAGGCCCTTGTTTCGAGGTGGAGAAAAGCCGTAGAAAAGGATGGAGACTATGTGGAAAAATAAAAACTTGTGAAAAAGGTACGTAACTACTTGTGTACAAAATTTCTGGAACTTACAAGGAAACTTGGAAAGAAAAAAAAAGGTGGGGCAAAATATATTGAGTGGTCGTGTGTGTGTGTGTGTGTATATATATATATATATATATATATATATATATATATATGGGATGAATTTCACAATTAAACACGTGAAATGAATGAATGCTGCAAATCCACAAGGAAAAAGAAAAAGAAAAACGATTCCAAAGCCTTTCGTGTATTCAGAGCTACACTCGTGTAGCTCTGAATACACCGGAGCTACACCAGCTACACCAGCTATCTTTGCAGATACCTGGTGAGGGAAGCTATTTTGGGGCTTCTTTGCGAGTAACCGGTGCCCACGTTGGGCTTTCCATCATGAAAAAGAAAAAACTATAGTATTTGTCATTTATCATTACTTATTCAAACTACAGTGGATGTAATTTCCCAGAAGAGTTCCTTGTTCCATGCACGGTCTGTGTTTAACATATATATATATATATATATATATATATATATATAATATATATATATATATATACAGGGTGTCCCATAAGTCTGGAACCATAGGGTAAAATAAGTAATTCATGTTTTTCCGTTTATGCAAGTGCCCATGATGTCTTTGAGTAAGGAATAACGCATCCAGGTAATTCTGCTCGTAGGAAATCGGAGTCAGAGGGAGGTCGCTGAGGAATTTAACAAATTGCATCCGACCGCGCGCCGATAACACACAGCTGTGTCGGCAAACTTGTAGCAAAGTTGAGGGAGATGGGATCTATAGGAGATAAACCAAGCACTGGACCTCCGAGGACATCCACCGACGATGACACAGCCGCTACCATCCTCGCTCATTTCACAAACAGTCCCCAAACGTCTCCGGTGTTTTTATTGCCGTTTTTATAATTTTGCCCTATGTTTCCAGACTTACGGGACATCCTGTATATATTATATTATATATATATAGAGGGCGTCCCAAAAAATGTATACACACTTTAAATAATTATAAAGGCAGTGTTTATTAAAATACATTTCATTTTCAAAATGTAATAGAATCTACAGACATTATTTAATTGTTTTGTCAACGCCTGTTTTCAAACTGACGTCCGTTCTGGTCCAGGCACTGCTGATAACGCGAAGCAATGGAATCGCAAACATCACGAAACATTTCGTTTGGTATTTGTGTGCATTCTCGTTCAATGGCTGCTCTCAATTCAGCGACTGTTGCAGGTTTTATAGCGTAGACTTTGTCTTTTAAGTATCCCCATAAAAAAAGTCTAGTGTGTGAGGTCTGGTGAACGCGGAGGGTATTCTACGAAACCCCTTCGTCCAATCCACATCCACATCGTGCCAAGTACCACTCGCAATACTCCACTCTTCGGTCCGGATCATCTTCATTAATAGCATGGACTAATCTTGGAATGTAACTTTTCCATTGACAGCGCTTCAAAATGCGTTGGACAGACGATTCTGAAATTCCTACCTCACGACTCGCTTGCCGCACAGATTTTCTTGGACTTTGGTGATACGTTTCCAGTACTCTTTCTTGCTTTGTGGGGCTTGTCGATGTCCGTGGTCTTCTGGAACGCTTCTTGTGGACATTCTGAACAGTTCCATCGGCTTCAAACTTATCTCTAATTCGAGTGATGGTAAGTCGCGTGGTGGATCTGTTTTGAAACTCCCTCCTAAACTGTCTTTGCACTTCAACTGCGTTTTCACACTTCCAGTAGCATTTTAGAATGAATTTCCTTTGTTCAAAGCTTAGTCTGACTGCCATTATTAATTCTAATGGGTTTAACTTGGAAAGAAAGAAACATCAATTGAGCTATCAGCTGTTAAAGTGTGTATACATTTTTTTGGGACGCCCTGTGTATATATATATATATATATATATATATATATATATATATATATATATATATATATATATATATATATATATATATATATATATAATATATATATATATATATATATATACAGGGTGTCCCATAAGTCTGGCATCATGGGAAAAATAATAAAAAAAGGCAAAACAAAAGCTTTTATTTACAGAACGTGCTCAATATGTCCACCATTGTTTTCAATACACAAATTCAGACGTGATACCCAGTCAGCAAGCACACGGTGAATGATGTCAGGAGTAATGGTGTTACATGCCCCAATAATGCGCTGCCACAAATGTTCAACACTCCTAATTTTCTCTGCGTATACCAGCGCTTTCAAATGGCCCCAGAGATAAGAATCTAGTGGCGTGAGATCCGGGCTTCTAGCTGGCCATTCCACAGGCCCTCGACGGCCTATCCAATGACCAGGGAATTGTTGGTACAGGTATTCCCTTACTTGGGTGCTGTAATGTGCAGGATCGCCGTCTTGCTGGAACCATGTTGGGAAATTTCCTTCTTCGTTCAAGACACTGCGAAAAAGAGGGGGCCTATGATGTGATCTTTCCAAATGCCACACCATACCATCACCCGAGATGCACCTTGTTCCTTTGAAGAGGTATACCAGTGAGGGTTGTTTTGAGACCAGTAGCGGGTGTTCTGTCGATTTACCTCACCATTTCCATAAAAAACAGCCTCGTCACTGAACAGAATGGTGGACGGGAAATTGGCACACCGAGCATAAGAAAAATATGAATTATGGTTTGTAGAAATAGAAAAATATGAATTTCTCCTCTGATGCCGGACTTATGGGACACCCTGTATATATATATATATATATATATATATATATATATATAATTTTTCTTTTTCCTTCTGGGTTTGCAGCATATATATATATATATATATATATACAGTGTTGTTATAAAGTCCGTGAGGAGTTTTAAAAATAAATTACATTTTTATCGCAGATAGAGGTATTTAGCACATACTGACAACTCGTGAATGGTCGCACTCTGAAAGGTCGCACATCTGCTTCTTCGCATTAACCTCCTCTATAAATAACCTCCGAATCACAGTACACCACCTCTGCATCATCGCATCATTGAATTCACATTTTCCTTGTCTTTTTGAGATTTTTGATGTTCATGGCATTTCTGAAGTATGATAACGGCTTGGCATCCCGTGCGATGCCTGACTCGCCATCTTCTGCCTTTATCTGGGCCCCAGATGTTAGTCCTTTGTCAGCTTTTGAACGTGTAGTGCGTGACTGTTCGCTGTGCATTATTAAACAATGCTTTTCATCCTTTTCCAATCATTAATTTTGGCCTCAGTTATGTAGACCTTAATTAATATACATGCCAACTCTTAAGGTAAGTACACTCTATAGTATTTTATATATAATGAACCTCTGCATCATCGCACTTTTCACTTCGTCGTACACCTCGACCGCCCCATTACTGTGACGATTCGCGAGTTATCTGTATCATGAAAATCTACGACTCTAAGAGTTTTTTTCACACTCGCACTTTACACTTCAACATATCCTTCATCTTTCGGCATTGCAGCGTTCGATTGTATTCTGTAAGGATTGGAAAACATTCTCAATTTCTTGCCGCGTGATTTGATGTACTACAGTTTCGATACGGCCAAATCTTGTGGCTGAGTAGAGTAAACGATGTTCTTGACATGACACCATAAAAACAAGTCTAAGGTGGTTAACTCGGGTAATCGGGGCTACCATGCAAGTGCTCCTCCTTTCCCACTCCATTTTCCAGGAAATGTTTCATTCAAAAACTCCATGACGTTTTGAGAATAGTGGCAAGGGGTTCTGTCATGCTGGAAAATTGTTTGGTTCACAAGGTCTGAGGCCACCAGCTGTGGACGGAAAAAGTCTTCCAACATTTCAAGATATCGCTCTCCGTTCACAGTTGCTTACTCAAAAATGAACGGACCGATGACTTAGGATTTTCTTAAAGCACACCACACAGTGACCTTCAGAGAGTCTCTCTGATGATGCCACAATTGCTGTGTTTTTTCATTTCCCCAAATACGACAATTGTGGCGGTTAACTTTACTATTGAGATGAAATGCTATTTCATCAGAAAATATTAACTATCCGGATCTTCTTTGATTCTTGTGAGAAATTCTTCGCAGAATTCAAGCATAGCACTGTAATCCTCCTCCATTAGATCTTGAACAACTTGAATTTTAGAGGGATGTTGATATAACTTCACCTTTAAAAACTTACCGACCGTTAAGACGGGAGTGTTCATTTCTCTAGAAGCACGGGTGACATTTTTTGCCTTCTTTCGATTACTTCTCGAACAGATGTTATGCTCTCTTCACTGATAGCTGGTCTACCAGAATACGGTCTGTCATGCACTGAACCTGTCTCTTTAAATTTTTTCATTCATTCTCTTATTGCATGTTCAGATGGTGGATTTATTTTGTACTGTGCACGAAACTTGCGTCTCACTGCTGTAGCACATTTCAGTCCGGCTAACCACAGCACGCATTTTAGTTTTTCTTCGGTTGAAGCCATAAAGGGTTTAAGTCGGGTGCATCTATCTGCAACAATAACAAAATAGAGTCGAACGCCCCATTGTGCGGGTGTGATATGTGCGGATATGTTGAAGCGTAAAGTGATGGTGTGAACTGTATAAAAAAATTTAAGTCATAGATTTTCATGTATGCTATTTTGTTTTATTTGGAATAATTAAAAAATTATTTACTTTTAAAACCCCCTCCCAATTTTATAACAATCCCGTACACACACACACACACACACACACACACACACACATCTATATATATATATATATATATAATATGTAATATAAGCAAACAACCACAGGGAAAAGGAAACACAAAGTCCGAGCGCTTTCGTGATATATTCACATTATCAAGGAGGAATATATCACGAAAGCGCTCGGACTTTGTGTTTCCTTTTCCCTGTGGTTGTTTGCTTATTAATAAGATCACGTGTTATTTTGTGATTTTAGTGCATATATATATATATATATATATATATACTGTATATATATATATATGAAAATTATTTCACGAAAGTAACACGTAAAAAATATTTATGAGGAATAAAACCACGAAGGAAAGGAAACATAAAACTGGTGCTCAAGCGCTTTCGTCTAATGACATCCTCAGGAACACTGAAGTACAGAAAAGGGTTACATCCTATATATAGGTTACAGGAAAAAAATAAAAATAAAAAAAATAAATAATAAATAACATACATACATATATATATATATATATATATATATTATACATATACATATCTACTTCTTCTTCTTCGTCTTTCTCTTCGCCCGTTCCCGCCTCTATGCGGGGTCGGCGTTTCTGACCAGCCTCCTCCACACAGCCCGGTCCTGGGCTTCTTCCTCCGACAAACCCTTCTCCCTCAAATCGTCCCTCACCTTCTCCATCCACCTTCGCTTCGGTCTGCCTCTCTTTCTCCTGCCATACACCTCCATATTCATCGTTCTCTTACCCACATAATCTTCGTCCCCTCTCATCACATGTCCATACCATTTCAGTCTACTTTCTTGTATCTTCCTCGAGATTTCTCCAACCTTTGATGTGCCCCTTATCCTTTCATTCCTTACTCTATCCAACCTTGTCACTCCGCCATCCATCTCAGCATTCTCATCTCCGTTACATCTAGTCTTTTCTCATGATCTTTCTTTATAGCCCAAGACTCAGCCCCATACATCATAGCCGGTCTTACCACAGTCTTATACACTCTTCCTTAACCCTTGCACCTATTCTTCGGTCACACAACACCCCTGAAACTTTCTTCCAATTTTTCCACCCAGATTGCACTCTGTGTGTTATTTCTGTGTCCAGCTCACCGTCCTCAGCCACTGTCGATCCCAAGTACGTAAACTTACTTACTCTCTTAACCTCGCTCCCTCTAAACTAATTTCTGAGTCTTGATTTTCGTAGAACCTCAGGTACTCCGTTTTTCTTTCTGCTGATTTTCAACCCTCTGTCTTCAAAAGCCCTCCTCCATTCCTCCAATTTTCTTTCTACTACTTCTCTCCTGTTGCTGCACAGAACAATATCGTCTGCAAAGAGCATACACCAAGGGGATTGATCTTTTATCCCCTGGGGGCCTGGGCCAACACATCCATAATCAAAACAAAAAGGTACGGGCTCAAAGAAGATCCCTGATGTAGACCAACCCTCACGGGGAACCATTCCGTTACACCTACACTACTCCTAACCTGGGTCCTTGCTCCTTCATACATACTTTGCACCAACCTAACGTACTTCTCCGGCACACCTTTCTCTCTCATACACCTCCAAACCTCCTGGCGTGGCACTCTATCATATGCTTTCTCTAGGTCGATGAAAACCATGTGCAGTCCCTTTTGTCGCTCCCGGTGTTTCTCCATCAACTGCCTCAGTGCAAAAATCGCATCAGTTGTTCCCCTACCTGGCATAAAACCCAACTGCTCTTCCCCCACGGTTGTCTCTTCTCTTAACCTTTTCTCTATAATCCTTTCCCAAACCTTCATCTACATATATATATATATTATATATATATATATATATATATATATATATATGCAATAAACGGAGAAGTAAAAATAAAAATTAAAAATTATTAAAGGATTATCAGAGAGGCATACAGATTTGTAAGGAAAAATATCGATTTTTAGCACAAGATCAAATGAATTATAAAAATACGAATTTATACTGGAAATCTGCCCGGGTTTTAACACTCTGCCTTTTATGGTCAAGTTTCGATGTATATAAAAATAAAATGAAAATTAAAAGTTAATAAAGTAGCATACAAGTTTACCAAAGATTTAGTGTTCTACCCTTCTTATCTAAATCTGTTTTGAATGCTTTTTAGGCATTGCTAATGTACTTAAACTTTTGGATATTAATGTAGTATTTTCATATAACAATATTGTGAAAAATATCATAGTAAAAAATAGCCCTACCAATAATTCAGGCATTATCTATAAAATTGGTTGTAAACAATGTGATCCTTTTACATAGGTCAGACGGGAAAGGATTTGCACACACGTATAAAAACAGCATCAAATTCCGTTAGAACAGGACAGTTGGCCAGTGCTCTTTTTTGTCCATTTGTCAGAGTTATCCCACTGTATTGATTGGAATAATGCTTCAGTTTTTCCACTCTAGCAACATTGTTAATAGAAATATTCTTGAGTCTGCATTATCCAACTTTCAAATAACTTCAACATAAGCAAAGGTCTTTTTCAACTCGATCCTGTTGTTTTGAATTCCTTCAAAACAGATTTAGATAAGAACGGTAGAACACTAAATCTTTGGTAAACTTGTATGCTACTTTATTAACTTTTAATTTTCATTTATTTTTATATACATCGAAACTTGACCATAAAGGCAGAGTGTTAAAACCCGGGCAGATTTCCAGTATAAATTCGTATTTTTATAATTCATTTGATCTTGTGCTAAAAATCGATATTTTTCCTTACAAATCTGTATGCCTCTCTGATAATCCTTTAATAATTTTTTTTTATTTTTTACTTCTCCGTTTATTGCATATCTATATATATATATATATATATATATATATATATAATATATATATATATATTATATGTGTGTGTGTGTGTGTAGATATATATATATGTTATTTATTTTTTTTTTTTTCTTTCTGTAACCTACAGTATATATAGGATGTAACCCTTTTATGTACTTCAGTGTTCCTGAGAATGTCATTAGACGAAAGCGCTTGAGCACCAGTTTTGTGTTTCCTTTCCTTCGTGGTTTTATTCATCATATATATATATATATGTGTGTGTGTGTGTGTGTGTGTGTGTGTGTGTGTATGTGTGCGTGTGTGTGTGTGTGTTGTGTGTGATGATAAAAGGTATCGGAAACCATCCTACCAGACCTGAAGATAAGATAAGAAGCAATCTCTTCCTTGAAAGACAAGAGCTTTGTCGACAGAGGCAGAAATCATTCGAAGATGCGAAAACAAACCAAGTATAAATTTTCTTTTCAGGTGCAATTATACACTTAATTCGCAAGTATTTAGATGAGCCTAATGTGTATTAAGTTCGAAGAAGGACTACAAGAAGGAACTCTCTTCTTCATGAAGCTTATTCTAAAAACATTGGTTAGCTACTTTGTGCTTTTGAAGCTTTGGAAATTAACGTGTAAGATTGAATTAAAGTTTGGTATTCTGTAATGATCATCTATTCATGAATAAATATAGCTTTTAAAGGAAGATTCTCTATGTTCTTGATAATAATATTGTTAATATGTAACCATACACTATATATATATATATATATGATGAATAAAACCACGAAGGAAAGGAAACACAGAATGGTGCTCAAGCGCTTTCGTCTAATGAGCACCATTCTGTGTTTCCTTTCCTTCGTGGTTTTATTCATCATAAATATTTTTCACGTGTTACTTTCGTGAAATAATTTTCATATATATATATATATATATATAATAATATTATAATATATATATATATATATAATAGTACACCCTCGCTTTAAGCGGTCTCACATTACACGATTCGTTTTAACAGGTTTGGAAATTTGTGGCACAAAAATGTATATAACGCGGTAAGTTCGATGCAACGCGGTTCGCACCGAAAGATAATCCTGCAGCCGCGACGAAAGCGCATCTCACAGCGCGTATGCTTTGCCAATAATGCTTTAGCGTCGGAAAAGTGGGAAGATGTGCCTCGTTATCTCGTGGCTATCGAGGATTCACCTCGTTCTCCATCGAAGAAAGGTCGGACAACGAGATGGCTGAGGAAATTCGAACACCATCCCCAAAGCCTCGGGAATGTGCAATTTTGACAACGACGACGACGACGAATTGGAATGATTTGCGATGTAAGTACACTCTTCTTGTAAAGAAAATAAATTCACATAACGCGGTTTCTCAAAACGCGAGATTCTCTCAGGACGTAACCCCCACGTAAAGTGAGAGTCTACTGCATTATGGTAAACAAAATTCCGGCCCCATTTGGAATATTTATTTAATAAATATTCATGCTGCAGACCGTAAAAAGGTTTACATTTATGAGTTCTCTTAGATAAATTTCTATGAACATTGCGTAATAATCTCTGAGGACGAATTTCAGGAAAGAAATGAAAAAAGTGAATTCATCGAAAAGATCTGGAGCAGGTGCTGATGATATATACATACCTAGTCTGTGGTATTTTAAGAATCTTTGCTTTCTCGAAGACCAGGAAATACCAAGAGAAAGTCCCTCCAACATTAATGTCAATGTCAAGTACGTGAAAGAAGAGTAAACTTTTAGAAGATACAAAATAACATGAACGTAATTTTCATTTCATGACATAAATGATTGTGAATTGTACAGATAAAATATATTTTAGCTCGAGTAATAATCCTACAGTAGAACTAATTTTCAGTAGTCTGAAAAATGCGTTCTGAAATAAGGCGTATCTTTTTGCATGAATAATAAGAATCCTTGAAAAGAAATTTACAATAATAACGTACAATCCTAAGACGAAGTAAGTTTATTATTGAGTACGGGCAGCGGAGGAGTGGCGAGCCGGCTGCCCTATTTCGCCATTGAAACCCTATGATGCAGTGAACTTCGGCGTTAAATTCACCATAGTGAACAGGGTGGTGGATGCGTAGAGGAGATGGTACAGCCATCTGGAGAGGATGGGGGAGGACCGACTTCCGAGAAGGCTGATGTACGGAAGAATAGTGGGATCGAGGCCCCGGGGATGCCCAAAGGCGACGTGGCTCAAGACGGTAGAAAGAGAGAATCCGGGTTTAACCTGGCGCCAGAGAACAGATCTGGCCAGAGACGAGTGACGAGTTTACCGACGGGGGAGACGCATCGCACGGGACCCAACCTGGAGACCTCTAGATGGGAACTAAGTCTAAGTCTAATATATATATATACATATATATATATATATATATATATATATATAATACCTGGTGTGTGTGTGTGTGTGTGTATATATATACTTGGTACCTGGTAACCTGGAAACAGTCCGTGCATCGATCTCTCTTCATATGAAAGTCAAACGGATGGCCCCCACCACTAGGCCTGGACTGATGGAGGGGCGAGTTGCTCTCTTGCAATCTCCATCGTGCACACCCGACTTATCTGGTATCGTCCTGATCCAGAGGTTATTCTTCTTCTGAAGACTTCAACTTTGACTCCTGTGGGCCCTGTCACGTTCCTGAAGTTCTTTGGAAGCTGATTAAAAAGTCTTGGCCCCCTGACAACCAAGCTATTTTTCATCAGAGTTGAGGATGCCCTTTGTCTGGCTTTTAGTTTGGGAACACTACATATTCTACCTTTCTTAGAATGTGTTCAGTTTGGGTTCAATTTGAGGTTAGGTGCCAGTTTTTCTATTATCTTCCACGTGTAAATTATGGTGTATTTCTCTCTTCTTCTTTCCAATGAATATAGATTTAATTTACAAAATCTTTCCTAGTAGTTGAGTTCTTTGCAGCCATCAATCTTGGCTGTGAAATTTCTTTGAATTTCTTCTAGTTTATTAAATTCTTCCTTTTTTACATGAGAACGTCAAGTAAGAGCAGTATTCAAGTTTTGGTATGATCAGTGTTTTCAGCAGGGAAATCATTACTTTCTTGTCCCTTCTTTCAAAGGTTCTTAGTCGCTGTCCCGTACCTCTTATTGTTTTGTTTATCACTATCTGACTTTTTGTTTCAAATTTCGCATCGTCGGTCATTATAACCCCGAAGTATATTGCTTTCGTGCTTCTCTGAATTTCCCGTCTATCTGGGACATAATATGCTGTCTATTTTAATTTTTCATTTCTTCCATATCTCGACAGTTGAAATTTCACGGTGTTAAATTTCACGTTACTGTCTTCTGACCATTTGTACGTATATTCTGTTTTTGTCCATCTGTGGGGCCTCTACCTGTTCTGCTTTCCGAATTTTTTTGCTGATTTTCTGTATCGTCCGCAAAGTATGTTACTATACCGTTGTTGGTTACTTCATTGTTTATGTCTGTTAGCATGATAATGAATAGGAGTAGTGATAATACTGTTCCTTGTGATACTGAGCTGCGTACTTCCAATTCTGATGATATACCTCGAAAATTTAATACTTGCTAACGTTCTCTGAGGAAGTTGTACATCCATTTTCCCACTTTGCCTGTTATTCCCATATGTTTAATTTTATGTTATTATATCATGATCACACTTGTCGAAAACCTTATCGAAATCCCTGCATATGACATTGTAGTTTCCATTGCTTTCAAGTACGTCTATGATATTATTATAGTGCTCTATTAGTTGTGAAAGACGCGATCTTCGTGATCAGAATCCGTGCTACTTCTCAATTAAACTTTCCTGTTCCAAAACTTCATAGATTTTCTCTCTGACTATTCTTTCAAATATTTTAGTGAGATGAGATGTCAGTGACAATAGTCTATAGTTCTCTGCTGGACATCTACCCCTTCCTTTATACAGTACATAGGGGACAATGTTCGCTCTTTTCAGGATGCTCGGTATTTCCCCTGTGTCCAGTGATCTTCTCCCTCCATATCCAATATAGGGCTGTAGCTGTTTCATTCTTACAGTTTTTATTCAACAAGGCGTTCCATTTGTCCGGACCTGCAGCTAAATGTGATTTCATTTGTCCATAGCTTTGCATTATATCTCCTGGGGTAAAATCAAAATCTGTTATACACTCTCATTATAATTTCTCTTCAAAAAATGTATCTCCGTCGAATACTACTTTATCGCTTTTTGGGGTACTGAAAACTAATTCATACTGATCTCTCAATATTTCAGATAAATTGCTAGTTAGTTCATTATTTTCTTTCCTTAAGGGCCCCCGATAGAGGCGGGCGTTCTTATTTTCCTTTTCGCATAGCTATAGAAGTATTTTGGGTTTTCCTTTGTTAATTCTACTGCACCTTCTTCCCTCTGAAGGGTCTTTAATGAGGGTTTGTATTTCCCTATCGATAGTTTCCAGTTTTTCATGTATCACTTTTCTGTTGTGTTATCTGTGCAATTAATTAACTTCGCAGCTACTCTCTTTTGCAAATATTGTTCGCTTTCGACTCTCGAAATAATCCTCCTTTCCTTTTGGCTGTGCTTTCGGAACATATTTTCCTAAGGTTTACAGTGTCTTTTCTTTCAAGGATGTTAGCGCTTCCGCGGTTGTTTTAGCCTCTAAAACTGTTTTCCATTCTATTTGGGTCATATGTAATTTGATTTCTTCCCAATTTATAGTCTTGGAGTTTAGATTAAAAATCGCAAAATTGCTTCTTTCTTCAGTATGAGTGTTCTCTTTTTAGCTATCGCCATATTAGTTGATATCTCGATTATGCTGTGGTCTGAGATAATAGTTGGGGTCAGTTTTATATCGTCAATTAAATTTGTGTTGTTCGTGAATACCAGATCCAGGCAGTTATTTTTTCTGGTGCTACCTGTTATCTCCTGCGTTAACATAAATTCATCTGTTAGAACTATCAATATTTTTGCTTGTTCCTGGTCTTCTCTTGTGCCCCTTTATCCTGATGTACACACACACACATATATATATATATATATATATATATATATATATATAATATAATATATTTCTTCCCACCCTTTTGTATTTAGTAAATGGGAAATTAAAATCTCCGCAGAGTATTATACTGGGGAACAGGGAGTTTAAGGACTTTATTAGGTTTCTGATATCAGCACTGGCATCACAGAATTTTGCGGTTGGAGTTTTACGGAGGTCTGTAGACCATATAAGTGTCACGTTTAGTTTTCCTACTTTTACTGCTAAAAGTTCCACGCAGCTATTTGATTTACTTATTAGTGTGTCTGCCATATGGCTCTCACTTATGAATAGAGCGCAGCCACATTTCCGTCTTACTGATCTTTCAGCTCGGAGTAAGTTGTACCCATCGATTTTTATTTCTTTCTTATCTCTAGAGTATTCGCAATTTTCACAGTCTCCTTGGCAGTCTTTAAGATGCATTTCTGTGAGACACGCGATGTCAGCCATTGTTTCATCCATAAATCCTTTCAGGTATGAAACATTTTTTAGTGAGTGGTTCGGTTTTAGCCCTTGAATATTTGGCAGAACTATATTTATGTTCTCAGTTTTGCGTTGCCCATTATGCATTCAAAATTCCATACACACACACCACACACACACACACACACATATATATATATTTTTTTTTTCAAATGAAATGTTTGCCTTGAAATTAAGGATTTATTATCAGTGGTGTGTGCGAGGAGGTGGCACAATTTTTCTCTTTTAACAAGCGTGTTCGCATAGAAAAGATTATCAAGGCAAAAAGTAAGATAACAATATCAGCTATACGTACAAGCTTAAAACATTCTTTCTGTTTCTGTATATATATATATATATATATATATATATATATATATAATGTTACATTTTCTATTTATCTTGAAACATTGATTAATGTTTGCTTTTCCAGCGCAATGTATTGTAATCGCTTATTAACATCACCTTCACTATACAATACAAGAAAAGACCACAAAACTCGAAAATTAAGAAGACGAGCAAATTGATTTCCGCGTCACTTGAACCACAGCACGTAGGTTCTAAGTCCGTCAAGACGCGATATTAAAGGGGGCTCGGCTGGAGAATGGCGAACACGCTGATCGTAATTCAACTTTGTGGAGAGTTGGGTTTGGAGTGCCAACCCCCAAAAAATAAAAAAGGGGGAGTGAGGGCTAGGGGGTGCCATCTACCCAAAAGTAGAAAATTTGTAACCTAACCTATCCTCCAAAAGATAAAAAGTAGAAAATTTGTAACCTAACGTAACCTACCCTAACCTATAGAGTATAGTAACCTAACCTAACAAGATTCAGATCTTTATAGTACAATGATTCGGCTATACACCATCGGGAGACGAACCCCCGACCTCAAACCTAACCTATAAACTATCCTTGAATATAGAGTAGTAAACTAACTTCACCTAATGTGGGATAATACTGTAGAGTATAGTAACCTAACCAAACTTAATGTTGGGAGTAACAGAGTATAGTGACCTGACCTGGCCTAAACTAATGTGGTGAGTAATAAAGTACTCAAACTGGAAAAATAAATGAATAAAAAATAAAAATAACGTAAATTAATCCAACCTAAACTAATGTGAGGGAGTAATAGAGTATAGTAACCTAACCTAACTCGCATGCATCATTTTTCCATGCTGTCTCAAGAGTGACCTAACCTAAACTAACCTAACCTAAACCCCTCATCCAGAGGTTATCCCTCCTACCACCTGACATAATTGTGGTCGGAGCCTAAATATACATGTGTGTGTATATATATATATATATATATATATGCTAATGATAAGGTGAGTTATCCAAGCACCCTTTGATTGTCATTCCGTCTTATCTCTTTTTCGACAGCTGTACAAATGGTGTCCCGAAGATATCACCCCCGAAAATTCCACCCCACGAAAATTCCACCCCACGAAAATTCCACCCCACGAAAATTCCACCCCACGAAAATTCCACCCTCGAAAATTCCACCCCACGAAAAAAGAATGCAGGTTAAGAAAAATTTTAAAATGTAATTAAAACAAATATTTAATTAGAAATCACAGATAAAAGTAAAAATTTACTCAATATTTATCAACTAAAAAGAATGCAGGTTATGGGCAACACCTGTCAAAAAATTTAAACAGTTTTCAGTTTGGTAATTAAGAACCAACTTCTTCAGTCTTTCGTCGATAACTTCGTATTTTTTTTTTTTTTACTGGATCACCGCGTCTCACATGGGCAATTTTTGTTTGCAGTAAAGCTTCCTCTTTTGCCAAAGCGCCACATAACTTTCATAAATTTGGGTGCATAGCAGTTATAGATGATTGAATGGCATTGTGGTACCCCTCGGCTGCATTATTCGATCTTGGAAGGTTATTTAAAATTCTTTCTCTTACATTCCACATTTCCATGGGAAAAAGAGGCTCACTTCTCCTGCGGCGAGAACCCCTTCCACGGCATATACCAATGTAAGCGGTTTCAAAATATGATATAAATTCGTCCGGAATATGTCGTCATCAGATAGGTTTTCGAAAGCCTCGATAACGTCATCGATAGGTAAAAAAGCTAAGGCCGTAAAACGTTTAATTTTAAGGGCAAAGTTACTATCAGTGTTGTACCTAACGCGTTGACCAATGTCACATATTTTGCGCCAGCACGATTTTGCGAAATGAAAAAGACACCCATAAATTTGAGAATTCGGGAACACTGACATAAAGGCGATGTGAATGGCTTTTTCATAATCCATGATGCAGCAGTTGAGTTGACAATTTGGGACGTAATTCTTTAACAATTGAAAAGAGTCTTCTGTAGGTAATCTCATGTTTATCTGGTAACACTGCAAATAATCGTGGGAAAGAAGTATCTCCCATTACAGCATGTATAGTGAACAGCTGTGTCCAATGCTTTGGCGAAACTTTAAAAGTTCCGTCACACATCCATGACCTACTATTCGCAATGTCATCTAAACATTTTCTGTTGAAAATATTAATATCCAGGAAGAGTCATTAATGCCACTGTCAAATGCCAAAAACGACGAACCATCGGGAAGAATTTTAAAAGATTCAGGGATCTCATAACCTGTGCGACCGTTGGGAAGAGCGGGGATTCCAGATGCTTTTTCTCTCCAGTTTTGAATATTGCGGGAAATCGAATTAACGGGCTGTAACATAGACTTTGCTTCTTCATCCAGCGACTGTAAAGATGCAGCAATCACTTCACGCGTGGTTGTTGATGATCCACATTTTTCCACTTTATCTCTCATAACATTCATAGCTCTTCGAGCTTTTCTCACATTGTCCTTATGTTTTTCGTAAATGTAATTTTCTTCGTCATACTATAACTTTCGCTTTCCTTTTTCTGTGGATATGAATGAGAGTGACATGGGTATGAACAAAACACTTATTTTAAACTTGAAGACAAGAAGACAACTGACTGCAAACTTTAAACTATAGTGACCTCGCCTCGGGCAAACAGTTGTGATGCGTTGATGCCAGTTTCTTAGTTGGTTTGAAGAAGTTGGTTCTTAATTACCAAACTGAAAACTGTTTAATTTTTTTTTTTAGATTCTTACATTTTTTGGGGTGGAATGTTCGTGGGGTGGAATTTTCATGGGGTGGAATTTTCGAGGGTGGAATTTTCGGGGTGGAATTTTCGGGGGTGGAATTTTCGGGGGTGGAATTTACATGGAACCGTACAAATATGAGGCTTCCTCAGATACGAGTATATGGCCTCACACAAACACACACACATACCGCTATCACATATGCTTTCCATCAGTTTCTAATGCAACGTATAAAATAGATAATATTCTTGAATAGAGAAAAGAGAAATATGATTAACGATTGTTATACAATGTATGTAATAGTAATATTGTTGCAATCGACTATAATTTGTACAGAAAAGGAAAGGGACACTTCTTGCATTGTAAAAAAAGAATCATGATTATCTCAGTTAGTATGGTATACCTAAATATAAGAAATGGGTTAAAGAAGGGTAAAAAGGAAACGACTTACAGCTCATATAGTCATATATGGTAGTGACGTAACTTGGACGGCCCAACCCGAGGTGATGACAGGGTTACTGACTTTATCAAAGCTCAGACAGCACTAGACCTCCGTCTTGTGAACATCCGCTCTGGAAATGAACTACTCTCAAGAGAAACTTGCACATTGAGGGCGGATCATTGGGTTGAGAGATGCAGGTGTCTCGGTTTTGTCCAAGGAAATCGTGATAATTTGAATCAGATACTTAAATTCTTGTACTTTGGCAAGTATAAGATCTCTATGTAAGGTTGTAATATAAGATACCTTTTGACAATAGTATGCATGTCTTTATATTTACATTAAAAGCTCCATCACAAACACAAGCTTCTTCTAAGTAAGTTTTGATTTCACAATCTTCAACCAATCTCTTTAATTCAGATAGATAAATTGCAATTTTCCAACTCTCCATCTCTAACTCTTACGTGTTTGGTTGCAAGTATGGAGCCAATATCTCGCCATTTACTGAATGTCTGATCTCATAATATGATTTATCTTAAGGTATGCTACTGCAAGTGCAGGATAACTTCTCAAAATGCCATATGTTTTTATGTTTAAGGTGAGAATGGACAAAGACCTACTTTTCTCTTTGTTATCAGTGACTTTAGTTAATTCCGCAATTAGACCCTTATTCCAACCATTCATCCCAGGCTCAAAGAAGCTGTACTAATCTTCATATATCTTGCTTTTAAACCTGTAACAGACATTCTGATGTTTAACAATGCTTTTAATTTGAGATACAAATATTTTCTTAACCTGAGCTTCCAGTCACAGCAGTGAGGTTAATGTAGAAATCCCTGGCTGGTTAACTTATACTCCTGCTTAAATAAATGAAACATGCAAGGACCAGACTGTACTAGACTTAGGTTAAGCATTCATGAAAGCAGCTAGCTATTAGAAAATAGCTAAGAATCTAAAGTTTACCAGCATAGGGAAAGCCATTCCAAAAACCTAGTAGCGTGGCTTAAATATTTGAGGTACCATTCTACAAATTTGTTTCCCATTAACCTGCTATCCTCAAGTTCCCCTATCACACTTTAATAAGTAATGGTTGACTACACCTAAATCTGACATTCCTTTATATATAGGCTGACCATACGTACCGTTTTGAACGGGACAGTACCGTTTTGTATGGGTTTTTGTATGGGTTCTGTCACTGAAGAATAATTGTAAGCTCAATATGTTTATGTACTTACTTTTTCATGAATACAGAATATTACATAACCCCCGTCCCTTTTTTGCCATCCCAATGTCCCGTTTTTGTCTCAAGGAAATATGGTCAGCCTATTTATATATATCCCCTGAACTTTTACAAAGAAGGACGTCTTGTTAATGCAAGGTCCTGTAAAATCACCAAAAATATCACATCTGTTTTTGTTTTGGCTTAAGTTGATTTGTCCAATTTGACGAAGATTTTTAGCCATCTTAACAGGATACACTTACTCCAAAAGATAAAAGTATTTTAGCACTTGCTAATCTTATTTTTATATTACATCACTGTACATTTCATTTGGAAAAACATGAAGCCACTTGGACCTATGAAGATTATTCAAGTCATAAGCTATATGTTATAATAAAATTTTGCAAAATGATAATTTCTAGTCAGCTAATTACATAAACTATTTACAGAGCTCCCAAAGTAGCCTACATGACTTAACACTGTTGACACAATTTATAAACTCTCTTTCATTCATGAACGTAACCAATTTTTTTCTTAAAACTATCTAAAGAGCTAGCTACTATTTAGTACACCATAAGGCAAGTCACCCCAAAATTTATAACTCTAGGACATAAAAGACTTTTTGTAGATCGTATCTACAAGTCTGTTTTCTAATTTTCTTATTATACCCTTGAGTTTTTCAACAGACTCTCATAAGAAAAAGTTATATCTAATTTGTCCAAACCTAAAAACACTTTGAACACCTGTATCATATCGCCCCGAAACAATGGCTTTCAAAACTAAATATGCCTAGTTCCTTTATTCTTTCATTGCATTCCAGTCTTCTTCTTAAGCAACAAATAAGTTTGGTTGTCCCTACATTGCACATCTTCAAGCATATCTATATCCCACCTATAGTGAGGAGCAGAGTTGGGCAGTAACGTCGTTATTAGTAACGACGTTACCTATTTAGTAACGGCAGAGGTAACGACACTACTTTTCAAATTTGGTAACGTTTTTGGTAACGTCGTTAAATTTTTAGTCAAACAGCGCGTTACTCGTTCCTTTTTAAATTTAGTAAAATTATACTAATATACTTAAAAGTATAAAATAACCACCAGCAATTAGTAGAATGTCTGGTTACAACAATAACAACTCTGTTTTATTATTTCATATTAAATGATATGCTACTTATTAGTTATTTTGGTAATTTGTATTTCTTTTTCACGTATTGTGTTAGTCATATGTTGCTCTTACTTGAATATTAAAAAGCAAAAATTAAGGTAGTTATCTTCATTGCTATTTAGCAACCTCACAAGGTATAATTTGGTTTTTGTCTTGAGTTGAATGTTTGTAGTTCAATTTTGTATACATACAATATATATAATATAATATACGATGTTCATTTACTATATGTTATAATGTTATAATGTTCCAGACCAACAAAGACCCTAGGATCCACTCATGGCTGGTCTACTTAACTGTGTTCGTAATTGTGTATTGTGCATGTCCTGCGTGGTGGCGGAGGGGACCTACAATTTTACGTGGGTTCCGAACCACAAAGAACATATGAAATTTTTATAGTGGGCACAGTAGGGGCCACTTCGGCCCATCGAGGTGGCTCCACTATATAAAAACTGCCTGTACATTGGCAACAACCAATTTTTACAAAACTAAATAATTATCAATTTAAAACTAAAGATAGAATCTCTGGATCCAGAGGATCAAGTCATAATAGACTACGATCCAGAAATATGTTACACTCTATATCTATTTATAACCGACATGCAAATATATCAGATCCAAAGAATCCAGTCAATTTCATTACGGTATCCATCAATACCAGTACCTTGCCAACCAAAAATAAGTCACGGTCCATATCAATTGCGGACCAAGTCACAATTTACAACCATATACATTAAAATATATATATACTTAGGAGGAAAAGTGTAGGTGTGGCTGTAAAGACTGTACAGTAATGTAGAAATGTGTGTGCACTCATTATGGGTCTCCCATTTAATGGTGTTTGTGGGGCAAGTGAAGATCATGAATTTTTCAATACCTCACAGTACTGTGGGGGGCACCGCTCGGCAGAGGAATCTCTTTAAATGGGGTGTGTAAGGACAGAGAGTATCCCCTAACCCAAGATGTTGCCTCCCTATATCCCACAACATTTGTAAAACTGTTTTCTTAAATTTGTTCTACATCTTGGCTTAAATAATTTCATACTATGACCTCTATCTAGTCTGGTTATTGTGATCTTTAATGAAAAGAGAAATAAAATCTATCTTATTCAACCCTTAATTTTACTACCTTAAACTATACCCAATCTATCAACATATGCGTCTAATCGATTTTTAAACATGTTTATAGACGTACTACTAATTACTTCTACCGGCAAACTATTCCAGTTATTTACTATTCTATGCGTAAAAAGGTTTTTGGCAACTGCTGTCTCGAACCTTCTACTTGTCAACTTACACCCGTTATTTCTAGTCCTATTATATTGAGATATTTCGAAAAAGCTATTTCTGTCTACGTTATCGAACCCATTCATAATTTTGAAAACCTGGATTAGATCACCCCTTAGCCTCCTTGTCTCGAGTGTAGTCAATTTTAACTCTTTAAGCCTATCCTCGTACGACTTTGACCTAAGCGACGGAATCATCTTCGTTGCTCGTCTTTGAACTCTTTCGATTTTGTCTACATCTTTGCGCATATGCGGATTCCAAAATTGGATCGCGTACTCCAAATGGGGTCTAACTAATGATTTATAAAGAGGAACTATAATATCGCGCGATTTGTACTCAAAATTCCGAGCTATAAAATCTAACACTTTGTTCGCTTTATTGACCGCTGTTGTACTTTGTTTCGCTACTTTTAAATCACCAGTGACTATAACGCCTAAATCTTTTTCCTGCTCTACGCTTATCAACTCTTTCCCTGACATACTACACGCAAAATTACCGTTACGCGAACCTATATGTAAAATTTTGCACTTATCGACGTTAAATCTCATTTGCCATGTGACTGACCAATCAACGATTTTATTCAGATCATTCTGGATTTTACCTCTATCTTCGTCATTAATCGCCCTACCACCCAGCTTCGTGTCATCCGCAAACTTTGAAACTGTACTGACTAGGCTGACATCTAAATCGTTAATATATATAAGAAAAAGCTAGGGGCCCAATACAGAACCCTGAGGAACGCCACTCGCTACATTAGCCCAACACGACTCCGCTCCATCAACGACCACCCTCTGTTTTCTACCTCGCAACCACTCTTCTATCCAATTTATTACTACACCCCTCATTCCATGAGCCTTAGTTTTCTCAATGAGTCTTTTGTGCGGTACGGTGTCAAACGCTTTTTGAAAATCTAAATACACTACATCAACCGCCCGATGACTATCGTAAACGTCAACCATGCTTTGAAAAATTCTAAAAGATTAGTTAAGCAAGATTTGTTTCGCCTAAAACCGTGCTGCGTATTTCTAAGTTATGCAATTCTAAGTGTTCGTCTATACGATCCCTAATTATTGATTCCAGTAGCTTACCTACAACAGACGTTAAACTGATTGGCCTATAATTTCACGCCACACCTTTATCGCCTTTCTTAAAAATAGGTGTTACGTTTGCTAACTTGAAATTATCTGATACGCACCCCTCAGAAATAGACGCATTAAAAATCTTTGTTAGCGGCACAACAATGCTATCTTTTAATTCTTTTAGTTGTATGGGATATATGGAATCCGGCCCCGGTGATTTACGCGTTTTTATTTTGTCAATATAGTGCATTACCTCCCCTTCACTAATCACAATATTACCCAAAATATTACCATTATCAAAAGGTATTATGTCTATGATCGTAGGGATATTCGTTACATCTTCTATAGTAAACACTGACGTAAAGAATTCGTTTAGCAAGGTAGCCATTTCCTTCTTTTCAGAAACTAGATCTCCGTTAACATTTTTCAACGGCCCCAAGATACTTTTTACTGTATTTTTATTGTTGACGTATTGAAAGAATCGCTTGGGGTTTTCTTTACCGTCACGAGCTATGGAGATTTTAAATTCGCGCTTGGACTTTTTTATTACACTTTTCGCTTCACGCCTTAGAGATATGAAGTTGTTTCGTAACCACAAATTGTCTTTATCGCACTTATGTAGCACTATAAGCCCTATCTCTACTCTTTATAATGTCTCCATACTCTAGAAAGGTAAACCACAAGGTTTGTTATTTACTTTCGCACGCCTTAATTTTTGTACGGTACACATTCTCATTTATAGTCCTAAATACTGTTTCAAACGATTCCACACATTAGTTTTGCGTTTGGAGTTCCCCATACGTTTTCCCAATTGACGTTTGTGACAATTTATTTCGAAATTTACAAAAGACCGTGCTGGAAGTTAGGAATTTTAGTAGTAGGTAGCTGGTTTCGAGTGACCTTACTGAGAGGACAAACTCTACCATATACTGTGATCGCTATTGCTTAAGGGTTCTATTACTTGAAAATCAGTAATTAGCCTATCATCCGTAGTTATTACTAAATCTAAAATACTGTCCAACCTCGTAGGTTCCCCAACCTTTTGAATAAGAAAGCTTTCTCGAGAAAATTAACTAAACGATTACCTCCGCGTCTGCCTGCATTGTATCGTAATTCACGTTGGCGCAATTAAAGTCACCCATAACTAAAGCCTGCTCACTACCGATTATCGCTTTAGTTCACGATATAACGCTTCGTCCGTATCAGCTGTTTGATTAGGGGGCCTATATATAACCGCAACAAGAAGTTTGAAATCGTTCAAGTAAGTTCTGCTATAGTCGAATCTATCGGTTCTGGAATTGTGTGCTTTACTTCTAAACGTTCGCAATATTATCTTTGATATACAACATAACACCGCCTCCTCGCCTACCTATTCTGTTTTTAACAAAAAGTCTATAACCTCTAATTTGATACTCCCCTACAAAGTCACGTGTTTCAGTGCTAAGCAACGATCACTTATACGCAATTACATCATAGTCTTTACAAGCAATTAAAGAAAAAAAATTCGTTTATTTTATTTCGTAGGCTACGAGCATTTAGGGATAGAACCTTCAAATTGTTTGTAACTGCGACACCTTCGCGAGCGCAGGGGAAATTTGTGGAATTTACGCTGGGACCGTTCGAGTTACGGCAGCCTGAAAAGAAGAGACAGTATTATGAAATAGTCTTCCTAAACGCGCAGCTCCAACGTCATTAAGATGAAGTTCGTCTCCGAGGAACAAGTCCCTCCTGCCATAGAAACTGTTCCAAAAATTCGCAAAATGTACTCCTTCCTATTGGCAAAGAGACTTTAGGTTATTGTTAATATAGGTCGCCTTGCTGTAGAAATCGTTACGTTGGATAATTCGAGAAGTATACCTGTTAAAACGATCTTATTAGTTTTTTCCTTTAATCGCTCTAGTAAGTCCCTGTACCTAGCCAGCAGTTCTTCCGATCTAGAATTTGAAACGATATTAGTACCGACATGAATAACATACGTTGTGTCCTCGGCGGTACCGTCTGTAAAATGGTCAACACTATTAGTTATATCCTCCACCCTTGCACCAGGGTAACAGTAACATCGCCTACGACGAGGGTTTCTCCCACAGAATTCCTCGAGCTGCCCTCGAACAATGGAATCGCCAATGAGTCGTATTTCCGGTTCATCAGCATCTTCGAAACCTAAAACAGAAAACTTATTGTTTGTTATTACTGGTAGACAAGTCTTAGGTTTTCTCAATGGTGCTCGATTACGCACTCGAACGAAGGGTTGGGAACTAGGGGAAGAGAGAGGGCTATTAGTACTATTTATATTATTAGTAGAAACTGAGGCAGGAGGGATCGTAACTGGAGTCTCAAGGGATTCTAATTTTGCCGTCAGGAGCATCACGTTTTCTTCAAGCCTCACTCTGGCCTCCTCCTCACGTTCTAACTCGTTCCTCAGGACTTCCATGCTTGAGCACCACCTGCAAACTAACTGCTCATTATTATTAGCCATTGTAAACGCGTAAGCGGCAAATTTCCCTTCACAGCGACTGAGTACTTGACGGGGGTGCCATGTTTTTAATTAGTTAAAAAACAAACAAAACAAAAACAAAAATAAAACGAGCGTTTGGAAATTAATAAATTACAACGTAGATCTACCGCGTGCTTATTGTGCCGTCACCTGCCCAAACCCGCAAAAATGTTCTTGAAACGCAGAAACAGGTTCTTGTAACACAAATTTATACTAAATGAATATATAATTAAGCTACCGACGAAAGATCTGTAAAAGAAAAAGTATTAATAATACTTATCTGATCGCGATTCGACCGACGTTTTTCCTTTTTTCCCACGGTGTGTGACCACACTCAACCTGATCTCCCGAAGGAAGGAAAAATGAACTTTATTTTCTGATAGATTTGAAAAACAAACAAGGGGAAATGAACCTTATGACTCCTCGTTTTCTGATAGATTTGAAAAACAAACAAGGCAAGCCACGTGCACTAGCCTTGGTTTCATCAAGTAATATAGTACTGAATAAAGTCAATAAATGAAATATATTCGTTAATGAATGATTAGTAACACGAAGTAATTTAGTTAAGAATGCACCAAACACTATTTTTTTTAAAGACACCCCAACGAAAACCACTTATTCAATTGATAACACTGGACACTCGATAAAACACGTCTGTTCACAAGGAAAGAATAAAGGTATGTATTTGAAAAATAACGAGTAACGAGTCATTACGCGTTACATTTTTAAATAAGTAACGTTTTGGGTAACAACACTCCTTTTTTGGCAAGAATAAGCCATCTTTGAGACGCATAAAATAAATTATTTTATCACTATTTTTGGTAACACAAATGAACTTTGTTTTCCTAGTGTAAAAAATTATTATTGCGGTATATTTGAAACAGTTTAAGAACGGAAATGTCCTATTTTCATTCATGAAGAGTATTATATCATCGCTAGTTACATTGTTACTTACTCGATCACTCGTCACAAGTTCAGATTGCGTATTTAGTCATAGTTAATGCCTGAATACGGAACAGTGTAGGTACGTACATCATTATTCTTTGTCATGCATCACTAATATTTAATTAGAAGCAGTACACTAAAAATGTAAATACCTTATGGTTATTGTTGTTGTGTAGTTTATGAATTACTATGTAAAACCACGTCTTTTTAATCGTCCATATAATTAAACTTTCCACGTTAGAACTCTGGATTGACAAACACTATATTACAGACATAAACCACATAGCTAAACAATCAGATGTGTTAAAGGCCAAAAGTGATCGTAAACGAAGTCAAAAAGGCTTGTCTGCCCACAACAAAGGCCAAACAAAGCCAAATGTTCAGTAAATTATGCAAAGGAGAATAATTATAAAACAAATTAGAGAAGTGCTGCTGTAGATTTTAGGTGCCTAACCAGCAAACTAACAGGAATTTATGTCAATTCTTTCCTTGCGTAAAATGATTTGGGCAATATGGATGGCTATCATGAAAGTTGGAGGGGCGTCGACCCCATGGTTTTAAAGTTGTGGGGGGCAGCCCCCCCGCGGCTCTCCCTGTTCCCGCGTCTCTGCTTGTAACGAACATTCTCCTTAATAATACCAAACATTTTATTTGCCTTATTCCTAGCTTCTAAGCATTGCATAGAAAATTTTATACCACTTCTAACTATAATGACGAGATCTTTTTTCCCAACTCACATTCTCTAACCAGTTTCCTTGCATCTCATAACTAAAGTTTTAGCTACACTCCGTGCAAAGTCGAATCATTGCACTATAAAGATCTGAATCTTGTTAGTTTAGGTTACAAATCTTATACTTTTTATTTTCTGGGGGTTAGGTTGGGTTAGGTTAGGTTAGGTTACTAATTTTTTACTTTTTTATTTTTGGGGGGTTACGGTAGGTTACAATTTTTCTACTTTTTAATTTTTGGGTGGCTGGCAACCCCACTACCCGACACATTTATTAATATTTATTTCCATTATTTTACAGACATTCTTAATTAAACTGTCCTATACATATTAATTAAATAAAGCATTTAACTTTAAAATGTAAAATTTATTGTTATATTTTTTAATATTATTCAGTTAAACAAAAGAATCGCGTATCACTGAGTCAATACCTCGCATACCACAGTTTGGGAACCGCCCTAGTATATACAATTGTAAAATGCTTTTTGCGAGCAGCGGACGTGCTTTAGAGTCTGAAATCTATACTATTTTTGGATATAACTACAGTATAAAGTTTTTATATAAAGTCTCGAAGCCTAAAGAGAACTTACGGACTAAGATATATTAATTTCATATATTAAATTTTAATATAGAAACTTCACAAAGGTTTCGTTTTATAAAACTATTATGCATTCAGGTAATTGGTGTTCTTCTATCCTTAAATTTCAAAGTTACATTACTTCTACATTTTTATAAGAACGAAAAAAATTTTGTACAAATTACGTAATATTTGCATTTTCTACCTGAAAATTTTTCTTATTAAGGAAAATATTGTATATGTATGAATAGAGAGTGGCTGCGTGTCGAATTGATCAATAATTATGTATGTTACCGTTATTACTGCACCCTTGCATGGACTCTAATCATTGAATGCACGTGAAGTAATGAAAGGATACCAAATGTCGTTTACTTGAAATGAGAAAACGAAAGTCAGAATTGATATTTTCACATTTTAGAGCTACTTTTCTCAGTACTATCTATCTATCTATCTATCTATCTAACCATCAACTTCGACATTATGTAGCCTTACATCACTCCAGCATAGGGTAACCTCAGGGAAAGTGAATTACTTTTCGGGTTTTTCTAAGATAACTTTTTAAAATACAGTGTTATGGATTAAGCACACTGTTTAAATTTACATTTAGATCTCTAGTGTTAGGTAAATATAATTAAAATAAATGAAGTAATGTAGAGCAGCCAACGTGTTCAATTTTAAAACCAAGTTTACTAGTTCACTTCACCCCAAATATGGGGTAAAGTGAACTATCTTTAATTTCAAGCCAATATTCACTTTACCTTCGAATGTCTTTTGTTAGGGGTTGTTGTCAGAGGTTAATATTAATAAAATTCAATTAATTTAGAATTTTTAAAAAAATATTCAGGTTTTTGACTGGAAATAATAACTGCTGATAATTCAGCAAGAGTTTGACACAGTGTTACAAGATAGTTTTTTTTCACTTGACAGAGAAGTATGTTGTCGTGCACTTATTTTTGTACACACACTTTATCCCAGCAAAATTCTCGTGTACCCTGGGTATCCTGTGCAGCCTAGTGGTTAAGATGCTGGGCTGCTGGTGGGGCTGGTTCAGATTACACAGATTCCATGTTAAACTGTAGGTATAAGGTGGAGTAACAAGCTTCACCTTCGTCAGAATGAACAATTCGGGCGGAAGCAAAACCAAATTTAAAAAATTTCGTCTGCGACCATATTTTACCCAGTAGGTTGAACAGGTTATATATGTTATATTTTCATATTTTTAATCATTTTCGCTTGTGTTAAAGTAGAGGAGAGAGAGAGCGGAGAGCAGGGAGGGGGGGGGGTCTACAAGAAAGTTTAAAGAAAGCGATTTTCTACCATATATCGTACAATGATTATTTTTCGAATTTCATTAGCGTTAAGATTTTAATTAAAAAACTCAAACTCAAATAAATCGTCTCCTATGCTTCTTCAGACTTTAGACACCCGCTGATTTGTTTTAGGTTAGGTTAACCTGGGTTAACCTAATTTAACCTATCTTAACCTAACCTCAAAAAAGTAGGTCGTACAAAAATACCCGACTTGTTTACAAAGTTCGACGTAATTGTTAAATTAGGTGGCTTACTATTGGCATTACCTTGGGGTTTAGGCATATATATATATATATATATATATATATATATATATATATATATATATATATTTGAACGGGTATAGTTAACTAATAAAGACAATCGTTAGGAGGTGTTCATACGTATTTTTTTCGTTCAGTATAGGTATGCATTCAAAATTTTATCTTAGTATTTACATAAGAAATATGAATGGCACAGTTATTAATTATACGAGTATCATGAAAGTGATCTCCTGTTCTTAGTAATATCAAACCTTATATATCCAGAATTTGGAACTGTTTGCGGGTGTTTCTTCTTTTCATGAATATATTTAATAAATCAAATTCTACGACTCTTGCGGTAGATATATAGTAATGTTTTTAAGCTCCTTTGCTTTTTTTAATGTTTACAATATTTTTCAAAACACTCAAATGAAAAAAGTAGTTCACTTTAACCCGTAATTCACTTTCCTCCAGTTTACCCTACATTTACATCCGGATCTACTTGAAAACTTTATCAGTAGCTTGAAAATAAAATGAAATTATAGTTGCTCAACTCCTCGGAAAGAATAAAAATTCCTGTCAGACTGCGCAATAAATCATCTAAAAGAATGATTAAAACTTAATTATAATTGTTGCTTGAATTTAGCGCAAATAATTGCGAAAATGTCACATGAATCCGCGATTTAAAGTGGGTAAATAAGATTCACTTCCGTATACAGACTGCCATTTAATTTCGCTTTTATGCGATGGAACTCTTTCTACGCTCATTATAACACGTAACTAACATTTGAATATATAACATAGTAATTAGAGCTCGTCAATTCTGTTATGAAGCGCATTATGTCTCTTAAAAAACAGTAATTAAGAAGCTCTACTGCGGACAACTGTATCTAATGTTTGCCATTCATTCATTTATGTAGTTATTAATACTGGTTATATTACTTTATAAAAAAATTGGGTTCCAAGGATTATTAATACTGCTGTATTGATTCATCTCTCTCTCTCTCTCTCTCTCACTCTATATATATATATATATATATATATATATATATATATATACATTTAACTGCAATGACCACGCAGTATATTAATGTATAGAAACGACGTAAGTATAGAGGAGTGTTCTGCACACGAGGAAGAGAAATAACGAACAAATGAAAAATGAGGTGACCGCCCGGGAATCGAACCCAGGACCTTCCGATTGCCGGTCAGACATGCTACCACTACACCACGGGCCTCGATCAGTCAGAAGTCGCAATTCTCCTACATAGGGCAGAAACCAATGCCTTTAGAGGGCACCCTCGCAAATCGTGAATATGTACATTTAACTGCAATGACCACGCAGTATATTAATGTATAGAAACGACGTAAGTATAGAGGAGTGTTCTGCACACGAGGAAGAGAAATAACCAACAAATGAAAAATGAGGTGACCGCCCGGGAATCGAACCCAGGACCTTCCAATTGCCGGTCAGACATGCTACCACTACACCACGGGCCTCGATCAGTCAGAAGTCGCAATTCTCCTACATAGGGCAGAAACCACGATTTGCGAGGGTGCCCTCTAAAGGCATTGGTCCTGGGTTCGGTTCCCGGGCGGTCACCTCATTTTTCATTTGTTCGTTATTTCTCTTCCTCGTGTGCAGAACACTCCTCTATACTTACGTCGTTTCTATACATTAATATACTGCGTGGTCATTGCAGTTAAATGTACATATTCATGATTTGCGAGGGTGCCCTCTAAAGGCATTGGTTTCTGCCCTATGTAGGAGAATTGCGACTTCTGACTGATCGAGGCCCGTGGTGTAGTGGTAGCATGTCTGACCGGCAATCGGAAGGTCCTGGGTTCGATTCCGGGCGGTCACCTCATTTTTCATTTGTTCGTTATTTCTCTTCCTCGTGTGCAGAACACTCCTCTATACTTACGTCGTTTCTATACATATATTAATTTTTATATATATATATATATATATATTATATATAACTATTCAGATTCAAATATTTCTAACATTCGTTTTCCAGAGCTTTGGATAAATGGTTTTACCACCTTCACAGCATTAGCTTCAGTTGACTGAACCACTGTAAAAGGGTAATTTTATAACCTTTTACATGTAATTTGTAAATAGCATAAAGTTTTTTCTATAATCTTTAAAATCGCTTAATCCTCCGAGGTTATATCTATCTATCTATCTATCTATCTCTCTATCTATCTATCCATCTATCCACAAGGAATTGGCTAAAACGAACTGTTATTATTATGTTTACAAATGAATGGCTTTTTTACGACTATTGGAATTTCTGAGAAGAATAATTTATTCTTGAAGGAAACAAATTTCAATTAGAATCTAATGAAAATTCTTTCATTTATGATGAAGATTATTTTTTATTAAAAGACTTTAATTAGAAAATCTTTTGTAAAACTAACGACGCTCGCTTCAGTCTTCCAGAGCCAATCTTTTCACTTAAATACTTGAAGACAACAAAGTAATTATGTCAAAACAAGGAACAGTTACGTTCATGGACTTTCTTCTGAAGCTTATCACTAATTTATGTCATTGCAATTTCATTTAAAGCAGTTTTTGTTATTTAAAATTAGCGTCTTAGTTTATTTGTAGGAAGTGTCCTCATGATAAAACGGGTACAGAGTATCGCGTAAGTTTCGTATGTCTATATTAAGATATTCATATAATTTGTTGAATATGAAGGTTCATAGCGCTTGGCTATGCAGTAGATGTTAATTTAAAGTAGAGGTTTTAATTTTCGAGTAGCATAAAGGACATTTCACCACACTTTGACATTTTCCTCATTTTAGCAAATAAGTAAGACAAAGTCGTAATAAAAAATCTGGGAGACGCCATAATAAAAATAATATTTAGAGTTCTTTAACCTCTTTCGCAACGGCAAAAATCATGTGACGGGGGACCTACAGCTTTACGCGCAACCCGAACTACGGGTGCGAAACGCCATAGTTACTAGAAATTGTGCCAACTTCTCTACCTGCGCATCCATAGGTACTCAAAACGTTTCAGGTAAGTTCAGAGATATATAAATTGTGGTAAAATGTCCTATGTGACCCTTGAAAAGGTAAGTTTTAGTCTTTTAAACAAGGCCTAGCCGATTACTATAGGCCAAATTTTTAAGATATATTTCAATTTAAACGCTTGTTTAGCTTTAATTTTAGAAACACCCTGTATTTATTGAAAGCTTTACAAAATAAAAATATTTCTACATTTCTAATTACACTCGTTTTATAGTTTATTATAAATTTATTATAAATTATAGATTTCCAAGCATCTAACCAGTCCTCATATATAATATATATATATATATATATATATATATATATATATATATATATATATATTATATAATATACAGGGTGAGTCAAAGTAGCGCCCGATTTCTGTCAGTTGATTGTTTGTTTGCCATTTGTATTACAGTTTACAAGAAGGTAGAAATAAATGAATGACATGTTTATCTAACCATTTATTCGGGGGAAATTATTACGGAAACTGTACCAAGCTGTTTTACTTGCAATTTTCAAAGTGCCCTCCCTCGTGATCGATGCACAATTGCAGCCGAAAAAACAGAAATCGGGCGCTACTTTTGACTCACCCTGTAATATATTATATATATATATATATATATATATATATATGGGATAGAACTCAGAATGGTCCCCTAGTATTTGTCATTACATTATTTATTCAAACTATAGTGGAATTAATTTTCCCAGAAGAGTTCCTTGTTCCATGCACGGTCTGTGTGTAACGTACATATATTGTATATATATATATAATATATATATATAATATATATATATATATATATATATTAGTATATATATATATATATATATATATATATATATATTATATATATAATATAATGGGATGAATTTCACAATTAAACACGTGAAATGAATGAATGATGCAAACCCACAAGGAAAAAGAAAAATGATTCTAAGGCCTTTCGTGTATTCAGAAGTACATTCCCTGACGAGGTGTACTTCTGAATACACGAAAGGCCTTGGAATCATTTTCTTTTTCCTTCTGGATTGCTTCATATATATATATATATATATATATATATATATATATATATATATATATTAGGGTGGTTTTATCTCAGAAGTGGAATTCTTTTCCAATTTTTTTTTCTTTGCCAACCCATCATCTAGTGCCACTTGGGGTAGAAATTGTAGACAGGAATATTTTTATGATCGAACGATATTTAGGACTTGCTCAACTCATTTGAAATTTTACGAATATAAAATATATTGATATTAAATAGGAATCAATGAAATTCGTACGGTATATATAATTTTGCTACAATAGCCCATTATTATGTTGTCCTTGAGGCAAAAAACAAAAACTAAATATTTATACAAAAATAAAAACAAGAAAAGTTTATAAAAAACAAAAATAAGAAATAAAAAAAAAAAACCTAAAAAAAAATTACCAAAAAAATCACGTTCGCAGCGTTAAAAAATTGCAACACAATATTCGCGACGCAGGTATTTAACAAATTTGTGCTTCTTTCAACTTCTCAGAAGCGACGATGTTGATGACAACACGCACGTGCAGCCAGTGCTATCTGGTTGGTTGGTGTTACTCAGGCGAACTTTACATCATCGAAGCTCCCATCTCGCCGACAAATATTGGCTGTTCTATTCCATTTCACAATCAGCAAAAATTGACTCTTAAAGATAGCGTGTCCAAGACAGCTGATTTCTTGCTTCCAATTTGGATGAAAGTTCGAGTGCCTACAAAAACTGCTAAACAGTTGTCGAACACATCAAGAAGCTTCATACTGAGTGGCAAGTGCTCAAGAAGAATATCAACCGAAAGTCCGCCACGAACCTTGCCAACCATGCAACATTTCAAGATGGGTTAGACAACCTCTTCGACATCGCCCACCAGGATGCCATGCAGCTGATGAAAATTGAAGAGGACAGACCAGACAATTCCTGGAAGCTCAACGGGAGACAGGGCAGAGAGGCACGATGGCTGGAGTCGACAGAAAACTCACTCTGCAAGAAGAACGTGTTGCAAGAAAGAGAGCGGAAGCTTCAAAGCGGGATGGCAAAGCGGCTTCATCAAGTGCTGCTGCAACCGACGTCGCTGTTCTTGAGTTGTCTTCGTCGAGCAACTCGTCAGAAGTGGAGGAAGAGCTTGCACCATCAGAAACGCGTGCTCCTAAACGAGCTCGACTTCGTGGAACTGTAAGTGTGGTGACACCTGAAGTGGCAGCTGCACTAGATTGGACTAATGTGACTGACCGGCAAGCGGCGCATATATTTTCAGCGTTAGCGTCCACGAGCCAAATCGGTCACGAAGTAGAAGACCTGATGATCAGCGGAAGCACTATCCGCAAGGAGTGGATGGAACATCGGACGAAGTTTGTTCATGAGATGAAGGAAAGCTTCGCCCCAGCAGTTCCTCTGATCTTGCACTGGGACGGCAAAATCATGGAGGATTACTCTGGTCCTGGTCTGAACAAAGTGGACCGTCTCCCGATTCTTGTATCTGGACAAGACGTGGCGAAGTTGCTGGCAGTTAAAAAACTTTAATCGGGAATGTCGGAAGTAACTGGGAGTGCCATCGTGGAGACGATAAATGAGTGGAGACTGAGGGAACGAATGAAGGGGGCTCTGCTTTGATACCACCGCGTCCAACACTGGTTCAAAGGGAGGAGTTTGTGTTCGTTTGGAAACTGAGCTTGAGAGAAATTTATTGAACTTGGCGTGTCGACATCACATCTCGGAGATACTCCCAGAGACGGTCTTCAGCCTTCATGATGTCTCCAGCTCCAAATCTCCAAATATTCAGCTCTTCGGTCAGTTCCGGGACTACCTCGATAGGACAGCATACTCCTCGGCAGTGGATGAAGAAGACCTAATCTCTGTGATAAATGGATATAAGACTGAGGTCATTGCATTTGCTGTTGACCAGCTGTCCAAATTTCAGCCACGGATGACTACCGTGAGCTCCTTGAGCTGACAATTATCTTCCTTGGAGAAGTCCCTCCACGCGAGATCCATTTCCGATATCCAGGAGCAATATATCGAGCTCGTTGGATGGCTCGAGCTATCTACGCCATCAAAATGTGGCTCTTCCGCAAGGAGTTTTCCCTCCAGCAGCAACAGGGATCATCAAGAAGGCCATCGCGTCGTGATATGGTGTGAAGCCACCTCCAGGAAGTAAGCCTCTTTGTCACGGCCATCTCTGTCAAATACTGGTTTCAGAGTCCATCTTTAGTAGAAGCTCCGAGAAACGGTCTGAATCTCCTCCGTGCACAAGCTAACTATGCTGATAAAGATATACCTAAGGCTGTCAGCACAGCATTCAGCCGCCATCTTTGGTATCTATCACAAATATTGGTAGGCTTCGGTTTCTTCGATGACAGTGTTGCAGCAGAGGAGAAGAGGCAGATGGTAAATGCCCTGAAAAACAAAATCGGGTGTGAGGAACCTCCTAAACGGATCTCTCCAGTTGGCCAGGCATGTGGGAAAGAATTACACGATTTTGTCACCATGTCAACTCTGAAGTTTTTTGAAATACTTGAACTGTCTCAAGATTTCTTGGAGGAAGATCCAACACTTTGGCCAGTCCATGAAGCATACAGGAGGAGCCAGGCTACTGAGCGGTCGGTCGGTCAAAGTAATCAACGATCTTGCAGAACGCGGTGTTGCACTCATCCAGGAGCTCAATGCATCTCTCACGCGCAGCGTAGAGCAGAAGCAGTTCCTTCTGAAAGTCGTTGAAGATCAACGGATGGTCTTTTTGTCACCAACGAAGAAGTCTGCCATCATGCAAACCAAGCAACAATGATTATCTGGCATTTATCTAATAATATATGTCATGTAAATTGTCAATGGAGAAATTCCATTGTTTTGTTCTTGTACAATACACAAATTATTTTTTTAATAAAATATCCCCCCAACACGGATGGTTGTGGACCACAGTCATTAGCGGGGATGGGGCTAATGACCTGTTGTGTTCAAGGAACACTTATTACAATGTTTTAATAATTTAATTTGTCAAAATGGACAGCATGCTTTTCACATAACAGCTCCATTTTTTTGAAATGTGTCCCAATAGCAATAAAATGGAGCTGTGGAGTTATCTGGTGTTCTTTAGTGTTGCTTGTTAGCAAGGTGATGGTTGATTTTGTAGGCGCTACTTTGAGTCTATTGTGTGTGAGCCAGTCTTGTATACTGTTTATGTATGTTTGTAGGTTATTTGTAGCGGTGTCGATGTTGTTCTGGTAGATGTTAGAGTGATGTCATCTGCATATGATGATAAGGTAATCTTATTATCTATGGGTGTTGAAATGTCATGCATGTATAAGTTGAACAGTGTTGGTGAGAGAACAGAGCTTGAGGGATCCCGTTCAGAAAAAGCTTGTTTTTGGATGACTTGCCATTAAATGTGACATGTGAGTATCTTTCTGAAAGATAGTTGCTCAGCCACCTTTTGGTGTTATTGTGCATGTTTGTGTTGGGTATTTTGTTTATGAGAGGGAAGCGTGGGATAGCATCAAATGCTTTACTAATGTCTATTTTTGCTAATAGTGTACGTTGAGCTGGTCATCTGGAGTTGATGCCATCCATGATGTGCTGGATGAGGTTAGTGAGTAATGTCGTGGTTGAGTGGTGAGGTCTGAATCCATGTTGAGTAGGCGATAGTGGTGTGTGTGGGTTGGTGATTTGTAAGATTAGTCTTTCTGTTACTTTGGAAGGTGTGCAGAGTAAAGTGATGGGTCTATAAGAAGCTGGTTCTGTTGGATTTTTGTTTGGTTTGAGTAGTGTAATAAGTTTACCTTGTTTCCATGTATATGGAATAATACAGTGTTGGTATGAATATGTGCCGATATTTGTGAGAGCTAGTATTCCCTGTGGGCCCAAGTGTTTAAGGTGTATATTAGATATGTTGTCTGGTCCAGTAGCCTTCGAATTCTTAATGTTTTTGAAGGGTGTAATGGACGTGTCAAGTCTGTAGGTTTTCTTGTGTCTGGCTGTTTGTCTGTCTGCGTGTTCCTGGTTGTTCTCTCTGTTTAAGCGACTTATCTTTGCGTAGTGATTAACTAGAATGTTAGCTTGTTGTGTATATGTTGGGATATTATTTTGGCTGCGACAGATAGCCGCGTGTGAGGTGTGAATGCCGCTGTTAGAGTGGGTAATGCTGTTTATAGTCTTTTATAGCGTGAATGTATCTGTGGAATGGTTTAGTGTTGTTATGAATTCCCTAAATGTTTCTGTTTGTTTTTCTTTGAGTTTGTTGTTTATTTCTGTGTTGAGCTGTTGTATTTGCTGTTTTATGGCTTCTGTGTGTGTGGTGTTTTTGTGTTATGTTTGAGGTTGTTACGTTGCCTTATGAGGTGGGCTATTTCTCTAGTGTAATTTGGGTTGTATTCCTAATGTTGCCCTTGGGTATGTATTTGTTTGCAAAGCTGGGCACTTGCGGTTTTTTTTTGCGGTACTTGCGTACTGCGGTACCACCGCACTACCAAACCGGTACCGCATAACCGCAGTACCGCAAAGGATCGCTGAAAGTACAGGCTGTACTTTCAGCGATCCTTTGCGGTACTGCGTTATGCGGTACCGTTTGGTAGTGCGGTGGTACCGCAGTACCGCAGTACCGCAAAAAAAAACGCAAGTGCCCAGCTTTGTTTGTTTGTATTATTGATGATCTGATTAAATGTCTTGAGTGTTGTATTGATGTTTATGATGGGTGTGCTCTTTAATGTGGTGAATTGCTCCTCAGTCTGTATTTTGAACTGTTCCCAATCAGCTTTCTTGTACGTAATTTCTGTAAGTGTGCCTAAGGCTGTTGGGGCAGAGTGTAGAACGTGTTGTAATGATGATGGGCAGGTGGTCTGATGACAGTTGGTTTTCTGTTCTCCATTGTGTATGTGTTGCTAGTGAGGGAGAACAGAACGTTATGTCTGGGGAGGAGTTTGAGTATCCTGCTTGATGTGGTATGTGTGTATGTTCTTCTGTATTGTTAAGAATGAAGAGGCTGTTTAGTTGTGTGGCTATTTTAAGTTACCAAATTTTAAGATAAATTATTTTAAACACTTTTTATCATTTGAAAAACTTTTTCATAGTTTAAAACGATTCCCAATACTCACGAGACAAAACTTCCATTTCTAGTCTTCAGTACCCATATCGCCAATAAACACTTTTATAACTTTAAACTCGTAAAGTTTTTTTTTCCCCTAATCCCTAATCAACAGTAAAGATATCGCTTGCCTAAAGGAATTATCCAGGGATGACTCCATCATAATTTCACGTCCTGACAAAGCAAAGTACCATTTTTCTTAAAAAATCAGATGATAATAGATAAGGTTAATAACGTCCTCACGACTCTACCAAATTCAAAAGAGTAATGACAATCCTCTAACACTTTCCCTAAAACTTGAAGATAAAACCAACCTTTTTCCTCAAAAATTATATGATCAAAATAAAATTTCGGAGGATGTTCACATCCAAATAGCTCTTTCGGCTCCTCCCAGACACTCTTTACGGCCTTCCTAAATACACAAAAACAAACTTACCCATTAGACCTATCCTTTCTGCCTACATCACCCATAATTACCACCTAGCAAACTTCCTAATTCCCACCCAAAACCCCTCTAACGCAGATGAATATTCCGTCCCCAATTCCTACGAATTCGCCAAAGAAATACTGACGTTGAACAATTCAAACAACCTCCATATACACAGCTTTACATAGTTTGACATATTTTGACGTATTTAATGATAAATACAAATCTTTAATCAAACGACTTGGTCACCTCAGGTGTCAGTCAATTACATTCCACAGTTACACAATCTGGCCTCTCTCACTAATGTCATCTTAGGAGGAGACTTCAACGCTAAAGACACTAGTCGGTACCTGCATAAGATTTAAAGAAGTTTGGCCACCAGCGCGTTGATGTTTCGGTTTGAAGTCGCCTCTTCTTCGCGTTGATGTGTCCCGCGCTGGAGGATACAGCCATTATTAGAAGCTTCCTCGTCAGCTGCTCGAATAATTTGGGTGAAGCATTTAGAAGAAATTTATTCTTCAATGATTTGTAAACTTCCTGCTTTTGTCTGTCCTTTGATCGTTTGATTAAAGATTTGTATTTATCATTAAATACGTCAAAATATGTCAAACTATGTTAAAGCTGTGTATATGGAGGTTGTTTGAATTGTTCAACGTCAGTATTTCTTTGGCGAATTCGTAGGAATTGGGGACGGAATATTCATTCTGCGTTAGAGGGGTTTGGGTGGGAATTAGGAATTTTGCTAGATGGTAATTATGGGTGATGTAGGCAGAAAGGATAGGTCTAATGGGTAAGTTTGGTTTGTGTATTTTAGGAAGGCCGTAAAGAGTGTCTGGGGAGGAGCCGAAAGAGCGTATTTGGATGTGAACATCCTCCGAAATTTTATTTTGATCATATAATTTTTGAGGAAACGGTTGGTTTTATCTTCAAGTTTTAGGGAAAGTGTTAGAGGATTGTCATTACTCTTTTTGAATTTGGTAGAGTCGTTGAGGACGTTATTAACCTTATTATTATCATCTGATTTTTTAAGAAAAATGGTACCTTTGCTTTTGTCAGGACGTGAAATTATGATGGAGTCATCCCTGGATAATTCTTTTAGGTAAGCGATATCTTTACTGTTGATTAGGGGAAAAAAAACTTTACGAGTTTAAAGTTATAAAAGTGTTTATTGGCGATATGGGTAACTGAAGACTAGAAATGGAAGTTTTGTCTCGTGAGTTATTGGGAATCGTTTTAAACTATGAAAAAGTTTTTCAAATGATAAAAAGTGTTTAAAATAATTTATCTTAAAATTTGGTAACTTAAAATCTATGCCCAAAGAGAGAAGTCATCTTTCGTTGTTGCTCAAAGTTCTCTTAGAAAAATTGTTTGATCAAGGTTTAGAGGTTGAAGGTTGGATTTCAGGCTCACTTGATTTAATTTTCTATCATGTCTTAGCTGAATCTGTTTGTGGTAGTTGTTGGCGTCTTAAACAATTTGATTTTTTAACATTAAATACTTTATAAACTTGCAGATTCTTTTAGTTGAGGTAAAAGGAGATTATATTTAGTGATGAGGTTTTTACTATTGTTATGCTTAACATATATATATATATATATAATATATATATATATATATATATTATATATATATATGTGTTAAGCATAACAATAGTAAGAACCTCATCACTATATATATATATATATATATATGCCTTTAGACATGACTCGCGCAAATATGCGTGGCTAGTTATTAAGCTTTAGGTATTAAATACTGTACATGTGTAAAAAGCGCATGGTTGATTATGTACATATATTGTGATTGTAAAAAAGTCTCTTTATTGCCGTTTGTACAGAAACTGACAATAGGAAGAGTCACAATGGTGGAATGGAAAGATAACTTGTACGTTTCTTTGTTTCGAGGCAAGAGTTGATTATTGTATAGCTAATATGAGGTTAAATAAATTAATCTTTATCGATGATGTAAAATGTAGTTGTACTAAAGTTGTTAGCTCTTGACCAAGTATTTTACAGTTGGGGGTTGATAATTTGGAAAAATCATGAGTGTGAGTTAAGGCCAGAGAGAGACTGGCTAGAAGACGTGTCACACAAATACCAGAGTAACCTCCGTAAAACTCACTAACCATTTTCTTTAAGTGTGTGGTAAAGGATCGAAATTTAAGGCATACTTGCTTATTTATTTCACTGATTTATATGAAAATAAAAATGAAAATGAATAAGTTTATTGGCAGACGATTATCCATATGACAAATATTAATAATACAATGACATTTCACATACTAAGGATAGAAATATATACAATTAATGAGAAATAATACAGTAATGTCGAAGTTAAGCTACATACTAAGGATAGAAATATGTACAATTAATGATAAATAATACAGTAATGTAGAAGTTAAGTGAAGCTACTTCCCTGTCTTCTAGTTTTGTAAATAAAATATTGTGGTTCATTCTATCATATGCCTTACTTATATCTAGGAAACAGCTATAAATAGTTGAATTACTGTCAGTGCATTTAAATATAATTTCCTTAAGTACATAGATACACAGATCATTTGAGTGGGATCTTTTTAAACCAAACTCATTAGGATTTAGATGTTCATAAGTAATCATTTAAGCAGTGTAACAAGAGTTTTTCTAGTAGTTTCGAGGAGCAAGAAGCGATAGCATTACAATAGGCCTGTAATTATTGTTGGATAGAATACCCCATACTTGTTATATATATATATATATATATATATATATATATATATATATATACTAGAGAGACGGGAAGGCTATATTATCTCGGCTTATTTACTGTGTTGATTCAAGAAATGTATAGTCTAAATATTAGTAGATACATACAAATATTACATACAAAGAGCAGATCATTAAAATTTTTAAATTACGTTGCCTTTAACGTTTAAAGAAAAATTTCTTTAAACACATACAATTTTATAACAATATTTGATGTGCAGTAAAATTATTAGTTCACATACCAGAAGATATTTATATATCGAGGTAAATAATTATGATTATTATTATTATTATTGTTATTATTATTATAATTATTATTATTATTGTTATTATTATTATATTATTATTATATTATTTTGCCTGTTTCAAGTCTCCTGGAAAAGTGAATAAACTCCTTAACAATAATACCGTCTGGCCACTGACTCATATTGTACGGGTTGAATTGCGAGTTTACACCTTTAATTATTACTTTAAATGAGATATAATACGAAGATTTTGTGTTTAGTTTATTAACTAACAATATATTGTGTTCACCACAGACTTCTTCCACCATGTGTCGGATATCGCTTTCCTCGTTCGAGAGCTGAATTCGAGACAAAAAGAGGGTGAGATTCCTCACCAGTGGCCTTGCTGCGAGGACAGGTTGAGGAACCTCCGAGAAGTGGGTCTGTTAACCCTCATCCACCCGTCCTTTTCCCTCAATCTCCCTGAGGCAGGGTTCGCCTGACTGGGGGTGGGTGGCACGACCTTGGGGGGATAGGAGGCCCCTCCCATACTCTGTGGCTTGGTGAGGGTCTGTTAGCGGTGTTTATATCCTGATGGACGCGCGTGCCCCTCCTTCTTCGGTGGAAGGGGGGGTGGAACTGCACGACAAGCGAGGCGTTTGAGTAATCGAACGCCTCTCCCCTGCAGTCAAAAGTAAAGAAGAGGGCAATGATGCCTTGTCCTTGGCACCGGACAGTCCCTGTTCCTAATATTAATGTTGTCGAAGGTGTTGACACTCACCACCTGTCGATCCATTGTGAAATCGGGAGCAGGAGTCCTTTCCTAAACAGGAGGGAGGTTGACCGTTTTGCCTGCTTTCCCCCGACATTCGGGGGTGGAGTTGGGGGAGGGGATTTCGTTTCCCTCGCTGCCCGACGAGCTTCTTGGTGTTCTTGTTGAACGACTTCCGAGTAACAAGACTTCGGGAGAAGCGTCTATTTCAACGCATCTAACTCTGACCGAAATTGTTCTAGTGAAATCACATTTTTCTGATTTGACACCACGTGTTGATGTTTCATTTCAATTAACGACCTTTGCACCTCATACTGTTTGAGGAGCACCGAAACGTCTACATCACCCATATATATGAAAACGAAAATGAAAAGGTTTATTGGCAGACTATAGTCCATATGACAAATATTAATAATACAATGACAGTTCACATACTAAGGATAGAAATATAGACAGTTGATTAGAAATAATACAGTAATGTCAAAGTTAAGTGGAGCTACAGAGAGACGTTTTCGTACCAAGAATTCCATAGCTTAGAGGATAAACAGCAGGACTAATAGCTAGCTTGGATAATCGGGTTGTTTGATTTTTTAATTCTTTACATTAGACTGTATTGAGCACGTCTTGTTACCTCCGGGAACCTCTGGAAATTACGGGTAGCAAACATTTGGGAAGCTGAGCATCTCGGGGGTAATTTATGTAAGTCTAAAAGACCTGTTGTACAGCAAATTTAGATTCTGCCAGAACCCTCTTTATAATTCACCCAGAGTTGCTGTCCGTATATATTACTGCAGAAAGTATAAAAGAGAGTGTCTTTAGCTTCACTTGTACAGAATCGAAAGTTCCTTAGAGTCATATTTCGTTTTAGCACAAACGCTTCGAGATTGTTGTCTTATATCTCAGTCATCACTCAAGGAGTTGATAATAGTTTGACCCAGATATTTAAACTCTTGTACTTCCTCAATTACTTAACCTTTCATTTTAAACTTAATGTCAGCTGGCTGATTACAGCTTTTAGGATGAAATTGCATAACCTTAGTTTTTGTAACATTAAAAAGAATATCATGTTTCTGCAAATACACTTCGCAGACCTTTAGTAGCCGATTCAGACTTTTAACAGAGGGACTTATTAACACCATATCATCGGCATAAACTAAGTTATTTAGCCTTGTGTTATCTATACAATATCCCACTGTTGCCTCAGTAAATGAAACAATTAATCCGTCAATATGCACATTGAACAGCATAGGGGAGAGCAAGGAGCCTTGTCTCACCCCGCAAGAGGAGCCAAAACATTCGGATAGTACATTGCCTCACCTAACGGTAAAAGATTGATGGGAATACCAAAATTTCAATAAATTTAATATGTACATGGGAACCTTCCTGTCTTCTAGTTTTTTAAATAAAATATTGTAGTTCACTATCATATGCCTTATTTATATCTAGGAAACAGCTATAAATGGTTGAATTACTGTCAATGTATTTAGATATTGTTTCTTTAAATACATAGATACACAGGTCAGTTGAGTGGGAACTTTCAAAACCAAAGTGATTAGATGTCCATAGGTAATCATTTAATCGGCGTAACAAGAGTTTTTCTAGTAGTTTCGAGAATCAGGAAGCGACAGTAATAAGCCTGTAATTATTGCTGGACAGAATGTCTCCATACTTATTTTTGACCTGGGGCAAATATACACCCTCATGAACTCTGCAGGGATATGGCTATGAGCCAGCATGGCTGATACGAGTAATGATATATGCAGACATACTACGTCATTGGCATATTTTAAGTGCTCATTCGATAGGTCATTTACCCCTGACGCAGAACCAATCTTTAACCATTTAATTAACCGCTTTACTTCAGGAACTGATATCAAAGTATTTTTCCTTGTCCTTCCCACAGGCGTTTCGCTGCAATCTATCTTAAGTTTATCCCTACTCACACTGTTAAGAATGTTATAGTAGTGTTTTTCCACAATTTTGCAATTTCATCCTCCCCCCGACATCTCATCGATTGTCGGAGGGAGGACACTTTTGACACCCGTTTCCAAAATTTTTTATTATCGCTATTTATGCGAGCTTCACAGGCTTTTGATGCTCGAATAAACTCTTCTTCCTGTTTACATCGCCTTATGGCCGCCTTAAACTGACCCCGTTTACATCGCCTTATGGCCGCCTTATACTGACCCCTACTTCTACACATATTCATGTATACTGGTCCTAATCTGGGTCTACCATGAAAGCACCACAATTCGTAGGCGTCTTTCGATTCCCTCTTCAGGGGGGGCAATAAAATCATTCCATCCAGAAATAATCTTAGTATGATAGTTGAAGATTTAATCAGGGGTCTTCCTCCTTCTCTTAACAGGGATACTATGTTACTAAATACAAACATATTTATTATATATATATATATATATATATATATATATATATATATACTATATATATATACTGAATACTTAATATACTGATTCATGCAAAGCAAAATTTAAACTCCCCAGTTCTTTAAAGAACAGGGGAGGGGGGGGTGCACAATTGACGGTGAATGCGATATTTCTAAAATTTATACAGTTCTGATACAAAGGAACGTTAATATTATGAGTGGTCGACGTAAGAAGCCCATTTCGAAACTTCATATATGGTTTTAATACAATCGCAAAGACTGTGCAGGAAATCAATGCAAAAGAGTATTTTCTTCATTTCGCATTCTCTGCTTATGACACACCAATATTTTATGACAGAAATGTCTATATTTAAATAATTTATGTACTGTATATATATATATATATATATATATATATATATGAAGCAGGGGAAAAGCCGTAAATAATTTATAAAGAAAGAGACTCGTGTATACACACTAAGAAGGATGATTTGGATATAACAGAATGAATATGTATAAACGTAACCTCACGACGAAAAAATATTCATAAGATACTTTGAAATTTTAATATATCAACCGAAGTGCGATTAAAGTTTGCATCCTTCTTTATACGAATTCAAAATTCACACCAAAGTAATTTACATAACCCCTTAAGAAGAGAAAAAAGAGGAGAAAGAACTTGAGGGAGTGAGAACCAAGGAAAAGAGAGAGAAAGAGAGAGAGAATAAAATTTATGTCCGCTGCAACACCCTTCCACTATTTTTTCTCTAATTTTAATAATTTTAAATATAATTTTTATGTATACAGCATATATATATATATATATATATCAGTTCATCCCAAAGTAATGTCGTTTTTTACGATAGATTAAGTTTAAACTAGTCCTACTCGGTTCAAGCATAAATTTTCCGAAGGTTATATCTAAGAGGAGAGCTATCGTGTTTCGCTACATACTTTACAGACCTTGACCAGTGAAGACGTGTGTTTTGCTTTATGTGAACCCCTTATAAACATGGCGGTATCAGAAGAGCATATCAGGCATATAATGCTTTACGAGTTCAAAAAAGGGAATAGTGCTGCTGAAGCAACGCGAAACATTCAGGAAGTGTATGGCAACGATATTCTGCATGTGAGGAAATGTCAAAGATGGTTTCAAAAGTTTAGGAATGGTGACTGCTGTTTGACAGATGCAGCACGCTCTGGACACCCTGCTGAGTTTGATGATGACCTGCTGTTAGCCGCACTTGAAGAAGACTGTTCAACAACTGTCGAAGAATTGGCCCAGAAACTCAATTCATTCCCGTCCACCATCCATCGACATTTGCAACAACTCGGGAAAGTGCCTAAGTTAGGAAAATGGGTGCCGCATGAATTGTCGGTCGACAATTTGAGGGTGCGGGTAAACATTAGCACAGCTCTTTATTCCCGTGAACTCCAAGATCCGTTTTTGCACCGTTTAGTGACTGGTGATGAAAAGTGGATACTGTACCAAAATGTTAAGCGCCGTCGATAGTGGGTTTGTGCCGGAGAAACAGCGACACCACAGCCAAAACCAAATCTTCACCCTCGGAAGGCGTTGCTTAGTGTTCGGTGGGATAAAGGTGGTGTAATACACTTTGAAACCTTACCACCAGGGCCGGATTTTCCAATAGGCAACATAGGCCATTGGCCTAGGGCCCACCAGTAACTGGGGGCCCACTGGGATTTACTTTGATTTACTTTGATGTACTTGATATGGAACTAATTTGATTAAAAATTATTAATGTATAATGTATTACATTATGTTGTAATTCTTATTGCAAAATTTATTGTGCTTCAATTTGACTATTTTTTTCCATTATTCCTTTGTGTAAGAATAAGTTGTACATGATATAAAACTAATTTGAATAAAATTATTGATGTGTTACATTATGTTGTAATTCTTTTTTTTTTTACATTACAATATTACGTATATATATATATATATATATATATAATATTTTTTGGGGGGGGGCACTGATAAGGTTTGGCCTAGGGCCCACAAGCAAGTAAATCCGGCCCTGCTTACCACACAACCAAACAATCACCGCTTAAGTCTACTGTCAACAACTGGATCGATTGAACACTGCACTAAAAGAAAAGAGACCTTCTTTGGTTAATCGGAAAGGAATCGTGTTCCACCACGACAACGCACGTCCTCATACCGCTCGGATCACTTCTGCAAAAATTGAGGAGCTTGGGTGGGAAAAACTTCCACATCCTCCATATTCTCCAGACCTTGCGCCTTCAGATTATCATCTCTTCAGGAGTCTGCAAAACTATCTTGACGAGAAACAGTATACTTCTTTAGATGACCTGCACACCAGTCTTTGTACGTTTTTTGCCTCAAAACCGCCTGAATTTTATAAACATGGCATTGAAAAGCTTGTAGGACGTTGGCAGAGTGTCATCGATTCTGATGGAAAATATATACTAGATTAAAAAGTTTTAGTCGAGTTTTTTTTTGTCCTTCAAATTCCGATCTAAAAAACGACATTACTTATGGGATGACCTGATATATATATATATATATATAGAGAGAGAGAGAGAGAGAGAGAGAGAGAGAGAGAGGTTTACCTGCGTTGGTGAATATGGGTTTACGAGTAGAAAAAACAATTTACATGATGTTGAAAGCATAAATATAACGAAACCAACTAACCAAGGCAGATTTAAATCAATTGACCTGACAAACCCTGTGACCTGGAGTAAATTTCTCTTCCAATCTAGTACTTATCTACGTCGGTATTTGAAACGATGAAACACTTTTTGAAACTTAACTATTTATATAATCAACTTGGGCCATATATCAGAGCTTTAAATAAATGTGCCATCACTTTTCATTCATACTTCATTTCCAGTCAATTTGTTTGGGTGATGCGGAACTAACTTCCTCCATTCATCCCTCTTTTCTCAGCCTAATACAATTTATCTCGTGTTAAAACCATAAATTCCGATGGAAAGAGATGGAATAGAATTATCAAAAGATAAACCAAGATTTCCGTTGCCTCTAAACACCCGTTGGCATGGAAATGAATTACGTTTCGCGCTGTGATTGGCTAATAAAAAATAAATTGGAAAAAAATGTACTCACTCGTTAGTTAAAATATTATTTAATTCGATTTTCATGCGGGTTAGATGGTGGTTGCCATGGCAATGATGCAGTTTCGAAAGAACTTCAACTTTTATTTTTTCTTTTACCTTGAGCTATTGGTAAAGCTTTTTCATTCCTACAATGAGACACGAGATTAGGTCTCGAGATTGGTTTTTCTCAAAGTTACGAACTTACAGACAGAAGAACAGAAAAAAAATTACATACATATATACAAAATACACCGCTCACAGTATCAATTTCAACTTATGATCTAGAACCAAAAATACGAACATATTATGTTATGATATAAAATAGAAGGAAACTCTCTCTCTCTCTCTCTCTCTCTCTCTATATATATATATATATATATATATATATATATATATATATATATATATATATATAATAAACTTTTGTTGGTTTCAAATATTTTTTATAAGAGTTCACGTTTAAAGAGGCTTTTATATAAATTTTTATAGGTTATATAAAATTACGTATGGATTTTATGAAGTATATATTCATATTTCATAATAAATAATAATATTATGGATTAAAATTTGAAGGATTTCGTTTGTTTTGAAGAAGAGAAAAGGGAAAAAATAGATAAATTGAAAATTTTAATACCTTATTAACCTTATCGCCTTATATATATATATATATATATATATATATATATATATATGATGAAAAGAACCACGAAGAAAGGAAACAGAGAATGGTGCTCAAGCGCTTTCGTCTAATGACATCCTCACGAACACTGAAGTAAATAAAGAGTTCGAGACTATATATAGGTCACAAAAAAAAATATATATATATATATAATAAATACAGAAATAAAAATTGTGGGAGGAGCATACAAATTTGTAAGGAAAAACTACCAATTTTAGCACTTTGCCCTTCTTGTCTAAATCCGTTCTGAACGAATTCAAAATAACAGGATCAAATGAATTGTTTACAACCAATTTTATAGATAATGCCTGAATTATATATAGGTCACAAAAAATAAAAAAAATTAAATAAATTGGAAAATAAAAATTGTAAGAAGATTATACAAATTTATAAGGGAAAACTACCAAAGTTTTAGCACTTTGTCTTCTTGTCTAAATCCGTTCTGAACGAATTCAAAACAACAGGATCAAGTGGAAAAAGACCCTGGCTCATATTAAAATTATTTGTAAGTTGAATAATAGCAGACTCAAGAATATTTCTATTAACAATGTTGCTAGAGTGAAACAAAACTGAAGCATTATTTCAATCAATACAGTGGGATAACTCTGACAAATGGACAAAAAGGGCACTTGACGACTGTCCCGTTCTAACGGAATATTGATGCTGCTTTACACTCGTGTGCAAATCCTTTCCCGTCTTCTGACCAATGTAAAAGGAATCACATTGTTTACAACTAATTTTATAGGTAATGCCTGAATTATTGGTTGGACTATTTTTAACTATGATATTTTTCACAACATTGTCATATGAAAATACACATTAATATTCAAAAGTTTAAGTACATTAGCAATGCCTAAAAAGCCTGGGAAAAATGGAAGTACTAAAACATTCTTTGACAAAGTGCGAGTGTTATTATTCACGCGATAGAAGGTTCGTTTTGCCTTGTTTAGACAAAATTCCATAAACGCAGGTGGGTAACACAGATCACTTCCAATACCGTTGAATTTTTCTAATTCGGCATCCATGTATTCCGGACTGGCGATCCTAAGAGCGCGGGGAAACATTGAAGAAAATATAGCCTTCTTAAGGGGGGTGTCATGTCCGGAGTAAAAGTGTCCGTAGGACAAATTGTTTGTTTTCTCCGATAGATACTAAACTTAAAACCTGGGCTTTCCCTATGTACACGCACATCCAAAAACGGGATTGAGTTGTCTTGCTCCACTTCTAAAGTAAACTTAATGGAGGGGACTTGATCATTTAACTGAAGGAGGAAGTCATCTAGGTCACGCTTCATGGGCCAGATACACAAAATATCGTCCACGTACCGCAACTATGGGATGCCAACCCCGAGGATTCTCGGAATGTAAGTAATTTCGAAAAACTCCATATAAATATTGGAGAGGAGGGGCGACAAGGGATTACCCATGGCCATCCCAAAAACCTGTTGATAATACTTGCTATTGAAAGTGAATTTACAGTCTGATGCAAAGTTTAATGAGTTCCAAAACGATGTATGCAGGTAGTGGCAGATCATACTTATGTAATTCTCGGGAGAGAAAATCAAGCATATCGTCAACCGGCACTTCTGTAAACAATGAACAAACGTCAAAACTGATCAATCTATCGCTGGTTTCAGTGCGTACATTATTTCTTTATTTATTACATTATATATATTTTTTTTTGTGACCTCTTTTTTTGTGACATTATTTCTATATTTATTATATATATATATATATATATTTTTTTTTTGTGACCTCTATATAATCTTGAACTCTATTTATTTCAGTGTTCCTGAGGATGTCATTAGACGAAAGCGCTAGAGCACCATTCTGTGTTTCCTTTCCTTCGTGGTTCTTTTCATCATAAATATTTTTCACGTGTTACTTTCGTGAAATAATTTTCATATATATATATATACAGTATATCTTCATAATGAAGAAGAAGGGTGATGAGCAACTTAGTTGTATTTGTACTAACTAGTTTACTGCAGAACTTTCGGGAATAACTTACCATCATCACTGCGAAAAATAGAAAATAAGTGAACTTATAATTCAAAATGGAATATAAATTCAATAAATGATGAAATTCACGTTCATGTAAAATTTCACTCGACTTCATTTACTAAAGAGAAAAAATGTCCGGTGCTAGTGTCTCCGAGCAACTGATACAATGAGCAAAACAACCAACCAACCAATGTTGTCTTCCTAAAAGTAATTAATTAAAAATACGTCTAAAATTATTTAATTTAAAAAATAAATTTTATGTATGAAAACGCATCTTATATAAGTGCATCGGATCACCTGAAGATCAGGGCCCCCAGCCTTCATTAGTTAGTCTTATGAGGCTAACTAATGAAAATATCACGACTTAACCTAACCAATCGTTAGGTCAACTGTACGCCCTTGACGACTGGTTAGGTTAGGTCGTGATATTTTCGTTAGTTAGTCTTATAAGGCTAACTAAAGAAGGCTGGGAGCCCTGATCTTCAGGTGATCCAGTGCATCTTATAAAGTCTAACTTATTCCGTGCGGAGGTTTAGAAAGCGGTATATTAGAAGTATGGTTATTAAACTAATTAATATATTTTTTCCCAGACACATAAATTGTATATTTACGCACGCGGGTTCACTTCTTTTTAGGATAAAACAATAAAAGACTTTTTGCGTTCGTCATTCGTTTACCAGTCTATTGTATAGTGGTTGGTTATCATCCTATATTGGAATGACATTTCGCCAATTACAAATTCGAACTGGCGAACACAGATAATACAGTATAGCAGATCTAGTAATTTACTTTCTAATCCACTCCATTCCAATATTCGTGAACATTCCGACCAAATGGGTTATCCAATCAAATTACAAAATTTCAAAATACTTTCTAAAATAAATTAAAAATACTTGTTTACGTTTAAAAACTACCTTTATATACTATCCCAAGATACCTCTCATTTCCTTAAAATCACTAATATGAGTAACACAACCAACTAAATGTTTTCCGAACCGTTCTGAAAAAAGTGTTTCATTCACTTTGTAGATTTTTCGCTGTGATAAATGTGTGGTGAAAATTATTTAAAACAACTTTTAACCTATGGTTAAATATTTGCAAACCAACCATAAGGTTATAATTGTATTAACTTTTGATTTGTCCCCAAAAACATAAGAAGGTAGATTACTCATTTGCGTTAGTTTGCAAACATTTAACTAAACATTTTTCTCCATGTATGGTTATTTTCCCTTATAAGCCTTATAAGGCTAACTAAAGAAGGCTGGGGGCCCTGATTTTCAGGTGATCCAAATATTTTACATTCATAAAAAATGGCAAAGCATAATAAGTTAAGTTCTCCATAAATTTACATTTTCTCGACTAGCTAATCTCTAAATATTATAAACTATTGTAATGTAACTGTAATTGGTTGTGTAATGTCTATTTTTGGGAAGCAATATGTTAAAGAGAGGTTCCTGGGAAGCAATATGTTAAAGTGATCCAACATTTGGGTCACCTGAAAATCAAGGCCCGCAGCCTTCTTTAGTTAGCCTTATAAAGGTAACTAAAGAAGGCTGGGGCCGTGATCTTCAGGTGCTCCAAACATTTTTTGGTGCTCCTTTAGTATGCGGTCTACAAATTCTGCCGCGCTCTACTTTTTTCAAAGTGCAGTGTACAGGTTATTTTCATTAAATTTGTGCCTGCTCACGCATTCTGCCGCTCTTTTTTTTCCGCTAAATGACTCACTCACATGACTTAGACCCTATTTGACCTTGAAATTCAAAATGATTGTTTAACATCAGTAGCTTGAGAAATTTGAAGCAGTAAAGTTGTAAACAATTCAATTACTGCTGCAATTGCTATGCGGTCGGACTTTTTCCAGTTTGTGTACCGTTTTTCATATAATTTATTTTTGAGAATATTTTTGTTAAAACTAACGAAAATATCACGACTTAACCTAACCAATTATCAAGGGCGTACAGTTGATCTATTATTAATTATAACATTGTTTGTTTCTGGAATAGTATTTACTATTTACTAATAGATCAACTGTACGCTCTTGATAATTGGTTAGGTTAAGTCGTGATATTTTCGTTAGTTTTAACAAAAATATTCTTAAAACTAACGAAAATATCATGACTAAACCTAACCAATCATCAAGGGCGACTGACATTGGGATGTAAACGAGCAATTAGTAAACAAGCTAAGAAGGTATACTTACATTTAAACTTTTTGTGTTTTTAACTTTTCAATAAATTTTTTTCAAGTAAGATTGTCATTTCAACCTTCTTTAACTACATTTAAAAAACAAATTGGTATAGATCGCATACTAAAGTGTGAATTTGTCTGTAGACCGCATACTAAAGGAGCACCCATGTTTTCTTTGCAATATTTTATATATTTTAATAGTTTCAAAGTGTTACTATTGTAATCGTTTTAGAGTGTTACAATCTTAATGTAGCAGTTCGTAACCTTAAGATATTACATACGTACTTCATTTCAATTATTTTGTTTAAGTGATTTTCTTTGTACTATTATGAATTATAATTTTCATTCTTTCTCCTCTTTCTAGAACTGTTGCCAAAAGCTGGATATATATATATATATATATATATATATATATATATATATATATATATATATATGTGTGTGTGAAGTAAAATCACAGAATAACACGTGATCCTATTAATAAGTAAACAACCACAGGGAAAAGGAAAAAGCACGAAATCCGAGCGCTTTCGTGATATATTCACATCTTCAGGGACAAGAAAGAAATAGGATAACCCGGCCCTTTTGCATAATGGCAGTAAATGCCAGGCCACTTTGCAAACAGGCCGGCATATTGGCCATTTTGCAAAACGGCAAAACTTCACATTGAACTGGACAGTGAATGGCCGGTTAGGTGAACTGAATGCCCAGTTAAGTTAACTGAATACCCGGTTAGGTCAACTCTCCGCCCTTGACGATTGGTTAGTTAAGGCGTGATATTTTCGTTGTTTAACGAAAATATCACGCCTTAACCTAACCAATCGTCAAGAGCGGACAGTTGACCTAACCTGGCATTCAGTTAACCTAACCGGGCATTCAAAAATTCAAATTTCAATAATTTGAATAATTTCAATCGAACTGGATTGAATCTCTTAATTGGAGTTCTGCCTTTTCATAAAATGGCAGAGAGCATTACTAGTCATTTTGCAAAATGGCCAATATGCCGGCCTGTTTGCAAAGTGGCCTGGTATTTATTGCCATTATGCAAAAAGGCCGGGTTTTTTACCCTTTTGCTAAAAGGCCGATTTCGCAAAAGGGCCCTTATATATATTATATATATATATATAGAGAGAGAGAGAGAGAGAGTTGCCTGTGGCTGTAACCCCTATAATAAGTGTAATTAGATTAATTAAAGTAATTAACGTTTACTTGAGGGGGTCACCAGAGCTTTCGATCAAAATAATGAATATCATTAATAAAAATAGGTGATTGGTAAATTTCATTGGATCTTCCTTTAATTAAACAAAACAAGCAAAGGAAAAATCACAATAAAAGTTATAATTATAATGAATTGAATGTACAATCCAGTAAGCTTGAATGTTTCGGCAGTGAATAGCGTTACAATGCTTTGTTTAATTGTGCAGTAAGATAAAGTGCTGGGATTACTGATTAACGCTGGTACCAGAAGGACAAAAGCACAATAGTAAATTAATGGCAAACGAAAACTAAGATGGCGCGCGATTAAATGAATTTAGAAGTTAGTTAAGGAGGCGATTGTAGACACCAATCGACCAGGGAAGTACTCCAGTGGGTACGTTAGGCAGGAGACAGGGAATGCTGGAACTTCCGTTTCTCCTGTCACTGTCTTCTTTAGCTGATCTTTTTCCGTGTCTCATTTACCCTGTGAGCAGTCCAGCTATCAAACACACACCTCTCTCTCTCTATTCCTCAATACACATACATGCATCTTACACACTACACAATGTCTTCAAAATTAAATATATATATAAATATGGCATCGTTGAGACTCGGAGACTTTAATTTCGGCTTTCTTCTTCTATGGAGGGGGCATTTTTGCGGGCACTCGCCCTTGGCCCCTCCTTCCCACATAAAAACCTTAAGTTAAAGATTGAATATAGGCCAACGTGGTAGCCTGCTAGATTGAGTGAACATTTTGCGAGAGCAGAAATGTAACACGCAATCCGACACTGACCACTTATATTTCGGCAAAGTCATTAACATTAGACATTTCGCAATACGTTTCGTCTTTTGACATTAGTTTTTAGTTTTCCTCACATTATTTCGACAAACTGTCGCATATATTCAATAATTTTCATGTTATTTTAGCATTTGCCCACGTATATATCAGTAAGTAAAACAAAAATGTTCGGCATTTTAACAAGAATTGAAGACGATGACAGGAAGCGCCTCGTACAGGCTTTCTCGAATGGAGAGAACTATTTATCAGTAGCTGAAACTCTCAATGTTAAACGAGGAACGGCTTGATCGATAATTAAAAGGTTCGTAGAAAGAGATTCTTCGGAGAGATCACCACCAAATGGAGGACGTTATTGCAATGCAAAATTAATAACGAAATGATGGATTTTGTGGAAATGCTCGTCGAGTGGAAGCCTTCAATGACACTGAGAGAAGTTAATGCATTATTAAGAGACACGTGGCGTAGGAAACCCCACGTCTCTATTCCAACACTATACAGACCTTAGACGGTGCCCTTTTCTCTGTTAAAATGATATACGATGTGACCCACAGAAGAAACTGTGATAGTAACAAGGAATAACGACAAGGTTACCTGTGCTGTGAATATATTTAGAAATGTTTATACATAATTAGTTCAAAGTCTTTGGTGTATTGAACAGTACACCTCGTCAGGGAATATATATATATATATATATATATATATATATATATATATATAATATATATATATATATATATATATATATATAAAAACATGTTATATACCATTCATTAGATTCGCTCGCTGGATGTATAATGAAGGAATGTGTAGCAGACGAATATACATCGACAAAAAGGATTCAGTCTTCAACATGAAGACGTGCTCCAGTTGGAACGAGAGCAGACAGTCATTTCTTCACATAGGACACGAAATAAGACTATCATAACTGCCATAGATAAAGATTTAGGTTTATTGTGTTCTGAAACAATATTTCGTTTTGTCACCGAGAAAACGTTCATTAATTTTTTTTATATATGAATCCTTGAAATAATCATGTACAAACATTCACTAAACGTTACCACAGTTTCTTCTCTGGTTCACATCGTACGACTTTTTAACAGAGTTCTGTATTGTGTTGAAATAGAGACGTGCGGTTTCCTACGGCACGTGTCTCTTTATAATGCATTAACCTCTCTCAGTGTAATTAAGGGCTTCCACTTGACGAGCATTCCCACAAAATCCATCATTTCGTTATTAATTTTGTATTGCAACGACGTCCTCCATTTGGTGGTGATCTCTCCGAAGAATCTCTTTCTATGAACCTTTTAATTAATTATTTATCGATGAAGCCGTTCCTCGTTTTATATTGAGAGTTTCAGCTACTGATAAATAGTTCTTTCCATTCGAGAAAGCCTGTACGAGGCGCTTCCTGTCATCTTCTACAATTCTTGCGTATCAGCCGCGTGGCATAGTGCGAACGTCACAAAACCTAAGTCACTAATGTAACTCACTCCATTTTAAACTACTGAAAACAATGTAATGATGGGGTTGTTTAACCTCCTTCGCAACATCTAAGGTCATACGACGGAGGAGACCTACAGCTTTACGTGGTATCCGAACCACGGGTCGCTACATAATCTGGACGCAGAGGATGGGCTCCCATCTAACTACTCTCCAGACCTAAAGTCGCTTAACTTCGTTGATCAACGGGAAGCCGGGCTACGACACTAGCTAAGACGTAGCCCTCCCCGCTGAAAACATGCATAAAATAATATATATGGCGTGTCCTTAGGTGTAAGGCTGTCCATACGAGTATAACAAGGTAATTGAAAATAAGTTTGATAAATAAATATGTTAAGATGCCGAACATTTTTGTTTTACTTGTTGATATGCGAGGAAAAATGTTGAAATGATTTGAAAATTGTCGCGTATGTGCGTCAGTTTGTCGAAATAATATGAGGAAAGTTTAAAACATATGTCAAAAGCCGAAATCTATTGCGAAATATCCAATGTCAATAACGTTGTCAAAATATAAGTAGTCAACGTCGGATTGCGTGTTACTTTGTCGAATATGATTGTAATTGTCGAAAAAACAATGAGCTATGCCAAATTTAAAATAGTATTGTAGATTTATACCAGTGATTCCCAACCTTTTTTTGCTGCGACCCTAAACTGGCCACCAGCAGGACCTCCCAACCCTCAGGCTTTAAAAATTTAAATCTGTATAGAAATATAAATTGAATTAAGAAATAGTGAATATAGTGACCCTTCGCGACCCTACTTGAGGTCCCGCGCGACCCTGATTTGGGTTGCGACCCGAGGTTGGGAAGCACTGATTTCGACATTCAAATGTCACTTGCAAAAGAAAAATGTCGAAATCGAGAACAAAATATCGAATACGGATTATCTGTGCTGAAATCTTTCAAAATTTATCCAAATTCAATTGAAAAAAGTTATAAATAAAATGTTAAATTAAAGTTTAAAATTATTATTTTTAATCTTCGAATTTAATTAAAAGAAATTATAAAAATAAGCGTCAGGAAATAATTAAGTTTCTTACGAAGAATGTTTTAATAAAGAATCTGTTGTAATTATCTCAGGTAATAATAATTCAAGAGAACAACTTTTAGTATGCCTCATCATACAATTAAGGTGTTTAAGACTTCTATCAATCCACTCCTATGAGGGCATTTTTGGGCTCGCAATACCCACATTGATTAAGAAAGCGTGAGCAGGGAAAGAAAGATAATGGAGGAAGAAGTAAGAAGGAGAAAATTAAGAAAGGTTACTTATAAGAAGATAAATTTTCCATAAACTCTTAAAATATTTAAAGAGAGATATAATCCCTCTTTTACTCATTCATTATTTTTATTATTTAATAAATATAGTCTGTGCATATCAAATCATACTTTTCATTGATTTCGAGTACAACAACAATGTTGTTATAGTGTTCTATTGGTTGTGATAGACACGATTTTTCTGATCGGAATCCATGTTGGTTAGCATTTAATTTTTTCTCAGCCTCCAAAGTTATAGGTTTTTTCTTTAACTATTCTTTCAAATATTTTGGTGAAATGAAATGTCAGCGACACTGGCCTAGAATTTTTGCTTTAGATCGATTCCCTCCTTTATAAATTGGAACTACAGTATGTTCCCTCTCTTCAGGATGCTTGGTATTCCTCCTGTGACTAGTGATCGTTTCCACGTCCAATATAGGGACTTAGTGATTTCACTCCTGTAGTTTTTGATCAGTGTATATAGCGTTCCATTTGACGGGCCTGTTGCTAAGTGTGCTTTTAGTTTCCCTATAGCTTGTGTGGCATCACCTGTTGTAAAGTCAAAGTCCGTTATACTTTTCTCTTGTAATATTTCTTCAAAGAACGCGTTTACATCGCATATTAGTTTATCAATTTTGGGGAGACTGAAAGATGATTCACACTGAGCTCTTAGTATTTTCGATACTTCTTTTAGATCATCGGTCGATGCACTGTTTTCATTATTCAAAGGTCCAACAATCGCGTAATATGTATATATAACCTCCAGTCTTTCAAACGCAGAGTATCCAGACATCTCGAAAACCATAGACCTTGATTCTGGCTCTCTTCTTCTTCTGTGGGAAGGTTGTTTTGGGGGCATTCACCCTTGTCTCCTCCTTCCTGCATAAAAAATACACGTGTGGTGTGTGTGTGTGTGTGTGTGTGTATGTATGTGTGTGTGAGTTTAAATGCAAAGTTAACAAAACTTTTAATATGCATATTTCAGAGCCTAATTGCCATTAATTTATCTTCTGTATAATATTATCAGCTATTGTACGACACGCTTTCCTGGAAAATATAGCAATGTTTGGAGATTTACTCCAAAAATATAAAGTGTTGAAAATATCTGAACTCGTATTAAGAAAAATTACTCTATTAGAACATCATTTTTCATCCGTAAACAGCTCTAAATCGGTTGAGTGGAAATATTTCTTCCCTTTTCCACGATTTACTCTTTTGAAAGGTGTTTAAAATTAAACAGTCCAAAGATTAACAGTGGAGGGATAGTTCTTTTGATTCTGAAAGCGAGGATGGATGCTTCTCTTCGCGTGTGATGGCAAAACATTTTAAAGAAATGTGAAACTTCTCCTTAGAAGCAGATGGACTGTCTATCAAACTTTCCCTGAAGGTAATCGAATGACTTTATCACTTCTGAACATATAAGAAAAGTAAATTGCGAGGAAGGTCGAGAAAGCGCTCCGAGGTAAGCCTTAAAAGCAAGATTCACATTAAAACTAAGAACGGAGTGAAGTGGCTACAGAAAAATCTTCAAGGATTTTCTGCAAAGAATCTTTAGAGCGAAAAAGAAAATTTCACAAAGCAACAAACAAGCATCTTTCTTTTTATCTTCTCTTTAATTTTTGGTCTCTAAGTTTTAGCTTTTTTTATTAGTCTTCAGTTCTAGTGTTTTCTTAGTTATCTATTGATTTATGTATATGAAATTTTCAACACAATCTACCAGTCTTTGAATTCCAAAGAGTATGATGATTTTACTTACTGTATAAATAACTGCATTCTTTATCACGAAAATACTTTGCATGCAAGCTATATAATATATATATATATATATATATATATCTTGCATGCAAAGTATTTTCGTGATAAAGAATGTAGTTATTTATACAGTAAGTAAAATCATCATATATATATATATATATATATATATATATATATATATATATATATATATATATATATATATATATATATATATTCGATTTTCGATTTTCGATTTCACTTTTCGTAAAATTGTAAAAACAAAATATCAGTTCCGATTTTGATTTCAGTTTTTTCGCTTTCAGTTTATGATTTATTTTGACATTTTCTTAGTTGCAATAAACTCAAATATTTAATATTCATATACTTAATTACATATTCCTTATGAAGCATTTTATTATTAATTTGATTTCGAAATATACTGTAAGGCGCAGTTGTTATTCTTCGTCAGTAAGATTGATCTCTCGCCTTCGAAAGCTTCAAATAAACTGATACTTAAAAATTAAGCCGCATGCTTAAAGTGGCACAGTTGTCTCATAACCTAAGACTTGTCTACCCGTAATAACAAACAATAAGTTTTCTGTTTTAGGTTTCGAAGACGCTGATGAACCTGAAATAAGACTCGTTGGTGATTCCATTGTTCGAGGGCAGCTCGAAGAATTCTGTGGAAAAAACTCCCGTCGTAGGCGCCGTTACTGCTACCCTGGTGTAAGGGTGGAGGATATAACGAATAGTGTTGACCAATTTACAGACGGAACTTCTGAGGACACAACGTGTTATTCATGTCGATACTAACAACGTTTTAAGTTCTAGACCGAAAGAGCTGCTGGTATTTAGCGACTAAAGGAAATAACTAATAAGATTGTTTTAACAGGCATACTTCCTCAAATTATGCAACGTGACGAGTTCTACAGCAAGGCAACCTATACATATTAACAATAACTTAAAGTCTCTTTGCCAACAGGAAGGAGTGCATTTTGCGAATTTTTGGAACAGTTTCTACAGCAGGAGGGACTTGTTCCTCGGAGATGGACTTCATCTTAATGACGTTGGAGCTGCGCGTTTAGGAAGACTATTTCATAATACTGACCTTTTTCTTTCGGGCTGTTGTAACTCGAACGGTCCCGCGTAATTTCATTAAATTACAGGCCAAACATTATGAATTTACCTTGCGCACGCGAAGGTAACGCGGTTTTGTCAAACAATTTGAAGGTTCTATCTTTATATGCTCCAAGCCTACGAAACAAAATAAACAAATTTTTTCTTTAATTGCTTGCAAAGACTATGATTTAATTGCGATAAATGAATCGTGGCTTAGCACTGAAACACGTGACTTTGTAGGGGAGTATGAAATTAAAGGTTATAGACTTTTTGTTAAAAACAGAATAGGTAGGCGAGGAGGAGGTGTTATGTTGTATATTAAAGATAATATTGCGAACGCTATAGAATTAAAGCACAGAATTCCAGAACCGATAGATTTGACTATAGCAGAACTTAAATTGAGCTATTTCAAACTTCTTGTTGCCGTTATATATAGACCCCATAATGAAACAGCTTATACGGACGAAGCGTTATATCATGAACTACAGAGAATAATAGGTAGTGAGCAAGTCTTAATTATGGGCGACTTTAATTGCGCTAACTCTGAATTACGATGCAATGCAGGGAGACGCAGAAGGTAATCGTTTAGTTAATTTTCTCGAGGATAGCTTTCTTATTCAAAAGGTTGGGGAACCTACGAGGTTGGACAGTATTTTAGATTTAGTAATAACTACGGATGATAAGCGTATCACTGATCTTCAAGTAATAGAACCGTTAAGCAATAGCGATCATAATATGGTTGAGTTTGTCCTCTCAGTAAGTCACTCGAAACCAGCTACCTCGACTAAAATTCCGAACTTCCAGCGGCAGACTTTTGTAAATTTAGAAATGAATTGTCACACGTCAATTGGGAAAACGTAATGGGAACCTCCAACGCAAAAATAATGTGGGAATCATTTGAAATGGTGCTTAGGACAAGCGCGATTTTGAAATTTCCAGAGGTCGTGACGGCAAAGAAAACCCCAAGCGATTTTTTCAATATGTTAATAATAGGAACTCGATAAAGAGCGTCATAGGACCGTTGAGAAATTCTGACAGTGAGCTAGTTTCTGAAAACAAACAAATGGCTACTCTGCTAAACGAATTTTTTACGTCAGTTTTTACAATAAAAGATGTAACGAATATCCCTACGGTCATAGACATAATAACTTTTGATAATGGTAATACTTTAGATAATACTGTGGTGAGTGAAAGTGAGGTAATGCACTATATTTGTAAAAAAAAATGCTTAAATCACCAGGGCCGCATTCCATATATCCCATACAACTAAAAGAATAAAAAGAAAACATTGTCGTGCCGCAACAAAGTTTTTTAATGCGTATATTTCTGATGTGTGTGTACCAGATAATTTCAAGTTAGCAAATGTAACACCTATTTTTAGGAAAGGCAGTAAAAGTGAGGCGGGAAATTATAGGTCAATCAGTTTAACGTCTGTTGTAGGTAAGTTACTGGAATCAATAATTAGGGATCGAATAGTCGAACACTTAGAATTGCATAACTTAATTAGAAATACGCAGTACAGTTTTAGGAGAAACAAATCTTGCTTAACTAATCTTTTAGAATTTTTCCAAAGCGTGGTTGAAATTTTTAATAGTCATTTCAAAAAAGCGTTTGACACCGTACCGCACAAAAGACTCGAAAAATCTAGGCTTATGGAATCAGGGGTGTAGTTATAAATTGGACAGAAGAGTAGTTGCGAAGTAGGAAACAGAGGGTGGTCGTTGATGGAGCGGAGTCGTGTTGGGCTAATGTATCGAGCGGCGTTCCTCAGGGTTCTGTATTGGGCCCCTTGCCTTTTCTTATATATATTAACAATTTAGATGTCGGCCAAGTCAGCGTAGATTGGTCAGTCAAATGGTAAATGAGATTTAACGTCGATAAGTGCAAAATTTTACATATAGGTTCTCGTAACGGTAATTTTGCGCAAGTATGCCAGGAAGGAGTTGGCAAGCGTAGATCAGGAAAAAGATTTAGGAGTTATAGTCACTGGTGATTTGAAAGTGGCGAAACAAAGTACAGCAGCAGTCAATAAGACGAACAAAGTACTAGGTTTTATAGCTCGGAATTTTTAGTACAAATGGCGCAATATTATTGTTCAAAGTCATTAGTTAGACCCCATTTGGAATACGCGATTCAATTTTGGAATCCGCATATGCGCAAGGATATAGACAAAATCGAAAACGTTCAAAGACGAGCAACTGAGATGATTCCGTCGCTTAGGTCAAAGTCGTACGAGGATAGGCTTAAGTAATTAAAATTGACAACACTTGAGACTAGGAGACTAAGGGATGATCTAATCCAGGTTTTTAAAATTATGAATGGGTTCGATAACGTAAATAGAGATAGCTTTTTCGAAATATCACAATATAATAGAACTAGAAATAACGGGTGTAAGCTGACAAGTAGAAGGTTCGAGACAGCAGTTGCCAAAAACTTTTTTACGCATAGTTTGAATAGTTTACCGGCAGAAGAAATTAGTAGTACGTCAATAAACATGTTTAAAAATCGATTAGATGCATACAGTATGTTGATAGATTAGGTATAGTTTAAGTTAGTAAAATTAAGGTTTTTGTGCTTCGGAACCCACGTAAAATTGTAGATCCCCTCCGCCACCACGGAGGACATGCGCAGTACACAATTACAAACACGGTTAGGTAGACTATCCATGAGTAGATCCTAGGGTCTTTGCTAGTCTGAAACATTAGCATTATAATTTTTTTTGTACTTTTGTGCTGATCCACTTCTCTTCGTGTGACTTTTTCTCTTTACCCGTTATATCTATCCACCTATATGAAGAGGGAAGCGAATATATTAAAAAGTTAGGGCCATAAAGAAAAAGCTGATAAGTTGCCTTTCTGCATCTATATATTTTCAGAGACACTCTTACGGGATGAGACGAAGTGTAGCTATAAATCGAAAGCAATTTCTTTCACGTCTCAATACCCGAATGTAATTTTTGTTTGACAAGTTGTGTCTGATGTTAATAAATTTGAATAAAAAAATAGGATCACTTTAACATATTGCTTCCCAGGAACCTCTCTTTAACATATTGCTTCCCAGTGTTAATCACTTTAACATATTGCTTCCCAATATTTAGGATAAGGAGTACGATAAAAATGTTCGCTTTAATAAAGTAAAGGCATAAAAAGTAAATCATAACATGTTAAAATATTAGATTGAAAGTAAATTTATTAGAATTGTTGCGCTATATGGGCACATAAAGTAAAAAATGGATTTCGGAAAAATCGGTCATGCCACATCATTTTCCACAAGTACGAGTTGAGTAGCTCCTTTCTGCATCCTTTCATTTTTTTCATATGGTATTTATGTTTGTCCAGTAAGATTCAATCGTCTGGGTATGAACTCCAGTTTCACCGTCGTCTATCAACATGATGGTACTCCTTGTCACTATGCCAAAATTGTTCAGGATTATCTAAATGGACGTTTTCCAAATCGCTGGATCGGACGCGGAAGCAACAGACCTTGGCCAGCGAGATCACCAGATTTAACCCCTTTAGATTTCTTTGCATGGGGCTTTATCAAATCGCACGTGTTTCAGACGAAGATTACGAGTCTTGAAAACGTACGTACACGTATACGAACTGCTGCAGATAACATAACCCCGCAAATGCTCCAGAATGTGTTTAGAAATGCTGCGGAACGATTTGAGCTGTGCAGGGATACTGATGGGCGTCACGTCGAATCCTACTCTTAATTATTTAATAAATGTTACCACTTTATCATTTTGTTATTGAATTCCATATAATTTCCAAGTGCTTCACAAAAATAGATCCTGACTTTATGTACACCCTGTATTGCTTCCCAGGAGGGATCACTTTAACATATTGTTTCCCGAATGCTATGGGAAGCAATATGTTAAAGTGATCCAAAAAATACGGAGCTATTGAAGAATAGGGACCCCAGCCTTCTTTAGTTAGCTTTATAAGGCTAACAACGAAAATATCATGACCTAACCTAACCAATCGTCAAGGGCGTACAGTTAACCTAACGATTGGTTAGGTTAGGTCATGATATTTTCGTTAGTTAGCCTTATAAGCCTAACTAAAGAAGGCTGGGGTCCCTATTCTTCAATAGCTCCAAAATACTTCACTTCTTTAAAAACTCTTTAATTTATAAAACTTGACCAAAAATTTCGATTTCGATTTCAGTTTTACAGTTTTTAATTTTTTTATTTCAGTTTCGATTTGAGTTTCAGGATCTTTTCCGTTTGGTGCCCACCACTAGAATTAAAATTAATGGATCACCTGAAGATTAGGGCCGCCCCCCAGCCTTCTTTAGTTAACCTTATAAGGCTAACTAGCGAAAATATCACGACCTTACCTAATCAATCGTTAGGTCGCCTGTACGCCATTGACGATTGGTTAGGTTAGGTCGTGATATTTTCGTTGGTTAGCTTTATAAAGCTAACTAAAGAAGACTGGGGGCCCTGATCTTCAGGTGATCCTTAAATATCATGTAATCTATTTTGCATTTTTATTGCCCTATTACGTAAAATCTTTGCATTTCTCCATAAAAAGAATGTTATTTTCTTATTCAGAGGACCAAAATGCACTACTGATGCTATTTTCAAAAGAATCTGGTGGTGAGCTCCAAACGGAAAAGATCCAAGTTTCGATTTCAGTTTTAAAAATTCAATTTTATCAGTTTATCGATTCCAGTTCCTATCGATTTCCCATCCCTTATATATATATATATATATATATATATACTATATATATATATATATATACTATATATATATATATATATACATATATGGGCTACGTCGTGGCCGATGTCGTACCACCGCTTCCCGGAGATCAGTGAAGTTAAGCGACATTGGGTCTGGGTAGTAGTTGGATGGGAGACCGTCCTCCGCGCCCAGATTATGTAATTATGTAGCGACCCGTGGTTCGGATCTCACGTAAAGCTGTAGGTCCCCTCTGTCATATGACCTTAGATGTTGCGAAGGAGGTTAAACAACCCCAATAAAAAATATATATATATATATATATATATTAGGGTGGCCCAAAAATTAACTGAAAAAATAAAAGTTTGAATTGCTATTCTCCACAAGGCTATTCCTGTTCCATATCACAAAAGAAGCCTTCATGCAAAAAATCAGGAAGATCGGCCAATATTTAGAGGTCGCGACCTCAAGGTGAAAATATCTAAATTCCGTAGTTTCAGTAATTTTGGGTCACCATTATGTTCTACAATAAATATTTGCCGAGCAACGCCACTGTAGACTGTAAACCTATATCCAAAGAATCACTATATGATAGCAATGCACTCTTCCCACTAGCTCAGTTGGTCGCCAAGTCTCGGCAGGTGTAGACGTGTTTTTGTTGTGTTCCTGCCATCTGGGTTACGTCGCGCAGTGAATCACACCAATAAGGCAAGTTAAATTTCTCACCAGTGAGTGGCGGACACTATGCTTAGTTTTTCCCATTCATTTACTGCACTGACCTTGATAAGCAATTTGGAACAATGAATTGTTTATTAAAATTGTTAAAAATTTAAAAAAAAAATTTAAATTTATAAAAGTTTATTAAAATTGTTTGTTTTATATTCTACATAAAACATATGTATAGGTTCTTTAACTCTAATTTCCATTTCATCTTCCATTCCACAGGCCAAGACCATGACAACGACAAGGAGCAGTCCGAATGTTTGGCTCCTGGGTAAGCCGGACCCGGACATCTTGGGATCTGGCCTGCCAACAAACGGGGCTATTCTCAGGAACTTCATGTTTCACCACCAGAAGGGATCCACAATCGGTGACAGTGCTAAAGCCACCATAGACAGAGCGCTGACAATCTGGGACAAGGCACGAATTCCGACCCATTGGGTGGACTCCGGCGTGCGCAAGCTTCGGAAGCTCTGTGAAGAATATTGTGGGTTGAAGAAAAACCGATTGAAACCGAAAGACGGGTGCCAAATCAAGGAAAGAAAATTCAAGGAGAATCTCACCAAACTATTTGACATCTCACGAAAAGACGCCCTCAGTATTATGACGGACGAAGAAGACAAACAGTTCCTGCGGATGCAACAGCAGGATCCCTCGAGCGCGAGTATGTCCGGGATCGACAAGACCTTGACGAACAAGGAGACTCGCAAGCGCCTCAGGAGTGATCAGGCCAGTGCTCGACAGGAAAAAAGCATGTTGAGCGCCCAACAGGCGAATACGGCTGTTCCGTCTAGTTCCGCCATTGCTGACATCTGTAGCTCCTCCACATCGACGGAGTCCGAATATGATTTCCAAGCTCCGTCAACATCCAGTCAAGATCAGCCAAGGAATAAGAAATCGAAGTAGACCATTGTGACCAAAGAAGTAGCCGCCGCGCTCGACCGAGTGAAACTCCCTGACCGCGCTGCCATGTTCGTCGTAGGAGCCGTCACGCAAGCGCTAGGTCATGGCCTGGAGTCTGTGGCGCTATCCCGGAACACCATTCACCGAGCGCGGGTCACCACTCGTGAGGCGGTCAACTGCTCAACAGGCTGTTTTCTCGCCGGACAGCCCACTGCTTCTCCACTGGGACGGTAAACTGCCTCCAGATATCGCCGGCAATAAAAAGCTTGTGGATCGCGTCGCCATCTTGGTGACTGGTGGTGAAACAGAGCAACTTCTTGCCGTCCCTAAGATCGGCCGCGGCACGGGAGAGGAGCAGTGCAGTGCATGTGTCCAAACGCTGGAGGAATGGAACCTCAAACCCATGATCCAGGAACTAGTCTTCGACACGACGGCAACCAATACGGGGCTGAATATGGGCGCGTGCACCCTAATTGAGAAGGCTCTGGACAAGGAGCTCATCTGGATCGCGTAACGTCATCACGTGTTCGAGGTAATGTTGTCGGCCGTATTTTCTGTCGCCCTAACACCAACCGGTGGGCCTAAAGTGGGAATCTTCAAACGCTTCCAGAAGACCTGGCCTGATATTAATATAGTTGATTTCCGTTCTGCTGGAGACGAGCTCTTCGTTGGCATGCCGGATGGCCTACGAGAGGAGATGATGTCATTTTACTCGGAGGCAGTCAAGAGCCAGCTCCCACGGGATGACTATGGAGAGTTCCTTCAGCTCTGTCATATATTCTTAGGGTGATCCTCCGACGGAGAACCGTCCTTTCGTGCGCCAGGCGCTATGCACAACGCGCGGTGGATGACTAAGGCAATACACTCGCTGAAGATCTTCCTTTTCAGGAGCCAGATTAAGTTGACGGCCCACGAGACAGCTGGCGTCACAAAGATTTGTCTCTTCGTTTCTCTTATTTACGCTCGCTACTAGCACGAGGCCCCTCTCCCAAAGAGGGCCCCCCTCAACGACTTAAATCTAATTGCTCTCCTCCATGAATATCCTGACCGTGCCATCAGGGAGGCGGCTGTTAAGGCCTTCTATCGCCATTGGTGGTACTTCTCTGAGCACCTCGCGCCTAAAACCAAAAACTCTTGAGGCGTCTGGACGGGACTGTGTTCGATCATCGTTCTTCATTGGCGTCGTACATCACGAGCCGGTCTATGAAGATATTCGATATACTCTCCATGAAAGGACAAGATGAAGCCAAGACATTCTTGTCAAACCCTCCCTCTGGCTGACAGACCCCATTTACGAGTTACTTAAGGCTAAGTACAGGCTCATCAAGGTCGTCAACGACTGTGCCGAACGAGGAGTCGCTCTTATTCAGTCCTACAATACCGCGCTCACGAAAGACGAAACCCAGAAACAATACCTACTGCGACTCGTCGCCAGCCACCGAAAAAGATTGCCAGTTCCGACGAAGTTGGCTTTGACGAAGAAAAAGTAACGGGTGTGACGTTGTTTGTTTGATATACAAGGATTTAGTGCAGTCGTATTAACTGCTATGACATGTGTGTTCTAGTATATTTTTGCATAACATGTGCTCTGTGCTGTTGACTTTAAATTTTGAAATAAACATTGATATTGTATTTTTGTTTCAAATCCTAAAAATATAGGAACTGGTCGCGACCTCTAAATATTGTATGATCTGTCTAATTTTTGGCATGAGTTCTTACATTTTGATATGGAACACGGATGGCCTTGTGGAGAAAGATATTTTCAACTTTCATTTTTTTGGGCCACCCTAAATTATATATATATATATATATTATATATATATATATATATATATATATATATAAGGCGCGCGCAGAAAAAGCTAATTCTGGCAGAAGTAGGAAATCGTTAGGGGAGACAACATCGGAAAGCAAGACTCTCGAAAGTATACTTCTGGTTTAAATTAAGTCTTATCATTGTTGAATGAAACTTTTCTCTCCCTCTTCCTCCTCCTTTATATATATATATATATATATATATATATATAATATATATGTGTGTGTGAATGATAAAGGTCCACAAGGAAAAAGAAAAATGATTCCAAGGCCTTTCGTGTATTCAGAAGTACACCTCGTCAGGGAATAAGTGGAGAAGACGAGATAACGAAAATATATACTATACATATGTAGGGTTATTGGTTCTTATTAGAATTTCGAACTGAGTTTTGTAAAGGGGATGGTTGTTATCATTACTATGGTTTCTAATTGCGAATTGTGGTGGGTTACTGAGGGGGCGGTTGGTACAGACTGATAAGCCCAAATGTTGAGAAAGGAGTACCTCCAGTTGGAGTTGAGTACTGCCGATATACGCAGCCTTAAGGCTGTAAGGCTGCGTATATCGTATATCGGCAGTTCAATTCTCTAAAACGTCTTAAGTTTAATAGAATCACCTGAAGATCAGTGCCCCCAGCCTTCTTTAGTTAGCTTTATAAGGTTAACTAACGAAATATCACGACTTAACCTAACCAAACGTCAAGGGCGTACAGATGACCTAACGATTGGTAAGGTTAAGTCGTGATATTTTTTTCGTTAGTTAGCCTTATAAGGCTAACTAACGAAGGCTGGGGGCCCTGATCTTTAGGTGATCCGTTTAATAATATGCACAAGGTAAAGTAAATACTCGCTCACATAATCATAAAATATTCTATAAGGAGGCTCTTTTGTTAATTATGGGAATCATATCAAACAACGAAGTAAACTATTCAATGAACCTAAGACGAGATAACTTTTACTTCCAAAACCTAATAACTTCACGCATGAAACATCGAGGAAATCTCTCTCATACGAAGGAGTTTATATCTGAAATAATCTGGAAACAAATTTAAACGCAATCACTTCTCATAGAAATTTTCGGAGCTATTGAAGAATAGGGACCCCAGCCTTCTTTAGTTAGCTTTATAAGGCTAACTAACGAAAATATCATGACTTAAGCTAACCAATCGTCAAGGGCGTACAGTTAACCTAACGATTGGTTAGGTTAGGTCGTGATATTTTCGTTAGTTAGCCTTAAAGCTTAACTAAAGAAGGCTGGGGTCCCTATTCTTCAATAGCTCCAAATTTTCATATTCAATTAAAGAGAAAAATATTGGATGGACATTAGCTTCTCTCCCTATTCATCTTTCTACCCATATTCTATTCTTTCATTTCGCCTAAAACCGTAAAAAAAAATGGGCGTTTCGTGCGTGGGTAAATTACTTCCTTTTTAAATTAAAAATATTTGGTGCTGGTTAAGTGTGCGGTCTACCTACGATTCGGCGGTCTACCTTTTAATTATAGCTTCTTATCTTGTTTACTAATTGTTTGTTTACATCCCATTGTCAATCGCCCTTGACGATTGGTTAGGTTTAGTCATGATATTTTCGTTAGTTTTAACGAAAATATCATGATTAAACCTAACCAATCGTAGGTAGACCGCACACTTAACCAGCACCAAATATTTACCTAATTTAAGTTCATACTGATTATAACTAATCAATCCAATAATTAATCCAAATTACTGCCTATAAACATCATGACCCAACATTTAAATTGTGTTTAATGTATAAATTATATTATATTAACTTTCATTGCCTATTATTTGGCAGTTCCTAAAATGTAGTACTTAAAATTCTGTCTTTTATACTTGGATTCTCTTTGTACAAGGTGGGCAAAAAGTCTGGGCACCCTCTAATGTAACATTTAGATATGTAAATATCTTGAGGCGGTGTCCAGACTTTTTGCCCACCCTATACTATCTTTTGAACAATAAATTTTAATTTGAAAATCTTAGAGAATACTTAAATGATAGACCACGAACTCCTCCCCCACCCACCCAAAAATAGTTCTATTTACATCGAGACTCGACTATCATTATAAATAAAGAGTTAATAATTGACCTTGGAGTCACAATTCAATGAAGTTAACGATATAAATAATAAAAAATACCATTTAAAATATCCTTCGAGTAAGAATCTGAAAATTTTCGCGAAGTTAATTTTGCAAAAGTTCAATAAGAAAGTTGCGAATCTGAAACAAAAAAAATAGAAGCAATTGCATTTTGTTGCGTCTATGAGAGCGGCAAAGATGCTTCGAAGAGTCTTTTCCGCACCTTCAAAATTGAGTACCAAATTGGATACGCCTCGAGGATGCACAATAAAAGGAAAGTAACTACCAGTCGAACTAAATTCAACGTGGAAAAGGGGAACTTTTCCCAAATTGCAGAAAAAAAAATGTCCACAAGTGCCACAAGTGTCGGTCTTAGCAAAGTTATTTTTTGGTGTTTGTTTTTATCTAACAACTAATCAGACCTAATTTAAACCTAGAGTATCCTAACCAGCTCCAGTCTGGCCTGACATAACCTATGTTAAACTAACCTAACCAAACGAATGTAGGAGGTTAAATATTTAACGTGTCGATCTCTATAAGTGTCGAAAATTATTACTGAATTACCAAAAAGAGTGTTAATTTATGAAAATCGATCGGGTATACCCTTATAAATATTTTCCCACTCGGGCTCATTATCAAGACATCATTAGGTTGAAGCTACTGCAGCATACAGTATAATTGCATTTCAACCATTAACAAGATGCAATCATGTACGGGATGGAAATATTTTCCACTAATTTACTATAAGTCTTCTAATGTTTGCAGTAACAGAAAAAATAAAAAAAAATAAAAATATCGGGTAGTTTTATTTTTTAAGAGATATTCAAAAAGTATGATTTCACAATAATGACCTTACATTTATCCTTCAACTGCGCAATTTCCAAAAATTTTAATAAAAGAAGATCGCTATACTTGAGACATCAAATAAGATTCTTAAATTAAGAATTTGTAGCGACAGTATCCGCAGCCAGGCAAACGTTGAATCTACAGAGTGATGAGTGTCCTTGTATATTTCTACGCACAGTAAACTGCCTACACTTTGTATAATTTACGTAACTATATTAGTGGCAACAAGAAACCGTATTAGTTACTTAATTTCCATTGCCTTCACAACTATTAATTCAACATGTACTACGTTTACTAGAAAATTTTCATAATAATACTCACCTTATGAAAATTAACATACATATAAAACAGTTTAAACAATTCATGTGTTCAGAAAGGCATCACTCATTACATTACCAAGCAAAAATGTTGGCAAAAAATTAAAAAAGGTTTGAATTAAACATTTTTAACTTTAATGTAAAATTTCACAAGCCCTCTGAATTATAAAATAATCACCATGATATCATTTTTGTTAATACTGTAAAATTGTGAATCACTATTATTAGAAATTTATACATATACATATATACGCAAGTGAAATGAAAGTAAAAAAACAACTTAATAATTTTGAACGTCACCAGACCACCAAACACCACAAAAAGAAAATTAATTCGTTACAAATGAAATCGAAAGCATGTAAACCCTTTAGACGCGATGTTCGATCGTAGTAGAACAATTTTTATAGCGTAAAACGCAGTATTCGACTTTTCTTCATGCCCGGAAGAAAGTTTCCACTTACACGGTGTTCGACACTTTTACGGAACAGGCCTTAGAAACGAAGTCCGCGTCTAAAGGGTTAAAATCACTTATAAAAACGGCACCAAATATATTAATTTGTGAGCCATTTAACTTTCCATTCATAACATGGAAGAAAAATGATGAAGTTATATACCGTATGTTGAAAAGTTGCATAAGAAAAGGAGATAAAACGCGGTCAAGAATGCTATTAGATTTTATGGAACATTATGCACTTATCCAGGAAATATGTGTAGCGACTCGAAAACAGAATATTTTGTATTTACTTTTGACAATTAACAATATAATATTAAATGAGAATGTAACGCAAACCAGTTTTCCTGATAATAAGATAATCGATATACAAATAAAATCCGAAGTTAGAAAACAAAAAAAAATCGTCCTAAACAGATAGAGTGAATATTTGAAGGATTAAATATGAATTCAATAAAAGTAGATTGGGCAAGTATAAATTCAGAATTAATGGAAGTAGAGTGAGAATTGCTAATTTGTTAAAAAAAAAACTCCAGAAGAAATATTACTTATAATAGAAAACGAAACTAAACCTATGTACTGTATATTGTTGAAGCGTGTTCCGAAGAGACAACAAAGAAAACTCGGCAAACTCGAGAGAAAATCAGAACAGTACTTAGACAACAGAAACAAACGATAATGAATATCTACGAATGCAAAACCGGAGTAAGGAAACTGAAGCTAGAAAAAGCTACACAAAATAAAACTAGACCCAAAACAATTACTCATTCACAAGAAAAATGAGGAGGAAATCAAGGTAGCAGAAAACATAAAAAATAACCCTAAATACTTTTATACTGCGAAAAGAAAAATGAAATGTAAAGAGAGTATTGGTCCGTTAAAAGATGGGACGACCAAATACACAAATGATCCAGAAGAGATGATCGAATTGCTTAAGGAACAAATCAGCTCTGTGTTCAGTTCCCTTAAGCCCGAGATGAAAATAAAAAATTTGGATAAATTCTTTGCATACTGTTGATACAAAATAGTCAAGAACAAGTATGGACAGGAATCTATTAATGGACTTTGAATTCTTGGAAGCGGACATAATTGAGGTTTTTTATAAACTCGAGAAAATTCAATATCAAGGCCAGACACATGGAGTGCCATGTTTCTGAAGAAAACCAAAGAGAGTATAGGCAATCCACTATACTTTGAAGGAAATCACTCGACACAGGATAAATCCCACTCCCATTAAAGAACGCAAACATTGCCCCCTTATTCAAAGAAGGTAACAAAGAAGCTCCTCCAGATGATTCCCATTATTTTTCTAGCCTTGTAATTTTCATAGTGCTCTCTGAATTCTGCATCCGACGACATTATTACTCCAAGATCCCTGACTTGTGGATTTGGTGTTATCTATTTGGCTTGCAGAGTTTTCTACCCTTTTTTCTGTAGCTCCTTGTTATTACCATATCTTAGAAGTTGGAATTTTTCTTCGTTGAACTTCATAATATTGTCTTCTGCCGATTGGAATAATGTTTCAATGTCGTTTTGTAATCTTTCTATGTCACCTTCGTTCAATATTTACTTGCATATCTTTGTGTCATCTGCGAAACATGATAAATACTGTCATTGATATCTGCATCAGTATCTGCAATCATTATTATGAACAGCAAGGGAGCTAGTACTGTCCCTTGTGGGACAGAGTTCTTTACTTCCGAGACTTCCGATTCGACTCATTTATCACCACTCTTTGTGTTTTTTGCGTCACGAAATTAAATATCCATCTTCCCAGCAAGTCCTGTATTCTTAAATTTGTATGCTATAATTCCATCGTCACATTTATCGAAGGCTTTAGCAAAGTCAGTATAGATTACATCTATGTTTTGTCCTCGACAGACTGTTTCCAATATTTTCTCCTGGTGGTCTAATAGCTGTGATAGGCATGATCTTCCAGCCCTGAAACATGTTGATTTGGGTTGTATAAGTTCTTTTCTTGTAGGCAGTAGGTAGTTTTGCCTCTAATTATACGTTCAAAACACTTTATAAGGTGTGAAGTGAGAGCTACCGGCCAATAATTCTTGGGCATTGCTCTGTTACCACCTTTGAATAAGTGGGCAATGTTCGCATTCTTTAATGGAAGTGGAATTTGTCCTGTGTCGAGTGATTTCCTCCATAGTAAATATAGTAGTTTAGCAATACTCTCTTTACATTTCCTCAGGAACGTGGCACTCCATGTGTCTGACCCTGGTGCCGAATTGTCTCGCAACTGTGATAGAGCCTTAATTACATCTCCTTTCGAGAACTCTATGTTCATTAATAGGCTTGTCCCAGAATTTGTCCTTGGCTGATTTGTATCAATGTCAAAAATTTCGTCTGGGTTTTCTTCTGTACTTTCATCTCAGACTTAAGGGTGCTAAATACAGAGTTAAATTGTTCCTCAAGCAGTTCGCTTATTTTTGGGTGTATATATATATATATATATTATACGATAAGATCTGTTACACAAAAATATAGAATTTTTTGAGAGAGAATCGTAAACAGATTGTTTTTATATATATCGTATAATTTATCAAAAAACAACTTCATATTTTCATTCAAAAACATAAACTTCTTTTTAAAAACATCAAAACAAACACCTATATTATCTTTTTATATATATATATATATATAATATATATATATATATATATATATGTAAGAGAGAGAGAGAGAGAGAGAGAGAGAGAGAGAGAGAGAGAGACGTAAGAACAATTTACATAAAAGTAAGCCCGAATGAATTGTGTGTTCTGTGCGCCCAAAATTCACCCTAAACTTACCGTTCCAAACAATTCAGAAGGTATTGGGCAATCAAGCTTCGCAGATTCTCCCGGATTAACGACAACGACAGTTCTGTTCGTTTCTCTATTCGGGACTGCAGCTGAATCTCGCCTCATTTCCCTGAGACTTCCGATTGAGAGTTTTAATGGCACTCCAGGCAGCGAAGAGCCACTTGCCGTAGACACCACGTTCAGCCCTGCAATGAAGAAAAGACAATTCAGAGCTTATGAGGAATTAATGTGAGACGTTATACGCACCATCTTGTTTGCTAAAATTTTTATTGAAGATAATTTTACTTTTTGCTTTGCCTTTCTTTTTTTTAAGATCGAATTGTGTTTGGTCGGAGTGAATTTATTTCTGTTTTTTTAAGTATTTATAACGTAAAAATTAAACCATGTTTTTTTTAAATTTACATTTTCTATTATATGATATTAACTTAACTTAACATTTACTAGTATCACTCACCAGAATCCCACCTTTAACTCTTTCCTAAATTCTTTCACTAACTCTTTATATTCCCGTTATAATGATATATATATATATATATTCAAAACCTACACGTTAAATTCCGCAACTAAAACGCATTATAATGCCCTTTATTTCAAGCTTGTGTCCTACAAAACCTTCCTAAGGCACGATATTCTTTTGTTTTTCTCTTCATAACCAACACACCATATTTTCTTTTATAAAACCTACCAAGAAAGAAAATAAAATAAGAAAAATAATAACTTCATTACGAAACACAACAAAAACTTGATGGTTTCTACAAGATGCTTTTAAAACCGAGGAAACATTGTACCAAATTAGTGTAGCAAATAGATAAAATCTAACGATCGTGGAAATTACTTAATGTTCATCAAATTATCAGGCTTTCCTTTTAGTTACGGCGAGTTGATGAATATAATTTGTTATTTCTTTTAACGAAGGAATGAGATTTAATCCTTTTTTCCATTACCATAATGTTGTTATGTCATCCAGTGTGCTATAAATAATGAGGAAATTGGGCCGTACAAGAGAAACTCCTGTCTTTAAGACACCCAAATTAGGACAGCTTTTCATGAAATAGACCGCCATGTATTCGCTATTCAAAACATTATACTTATTCCATTCGAATTAGTTTTATTTCTTTCATTTCTTGCAGACAGACGGAGATAATTAAATTGTGTATTTCTGATGTTAATTACAAGTGGGAATAATATTATATATATATATATATATATATATATATATATATATATATATACATATACATATGTGTGTGTGTGTGTGTGTGCGCATCCTTGCCAGAATAAAAAAATTAGAGAAACAGCCGATTTCCTATCCAAGGCTTGTGTTTTCTTTAAAAAAAATATGTGTCAAAAGAGTTTGTAGACCGTAAAAAATACTTCCTACAACTGATTCTCATCGTACATCATCCCTTTTCCGTAGTTGCTTCATTGGATATTCAGACTGTGATCAAAGTGAGAAAGCAATAGCTCAACGCCTTCGGTTTGTAAACTGGGACACTCCATTCTATCTTCGTAAATTTTCGAATTTTCGTCAGGCAAATGTACAAGAACTAAAACGTGATCATTCCGGAAAGCTATCACTGGTTAGAGAACAAACACTAAAAAATGCTTTTCGACAAATAAGATGCAATTCACACACGGAGTTTATAAACGCCACAAGTAAGGTCAGTTTGTTACGGAAGCTCTACATTATACATGTATGTATCAACTTTCCTGTAAGTGACGTGTTGCATGGCAAAAACCCTTGCAAGCAGCAGCTTCTATGAAATGAAAATGAACATAGGCCAAGATTACAGTATATACAGACCTATGACCTTCTGGAAGTCTGTTTCATAATCAGACAAATGTTAATGCAATCACTTCAATTCGAATGAACGTACTTGGGTATGGAAAATAGTTAATTAAGTATTCCACAAATCACATTAGCAGCCCGCAGCTACGGTTCAACACGATGGTTGACATTAACAACTTAGGATGTTTGGAAGGCTGGCCTGCTGTTTATAGAGGGACGTCTTTATTCTACTAAATACAATCCATCATTGAAAAATCTCGGTCATTGTTCCAACATGGCATTGTCCTGTCACAGTCTCATTCTATTCTGTTATGAAGCTATTCTTTTAATCTGGTTTGGATCTTCGTGTTACCCAAAAATGAACAGTAAATAAAGTAATTATAGCATTCACTCTCTCTGATAGACATTAAGAGAAATATATATATACTTTCACATGCACGTTATATACTTATTAACTCCATATTAAAATTTGTCCATTGTCGAAACATATTTCAGAAATAATATACTAAATATCTAAAACTTACTCTTAGTATAATAAACTCATTTGTAACATAATTAAATCTTTTTAAGTGAGATGATATATTTCATTAAAACTTCATTTTAATAATGTCTTAATGTTTAACTAGAGAGGAAAGAGTCACTACTATATATATATATTCTCCGTGAAATATCTGAAATAAAATAAAAATTCATACCTTTTAAACAAAGTGAATTAAGCATAAACGCTTTGCAACAGCTAGTATCCAGACTCACTAAGTTTATGAAACCATTCACACTATCGTCGACACACACAACAACAACAACAACAAACAGTACAAACAAATTTCGATTCTTATCATTAAAAAATCGTGAAAACGAAATAAAGGTCTTGAAGTGCTACAAACCTAAATTGGCTTGAGTGAGATATTTTATGACCAAAATATGCAATATGTAACACTGCAACGATATGTAACACCGTAATAGTTTTATGTGGCCCAGTTGTTGCTCAGATTAACACCGTCACCACCTGACATGTCGACAAACACGTGAATAACGTGTGTCGAACTACAAAGGATGCAAATATTGATATTGTATAACTCCCTAAACTTGCTTAGTGAGTGCAACCTCCATATATTGTCAACCTTGATGCAACTGAGAATGGTCCCCTGAGACAACGTTTATGGAATACACAGACCTAATGTGCATAGAACAAGGAATTCTTATTATAATTATCTCAGAGAGTTCCTTGTTCCATGCATATTAGGTTTGTGTATCCCATACACATATATATCCATATATATCCACATGTCCACATATCCATATATATCCATATGTATCCACATATATATTCCATATATACTGTATATATACTGTATATGTCGAAAAGTAGCAGCTGTTATTTCATGCCAATTAGATTAATTAAAATGAATTAAATTTATGATTCGCTCTTTAAAATCAGAAATAGCTAACAATAAATTTGCTTTTCCAACAATCTAAAATAAAATTTAAGGAAAGAACAGAACAAAAAATAAGAAATCTGATAGGATCAAAATTACTTTTTCGATCTGATTATTTACTTCAAAGGATAAAATACAGAAGTTACAAAGGAAATGAGAATAATCAAAGGTAGACCCCATTTGAATACAAGATTTTTTATGTGAAATACACTGAAGAAGAAAGATAAATAGCGTTCGATACACATGTACAGCTAAAGAGAGAGAGAGAGAGAGAGAGAGAGAGAGAGATGCTAGTTAATTAAAAGAACAAACAAGAAGCGTAGAAATAACTGGACCACAAAGTAGTTATAATTGAAATTCTCGAACGTTGATAATTTGTTTTACAAAATAGGCTTAAACCTAATGTAATTTACGTTTACACCAAATACGAATATGAATTTAAACTTTTCCTACAATAAATGTCAAATGAATTTATTTAGAAGAAGTCTTATGTATTATAACTTTATGTATCGAACACAGTAATAATGCCATAAGAAATTGCAGTATCGATGATGGAGAGAGAAAATTTAAGAAACTGGTATATTAAAGACTTTCATCTCTACGGAAAGACTCACCACCATACTAAATGAATGGCAACCTCCGTAGCTCAGTGGGTAACACCGTTTCCCTATAAGCGAAGGGAAGAGATTGAGTTCTGGGGCTCGAATTCCGATGATGCTGATAATAATAACCTCGGCGTTAACGCAATGGGCCGCAGTAGTCTGGCCTGAGCGCCGTGCCAGTTTCTGGCCCTTCTCACTGGTTATTATTTTCACTAATGGACATTAATTTCACAGCATTTGATATTCAAATGTTCATCCCATTTCAACTGAAATTTGACAGTAAAGTCCTTGAAATTGATATATTAGTCCCCGCTATACATTTAATCCTCGTAAAGTCAGAATTTCCTACACTGTACATCAGTTTCAGAGATGAATTCTGTACCTGTATTCAAATGCCGGTCTTCCCTCAAACCAGAAAATAAAAACAAACTTAATTAAAATTACCGTAGCATACCGTTAGTGATGCAAGGTCATGAAAACTAGTCCCAGCCTCAAAATAACAGTACAGTAATTTAGTTTGGACGATATATAGCCAACAATCCCTTCCTTTTATCCATTATCTATGTACATTGTCTTCCCCAAAATAGTAAAATATATATATATATATATATATATATATGTGTGTGTGTGTGTGTGTGTGTGTATATATATATATATATATATATATATATATATATACTATATACAATATATATATATATATATTTTTTTTTTTTTTTTTTTTGTACACGCATTAAGTGTGAAAAGATCAGAGGCCATGCCCAAACCTCGAATAATAGAACTTGATTCCTGAATAGTGGGGAGCTAAAAGTTTGTGACAAACAGCCACATTGGATTAACACAATACCAAATATTGTGGCGCACCTTTGGAATAACAATAGTGAAATATAAATTTCGTTAAGAATAACTGTAATATAATAGGAAAGATCTTCCTTAATACAATTTGATTGTTTTTGTCTCTGAGCGAAATAAGAGGTTTGGAGGCCAATAAATTGCCTCCTGTAATGGCTTTTAAGGAAGCATTTTATTTCCTGCCTTCATCGTAAATTCTCTTCTGGCTTACTGAAAGAGATCTTCTTTTTACGGCAGAAACCGCTGTTTTTTCCTACACTAAACCTAATCCCTCTTACTATCCTCAGCTCTCCTTTACCCAATAAGTGCTGGCATTTCACTTCCTTAGATTTATTTTAACAGAGAGAAAAAGATCTCGGAAAACCGGCTTACCATGTTATGGGTTTATTAAGAACGTTATACAGGGGTTATGGAACGATCTACAATATTAGCTTCATTATGAACGTCTGAAATCAAAGTTTATTAAAAAATGTGGGAAACATTTTAGACTTTTGATACTGTCTGAAAGTTTTAAAGTGTAATATACCATATCGTGAGTTTGCATAATATTCAATATTTTTCCAAATTAAAACTTTTTAGCACTTAAACCGAACTTTATATATATATATAAGTATAAACTGAACTATGAAAACCATAGATATATTAAATATCTTAGGTTGAAAGCATATTATATACCAACAAGATATAATCAGAAACGCATTAAAGCAATAAAAAAATAAACTATGCTCCCTATAAAACAGAAACCCTTCTCTTGAATATTTTGTATAAGAAGAGATCTTGTGAAAACCTTCGAGCAAAAACCTCAACTATGATTTTAAAAAAGGAACCCTTCCCTTCAAAACGTTGAAGCGTAGCGCCACAGAGTGAGAGGCCTCTTAAATGTGGCACATGAAAACAAGCAAAAACACTCTCTACTTTAGTCCTGAAGGTGCTTCCTTTATACTAAATCTTCTCCCTCCGGTTAAAGGAAATAGGATACGAAATGGGCTCTATTTGAATTCCGGCACTTCACGGCACTTATCAATTGCTTATGCGTTTACTTATATATATATACACCATGTTAAGCTTGGTTTTGCTTCTGCCTGAAGTGTTGAATCTGACAAAGGTCAAACTTGTTGCCCACCTTAGACCTACAGAACCACCTTAGAGTCACGTGATCATAAGTTACGAAATCCTCGCCCGGGCTCGATCTCACGAATTCCCGATCAGCAACCCAGCGTCTTAACACAATAGGCAACCCAGGATAGGCACTTATATTTGTATAGAAGGATAAACAGCCGGGTAAGCTACGCTCCTCCTGCCATTGTCATCATACCCGGGGCCGCCTGTTTTCGCAGTCAGTAATGCTAACCGCTACATCATATACGTAAATTCATATATATATATATATATATATATATATATATATATATATATATATATATATATGAAATGAAATGAAAATGAAAAGGTTTATTGGCAGACTATAGTCCATATGACAAATATTATTAATACAATGACAGTTCATATACTAAGGATAGAAATATATACAATTGATTAGAAACAATACTGCACTGTCGAAGTTAAGTGGAGCTGCAGACAGACGTTTTCGTACCAAGAAGTCCATAGCTTAGAGCAGGACTTCTCAAACTTTTTTCACTTGCGACCCCTTTGGATCAGACAAATTTTTTCGCGACCCTTCACTCAATGTTATAAAAGCAATAGGTACTAACACTGTATATTTATGAAAAAAATAATATTTTCAAATGTTTCTGCGACCCCCAATAATATTTACGCGACCCCTAGTTTGAGAAGCGTGGGCTTAGAGGATAAATGGCAGGACTCATGGATAGCTTGGATGATCGGGTTGGTTGATTTTTTAATTCTTTGCATTAGACTGTGTTGAGCACGTCTTGTTACCTCCGGGAAGCTCGGGACATTGCGGGTAGCCAACATTTGCGAAGCTGAGCATCTCGGGGGGTAATCTATGTAAGAGTCTAAAAGACCTGTTGTACAGCAAATTTAGGGTTCTGCCAGAACCTTTTTTATAATTCACCCAGAGTTGCTGACCGTATATATTACTGCAGAAAGTACGAAAGAGTGTGTCTTTAGCTTCACTTGTTCAGAAACGAACGTTCCTTATGGTCATATTCGCTTTAGCACACAGGCTTCGAGATTGTTTTCTTATATCCGAGTCATCACTCAAGGAGCTGGTAATAGTTTGACCCAAATACTTAAACTCTTGTACTTCCTCAATTACTTCACCATTCATTTTAAACCTTATATCAGCTGACTGATTACAGCTTTTAGGATGAAACTGCATAACCTTAGTTTTTGTAACATTAAAAAGAATATCATGTTTCTGCGAATACACTTCGCAGACATTTAGTACCCGATCCAGACCTTTAACAGAGGGACTTATTAACACCATATCTTCGGCATAAACTAAGTTATTTATCCTTGTGTTATCTATACAACATCCCACTGTTGCCTCCTTAAGTGAAGCAATTAATCCGTCAATATACACATTAAACAGCATAGGGGAGAGCAAGGAGCCTTGTCTCACCCCGCAAGAGGGGCCAAAACCCTCGGATAGTACATTGCCCCACCTAACAGTGAAAGATTGGAATACCAAAATTTCAATAAATTTAATATGTACATGGGAACCTTCCTGTCTTCTAGTTTGCTAAAATATTGTGATTCCCCTATCATATGCCTTACTTATATCAAGGAAACAGCTATAAATGGTTGAATTACTGTCACTGTATTTAGATATTGTTTCTTTAAGTACATAGATACACAGGTCAGTTGAGTGGGACCTTTTAAAGCCAAACTGATTAGGAGATGTCCATAGGAAATCATTTAATCGGAGTAACAAGAGTTTTTCTAGTAGTTTCGAGAAGCAGGATGCGACAGCAATAGGCCCGTAATTATTGCTGGACAATGGGTGCTCTTCCAATATGTGCTCTACCGCGAAACTGTGATTTACCATATTCCAATACGTGCTCTACCGTGAAACTAGCCTTATAAGGCTAACTAACGAAAATATCATGACTTAACCTAACCAATCGTTAGGTCAACTATACGCCCTTGACGATTGGTTAGGTTAAGTCGTGATATTTTCGTTAGTTAGCCTGGAATATGGAATATTAGTTGGAATATGGTAGATCACAGTTTCGCGGTAGAGCACATATTGGAAGAGCACCGGAACAATGATATATGCAGACATACTACGTCATTTGCATATTTTAAGTGCTCATTCGATAAGTCATCTATCCCTGACGCAGAACCAGTCTTTAACTCTTTAATTAACCTCTTTACTTCAGAAAATTATATCAAAATATTTTCCCTTGTCCCTCCCACAATCGTTTCGCTGCAATCTATCTTAAGATTATCCCTACTCACACTGTTAAGAATGTTAGAGTATATATATATATATATATATATATATATAGAAGAAAAGTTTGTTTACTTTCATCCGAAATATAAAAGCAATCAAAGTAGAAATATTTCTCGTTAACGGAAGACGGTAAACGAAATCAGGATAAACTAAAAATAAAAAAGATAAAAAATACAAAATAAAAGTAAAACGGGAAATAAAGATAAGTTAAAGTAAAAACTTAGGAAGAAAAAATAAATAAAGAAATAGGAAATACAAAGGAAATAAAAATGTTTTAGGGATTACGAAAAAAATGTTTCTCTAAAAAAAATGGTTTAAAAAAAAATGTTCGATTTTATTTTCAATGTTTAAAAATATGCTAATTTTTTTTTTTTTTTTTTTTAGGAAACTTCAATTGAATAAATAAGAATCGAAAAAAATAACGAAAACGGAAGATTAAAGCTTTGTTTATAAGAAGAACAGTTGAAAAAGTACAAACAAAAAATAGGGTTATCAAACAGAATTAAATATACATTGAAAAAGTGAAGTACGAACAAAACGGATTTTATATATATATATATATATATATAGATAATTATATATATATATATACACACACACACACACACACACAGTGCTGGGATTAGCGGCGCTAAAATTAGCGCCGCTAATTTTCAAAATTGTAAGCGAAATAAGTTGGGGCGTTAAGTTTTTAGAGAAAGTCAATCGCTAATTTTTCAAACCCCTCGTATAAATTGAATAGAATTTATTCTTCCGTTGGTTTGTTTTCCCTGTTAATATACAGGGTGTCCCAGAAATCTGGATTCATAAGGAAAAATAGACATTATATTTTTAAAGTGATACAAACACATTTCTAATGTCAGTTTTACATATTTCAGGAAAGAAAATACCCTGATGGTTCAGTATACCAGTCAAGAGAAGGTGGAACTGATATTGATACATGTTTCCGGAAAAAGGCAGAGGGAGGCATGTCAGTTATTTCACGAACATGCCACCCTCTGGCTTTTTCCCTGAAACATGTATCAATACCAGTTCCACCTTCTCTTGATTGGTATACTGAACCATCAGGATATTTTATTTTCTTTTCTGAAATATTTAAAACTGACATTGGGAATGTGTTTGTTTCACTTTCAAAATATAAGGTCTACTGTATATTCCCTATGAGTCCAGTCTTCTGGGACACCTTGTATTTCGTAGACTATAGCGTCATATTTTTGTACCTTAGCAACCAATTATATCAAGGTGTGTGCTAATACATTATATGTAAGTAAATTACGGAAGACAAAATATATAAAATTCGGATGGTTTAAAAAAAAATACAGTTATATGTTAGCGGCATTAACTTTAGGAGTTTGCGGGCACAGCACTCTCTCTCTCTCTCTCTCTCTCTCTCTCTCTCTCTCTCTCTCTCTCTCTCTCTATATATATATATATATATATATATATATATTATATATATATATATATAAGATGTACCAAAAGCTATACGACAATGAAATCACATTCAGCTGCAGGTCCAGACAGATGGAATGTACTGTTGATTAAAAACTGTAAAAATGAAATAGCTACAGCCTCATACTGGATATGGAGAAGATACCTGGGGAAATACCGAGCATCTTGAAAAGAGCGAACATTGTCCCCGATATATAAAGGAAGGGGTAGATCTCCAGCAAAGAACTATAGACCAGTGTCATTGACGTCCCATCCTGCCAAAATATTTGAAAGAATGGTCAGAGAGAAAATCTATGACTTCTTGGAGACACTGGAAAGAAGAAGAGAGAGGTACACCATAATCTACATATAGAAAACGATCAAAAAACGGTACCAAATCTCATAAATCCAATTACCATCCAAACAACGCTGGAAAATAGGAAAGGCAGAATGTGTAGTGTTCCCAAATTAAAGGCCCGACATGGGACCTCCTCAACACTGAAGGAAAATAGCTTGGTTGTCAGGGGACAAAGACTTTTTAACCAGCTTCCAAAGGACCTCAGAAACGTTACAGGGGTCGAAATTGAAGTCTTCAAGAGAAGACGACATGCCTGGCTCAGGACGGTACCAGATGAGCCGGGTGTACCTGGCTATGTGCGATGGAGAGCGCAAAAGAGCAACTTGCTTCTCCACCAAGCCAGGCGTAGAGGCGGGGCCACCAGCTTGACCTTCGTGTGAAGAGACCAACACACAGAACCTAAACGAGGTTAATGAAGTGAAGTTATATATAGATATATATATATATATTATTATATTATAATATATATATACATACACACAGTGTATATATGTGTGTGTATATATATATATGTATATATATATATGATGAATAAAACCACGAAGGAAAGGAAACACAGAATGGTGCTCAAGCGCTTTCGTCTAATGACATCCTCAGGAACACTGAAGTACATAAAGAGTTACAGCCTATATATAGGTTACAGAAAAAAAAAAATACATATAAATATATATATTATATATATATATATATATATATATATATATATACAATAAATGGAGAAACACAAATTAAAGGATTGTGGGAGGGGCACACAAATTTATAAGGAAAAACTATCGATTTTTAGCACAAGATTAAATGAATTGTTTCCAACCAATGTTATAGATAAAAAAAAATATATACAAATTTATACTGGAAATCTTCCCGGGTTTTAGCACTCTGCTCTTTTTGTATATAAAAATTGAAAAATTATCGATTTTTAGGCCAAGATTAAATGAATTGTTTCCAACCAATGTTATAGATAAAAAAAAATATATATACAAATTTATACTGGAAATCTGCCCGTGTTTTAGCACTCTGCCCTTTTTGTATATAAAAATTGAAAAATAAAAGTTATTAGGGTGGCATACAAGTTTACCAAAGATTTAGCGTTCTACCTTTCTTATCTAAATCTGTTCTGAAGGAATTCAAAACAACAGGATCGAGTTCAAAAAGACCTTTGCTTATGTTGAAGTTATTTGTAAGTTGGATAATGGCAGACTCAAGAATATTTCTATTAACAATGTTGCTAGAGTGAAATAAAACTGAAGCATTATTCCAATCAATACAGTGGGATAACTCTGACAAATGGACAAAAAGGGCACTGGACAACTGTCCTGTTCTAACGGAATATTGATGCTGTTTTATACGTGTGTGCAAATCCTTTCCCGTCTGACTTATGTAAAAGGAATCACATTGTTTACAACCAATTTTATGGATAATGCCTGAATTATTGGTAGGGCTATTTTTTACTATGATATTTTTCACAATATTGTTATATGAAACTACTACATTAATATCCAAAAGTTTAAGTACATTAGCAATGCCTAAAAAGCCCGGGAAAAATGGAAGTACTAAAATATTTTTTGACAAAGTACGAGTGTTATTATTGACACGATAGAAAGTTCGTTTTGCCTTGTTGAGACAAGATTCCATAAACGCAGATGGATAACACAGATCACTTCCATTTTCTTCAATGTTTCTCCGCGCCCTTAGGATCGCCAGTCCGGAATACATCGGTGCCGAATTAGAAAAAATCAACGGTATTGGAAGTGATATGTGTTATCCATCTGCGTTTATGGAATCTTGTCTTAACAAGGCAAAACGAACTTTCTATCGTGTCAATAATAACACTCGTGCTTTGTCAAAAATATTTTAGTACTTCCCATTTTTCCCGGGCTTTTTAGGCATTGCTAATGTACTTAAACTTTTGGATATTAATGTAGTATTTTCATATAACAATTGTGAAAAATATCATAGTAAAAAATAGCCCTACCAATAATTCAGGCATTATCTATAAAATTGGTTGTAAACAATGTGATTCCTTTTACATAGGTCAGACGGGAAAGGATTTGCACACACGTATAAAACAGCAGTGCCCTTTTTGTCCATTTGTCAGAGTTATCCCACTGTATTGATTGGAATAATGCTTCAGTTTTATTTCACTCTAGCAACAGTGTTAATAGAAATATTCTTGAGTCTGCCATTATCCAACTTACAAATAACTTCAACATAAGCAAAGGTCTTTCTGAACTCGATCCTGTTGTTTTGAATTCCTTCAGAACAGATTTAGATAAGAAAGGTAGAACGCTAAATCTTTGGTAAACTTGTATGCCACCCTAATAACTTTTATTTTTCAATTTTTATATACAAAAAGGGCAGAGTGCTAAAACCCGGGCAGATTTCCAGTATAAATTTGTATATATTTTTTTTTTATATCTATAACATTGGTTGGAAACAATTCATTTAATCTTGTGCTAAAAATCGATAGTTTTTCCTTATAAATTTGTGTGCCCCTCCCACAATCCTTTCATTTTGTTTCTCCGTTTATTGTATATATATATACAGGGCGTCCCAAAAAAATGTATACACACTTTAACAGCTGATAGCTCAATTGATGTTTCTTTCTTTCCAAGTTAAACCCATTAGAATTAATAATGGCAGTCAGACTAAGCTTTCAACAAAGGAAATTCATTCTAAAATGCTACTGGAAGTGTGAAAACGCAGTTGAAGTGCAAAGACAGTTTAGGAGGGAGTTTCAAACAGATCCACCAACGCGACTTACCATCACTCGAATTAGAGATAAGTTTGAAGCCGATGGAACTGTTCAGAATGTCCACAAGAAGCGTTCCGGAAGACCACGGACATCGACAAGCCCCACAAAGCAAGAAAGAGTACTGGAAACGTATCACCAAAGTCCAAGAAAATCTGTGCGGCAAGCGAGTCGTGAGGTAGGAATTTCAGAATCGTCTGTCCAACGCATTTTGAAGCGCTGTCAATGGAAAAGTTACATTCCAAGATTAGTCCATGCTATTAATGAAGATGATCCGGACCGAAGAGTGGAGTATTGCGAGTGGTACTTGGCACGATGTGGATGTGGATTGGACGAAGGGGTTTCGTAGAATACCCTCCGCGTTCACCAGACCTCACACCACTAGACTTTTTTTTATGGAGATACTTAAAAGACAAAGTCTACGCTATAAAACCTGCAACAGTCGCTGAATTGAGAGCAGCCATTGAACGAGAATGCACACAAATACCAAACGAAATGTTTCGTGATGTTTGCGATTCCATTGCTTCGCGTTATCAGCAGTGCCTGGACCAGAACGGACGTCAGTTTGAAAACAGGCGTTGACAAAACAATTAAATAATGTCTGTAGATTCTATTACATTTTGAAAATGAAATGTATTTTAATAAACACTGCCTTTATAATTATTTAAAGTGTGTATACATTTTTTTGGGACGCCCTATATATATTTTTTTTTCTGTAACCTATATATAGGCTGTAACTCTTTATGTACTTCAGTGTTCCTGAGGATGTCATTAGACGAAAGCGCTTGAGCACCATTCTGTGTTTCCTTTCCTTCGTGGTTTTATTCATCATAAATATTTTTCACGTGTTACTTTCGTGAAATAATTTTCATATATATATATATATATATATATATATATATATATATATATATATATATTTAGAGAGAGAGAGAGAGAGAGAGAGAGAGAGAGAGAAAGTACTTGTATGTGTCTGTGTGTCGGAAAACTTAGGACAGATGAAAAATGAATACGTAAAAAAGTTTGAAAAGAGAGCAAAACAATCTCGTTCAAAAATTGAGATGAACTTTTATTTCTGAAGTTTTAAAAACAATAATAAATCACAAGTCTCATATTGTATATTCAAAATATATATATATATATATATATATATGCGGGTGTGTGTGTGTGTGTGTGCGTGTGTGTGAGTGTGTGTGTGTGTGTGTGTGTGTGTGTGCGTGCGTGTGTATCAAAAGTCCTGCCAGAATAATTTATCCAACCCCGCGAGACACTAATTGCGTAAAGTTGCATCAAAAACTTCATCTAGAGCAGTGGTTCCCAAACTTTTTGAGTCATTACCCCATTTTCACGTGAATCCCTTCATAATAACCCCCATCCTACTTGTACGGGCTACGTCGTAGCCAATGTCGTAACACCGCTTCCCGTTGATCAGCGAAGTTAAGCGACATTGGGTCTAGGTAGTAGTTGGATGGGAGACCGTCCTCCGCGTCCAGATTATGTCGCGACCCGTGGTTCGGATCCCACGTAAAGCTGTATGTCCCCTCCTTCTTATGACCTTAGATGTTGCGAAGGAGGTTAAACAAACCTAATAATTATTATTATCCTACTTGTACCCCACGTAAAGCCAGTCCCAGTGTTGCCATGTCGTTTATTTATGTACTTTCTGTACTTTGGAAATACCTGCAGAGTACCAAATAGTATCATGGTGTAGGCAATCATTTGTTACTCTGTAAAAGTAGACTAGTTTTTATTGATGGGCGTTCAGATTTGGTTAGGTATTTTGACATCCTAAAGAGGCATGTACTTCCATTGTACCAAGAAGGCACCCAGTATCGTGATACTCATATTCTTCAGTAAAATATAGTACGACTGCGTAGTAGAATGAGGTCAGGGCATTCAACTTCTTCGGGAACTGCAGAGTCCCGACATGAACTCCATCGAGCACTTGTGTGTGGGCACATATATATGTGGGCATATATAACGTAACTCAAGAAAACACTATAGCAGAGATATGAAATAATGTTATTGAAGGTGTCCTAGAAGACCCTGTTAATTCCATTCGTTGGGCATCGTTGACTCTACATGTTCATTAGTCAACCCGTGGTACCACCTGATATTGTATATTCGTCTAATGCAATACATTTCAAAAGCTAATAGTTTCCTCTTCTCCTAGAAGACCCTGTTAATTCCGTGCCAAACGGGCACTTGTAAATGCAAGAGGGTGTGCTACTAGATACTAACAAAATAAATATTTACCCTAATACAGTACTTCGATTTTCCTTTCTTTAGCCGCTTTCTTTCGAAAACTTAATTTTATAAGATGCCCAAATTATTCTGGTGTGGTCCCGTGTGTGTGTATATATATATATATATATATATATATATACAGTGTGTCCGTAAAGTCATGGTGGGATTTTAAATAGCTATATTATTGCAACGAAATATGATAATGAGATGGAAAAAAGGCAAATTGAAGAACAACTCTAAAAGAATAACTTTATTCAACGTAGTTCGATATGGGCTCCTCTGGTAACCCTGCAGACATCTAGGCGGTGATTCAATTCCAGCCACACACGCCCAAGAACATCAGGAGTGACGGATGCGATAGCTTCCGTGATTCGCTCGTGCAAGTGATGAATATCCCTAATAGGTACACTGTACACGCTTTGCTTGACGTAACCCCACAAATAAAAGTCCAAAGGTGTCAGGTCCGGAGAGCGTGGAGGCCATGGCTTCCATCCTCCTCTTCCTATCCATCTCTGTGGAAATTTTTCATTAAGGAATTCTCGAACAACGTTGGCATAGTGCGGAGGAGCACCATCTTGCTGAAAGATGACATTATTGTCAATAAATTGGGGTACTGCAAAATGTTCCAACATAGCGAGGTAGTTGTGTGACGTCACAGTGGGTTCCGCGAAGAAAAATGGGCCAATCACTCGATCTCGTGCTAGAGCACACCACACATTAACTTTTGGGCTATTACGCTCATGTTCAACATAGGCATGTGGACAGCCTAGACTAACTATGAGATAAAGGTTAAGCTTAGCCTAGACTAACTACAAGATACAACTTTGAGAGTTGTTCTTAAATTTGGCATTGTTTCATCTCATTATCATGTTTCGTTGTAATAATATAGCTATTTAAAATCCCACCATGACTTTACGGACACACATCACCGCCTAGATGTCTGCTGGGCTATCAGAGGAGCCCATATCGAACTACGTTAAATAATGTTATTCTTTTAGAGTTGTTCTTCAATTTGCCTTTTTTTCATCTCATTATCATGTTTCGTTGCAATAATATAGCTATTTAAAATCCCACCATGACTTTACGGACACACTGTATATATATATGTTAAACACAGACCGTGCATGGAACAAGGAACTCTTCTGGGAAATTACATCCACTATAGTTCGAATAAGTAATGATAAATGACAAATACTACAGTTTTTTTCTTTTTCATGATGGAAAGCCCAACGTGGTCACCGGGTTACTCGCAAAGAGGCCCCAAAATATAGCTTCCCTCACCAGCTATCTGCAAAGCAGATAGGATCCAGCTTTGGGACAGGATCTAGGGTTACAGCTTACACCTAGCCTACTACATACAGAACCTCAATATACGCAAGAAACTCGTTGCATTCACGTCGGATTGAATACATCCGGACGTGTTATGTGCCTTGAAAAGTGGACGCTCATTGTCCTGGTTGAGGTTTAAGTTTTGTTTTTTAGCTAAAAATACAATAGTTACCCCTTTTTCTTTGATGTATTGAATCCGACGTGAATGCAACGAGTTTCTTGCGTATATTGAGGTTCTGAATGTAATAGACTAGGTGTAAGCTGTAACCCTAGATCCTGTCCCAAAGATGGATCCTATCTGCTTTGCAGATAGCTGGTGAGGGAAGCTATATTTATCATTACTTATTCGAACTATAGTAGATGTAATTTCCCAGAAGAGTTCCTTGTTCCATGCACGGTCTGTGTTTAACATATAAGTTTCTCAGGGGACCATTCTGAGTTTGTGTGTGTGTGTGTATATATATATATATATATAGTTTTCGAAAGAGAGCGGCTAAAGAAAGGAAAATCCAAGTATTAGGGTAAATATTTATTTTGTTAGTATCTAGTAACACACCCTCTTGCATTTACAAGTGCCCGTTTGGCATGGAATTAACAGGATCTTCCAGGAGAAGAGGAAACTATTAGCTTTTGAAATGTATTGCCTTAGACGAATATGCAATACCAAATGGTATCACAGGTTGACTAATGAACATGTAGAGTCAACGATACCCAACGAAGATGGTTCAGTCATGTAGAACGCATGGAAGATGAGAGACTGCCCAAAAGAATAATGTATGCAAGGATGCATGGAATAAAACCAAGGGGAAGACTTAGAACTACATGGGTGAGAACAGTAGAACTCGAAAGTCGAGAGCTGAATTGGCGAGATAGAGTGGAATGGGCGAGAAATCGAAAAGCATGGGAACGCTACAGACGCATCAGACAGGACCCACCCTGGAGACCTCCAGATGGGACTTAAGTTAAGTTTAAGTTTTATATATATATGTGTGTGTGTGTGTGTGTGTGAGGATGGAATGTTTTATTTTTGGGTTCTTTTTTATGCAGGAAGGCGGTGGCCAAGAGTGAATGCCCACAAAAACGTCATCCCCATAGAGGAAGAAGAGGGCCAAAATCAAAGTCCAAGGTTTTCGAGATGCCTGGACACTCTGCGTTTAAAAGATTAGAGGTCATAGACAGGGTAAAAGATGGACTGAGGAAGATTGTTCTCGTATTCCTGAACTTAAATCCTCCGAATTCGGTACCCTCTGGCTACGGTTCACATGCCAATCTCAAACTAAATACATCTGCGATGTCTACCTTTCTCCTAATTCTACTAACTATCCAAAACTCTTTGACTACCTCACTTACCTCACTTCCAAAGTGGAATACACAATATCCCACGCTCCTTTTGCTCAAATCTCCATTTTAGGAGATTTCAATGTTCACCACCCCCTTTGGCTTTCCTTCCTTTTCACTGACATCCCTGGTGAACTAGCTTACAACTTTTCTATCCTGAATGACCAAGACCAGATTGTACACACCCCCTACTCGTATCCTTGATCGCCTTGGAGTTAGGTCCATCATTCTGGGTTTATTTCACACCGCTCATCCTTCTTCTTAATCTGTCAAACTTTTTTCTCTGTTGGACTAGTCTGACCACAATCTTATATCTTTTTCCTGCCCTATCGCTCCAGTTCGGCCTTTGGATCCTTCCAAGAGGAGGCGCCTATGGCACTTTGGCGCTGCTGATTGGGAGGCCCTTTCGCACTTTTCCTTTCATTTTCCATGAGATGATTACTGCTTCCGTGACCAGTGCCCCTCCAGGTGCGCTGAGCGTATCACGGAAGTGATTCAGTCTGGCATGGAGGCGTACATTCCATACTTTATTCCTACTACTAATGCAAAAAAGGATTGATTTAACTTTGCTTGTTCTAATACTATCCGGAACAGAGAGGGGTCTTTCAAAAGGTACCGTCGCCATCCAACTCCTGACTCATTCAGTTCATATTTCTGCCCGGAATCGTGCAAAATCTGTTCTTCGACTCGCCAAAAAATAATTTTATCAGCCAAAAATGTAAAAAACTGTCTAATTCTAATTCTTTTCGCTCTTTCTGGAACGTAGCCAAGAACCTCTCCAACAACTTTACTCAGGCCGTTTTTTTTTGGGGGGGCCCCCAACCCCATTAGCTGATCATTTGCCAGATATGCATCAAAACATCTGCCTTATATACGTACAATGTGATATATATATATATATATATATATATATATATATACAAACTCAGAATGGTTCCCTGAGAACAATATATGTTAAACACAGACCGTGCATGGCACAAGGAACTCTTCTGGGAAAATTAAATCCACTATAGTCCGAATAAGTAATGATAAATGACAAATACCATAGTTTTTTTCCTTTTTCATGATTTTAGCCCGACGTGGGCAACGGGTCTCTCGCAAAGAGATCCCATAAATATAGCTTCCCTCACCAGCTATCTGCAAAGCAGACAGGATCCAGCTTTGGGACGTGGATCTAGGGTTTAAAGCAAACCTAGATCCCTACACTCAGAACCTCTATATAAGTAAAAGACTCGTTGCATTCACGTCGTGTTGAATAAATCAAAGAAAAAGGGGGTAACTATTGTATTTTTAGCCAAAAAAACCAAAACTTAAACCTCAACCGGGACATTGAGCGTCCACTTTTCAAGGCACGAAACACGTCCGTTTAGTATACACAAACTCAGAATGGTTCCCTGAGAACAATATATGTTAAACACAGACCGTGCATGGCACAAGGAACTCTTCTGGGAAAATTAAATCCACTATAGTCCGAATAAGTAATGATAAATGACAAATACCATAGTTTTTTTCCCCCTTTTTCTTTGATTTATTCAACACGACGTGAATGCAACGAGTCTTTTACTTATATAGAGGTTCTGAGTGTAGGGATCTAGGTTTGCTTTAAACCCTAGATCCACGTCCCAAAGCTGGATCCTGTCTGCTTTGCAGATAGCTGGTGAGGGAAGCTATATTTATGGGATCTCTTTGCGAGAGACCCGTTGCCCACGTCGGGCTAAAATCATGAAAAAGGAAAAAAACTATGGTATTTGTCATTTATCATTACTTATTCGGACTATAGTGGATTTAATTTTCCCAGAAGAGTTCCTTGTGCCATGCACGGTCTGTGTTTAACATATATTGTTCTCAGGGAACCATTCTGAGTTTGTGTATACTAAACGGACGTGTTTCGTGCCTTGAAAAGTGGACGCTCAATGTCCCGGTTGAGGTTTAAGTTTTGGTTTTTTTGGCTAAAAATACAATAGTTACCCCCTTTTTCTTTGATTTATTCAACACGACGTGAATGCAACGAGTCTTTTACTTATATAGAGGTTCTGAGTGTAGGGATCTAGGTTTGCTTTAAACCCTAGATCCACGTCCCAAAGCTGGATCCTGTCTGCTTTGCAGATAGCTGGTGAGGGAAGCTATATTTATGGGATCTCTTTGCGAGAGACCCGTTGCCCACGTCGGGCTAAAATCATGAAAAAGGAAAAAAACTATGGTATTTGTCATTTATCATTACTTATTCGGACTATAGTGGATTTAATTTTCCCAGAAGAGTTCCTTGTGCCATGCACGGTCTGTGTTTAACATATATATATATATATATATATGGGAATGAACTCAGAATATATATATATATATATATATATATATATATATATATATGGGATGATGAGGAGGGAATATTTTGTTTTGGTTTTTTTTTTATGCAGGAAGGCGGTGGCCAAGAGCGAATACCCACAAAAACGGCATCTCCATAGAGAAAGAAGAGGGCCAAAATCAAGGTTCAAGGTTTTCAAGATGCCTGGACACTCTGCGTTTGAAAGATTAGAGGTCATAGACAGGGTAAAAGATGAACTGAGGAAGATTGTAATATATATATTAGGCCGGGTCGAAATTTTATATTGAAAACGTACATATTGTGTGGGGTTTGAATGGAACAGAGGAACCCCCTCATAAATTATTTTCGCTATTTAAAGCCTCCTTCCCCTGGTACAATTTTCCCCTTTTTGATCTATATTGAAGAATATTCCATTTATACGAGACTTACTCTACATTCATGTTTTTTGATGGCATAAATCTTTATCAACGTATAATATTTTACTTAATAATGTGCAGTATTAGGAAAATTAATTAAGTACAACAATATATTCAGAAGAAAAAATTAGAGGCATAATAAATGTGTTAAAATTCAATTCACTTTTTCATTGTTCCTTTTCACATCAAGAGGGAAGAAATTTTTAATATCATAAAGAAATTTTATTTCAAATGTTTCTTACGCATTCCATTGGGCCTTCCACTCAAACTTGGGCAGTTTTCGCCTTGATTCTAATGAGTTTAAGATAAACTTTTGACCGTTGTCATAATGTCATATACTATTTAGACCTAAAAGTATTTGTTTCATCCATGCGATTTCTTTCTCTTTCTAACTTCTTTCTGTCAAGCATGTTGGTGTGGTTAAGGATCCCCATATCTTTTAAAGCTGCATTGACTATTACAGCTGCAGCTCTGCAACTTACACGATAACGATCTGCTGTTAATGCTAGGTTTTTATAGGAGTGCCTGTTCTGAATATTCTCAGTCAATTCTAAATCGGCCTCATAATCTACATCCTGACTCTCTAATCTACATCCATGTCTTCTTCGGTAATTTCTATAAATTCCGATGGTAAAGCATTGGTGGCTTCAGTCATTTCTTCTTGTGTTTTTAGTTGACGGTTTTGTGCTTCTTGGACTCTTGCTAAAGATCTCTTCTTTGTTGAACTAGCTATGCGATCAATTGGTCCTAACTGATTTTTTCTTTGTTTTTGACCCACAAAAGACTTCCATTCTGTCATTGGTATTTTATCCTTACACCTGCAAAATTTCCTATCAATTCCCTTATCATAGCATTCACAAGGAGATATATCAAACATTTCATCATACTGAGCTACTTTTAAAGCAAAACTTTAATTTCTTCGATGTAACGGCACCTTGTTCAATTTTGAGGCTTCTTCTATTAGTCGACTGACTTTAAGATAAATACCTTTGGTGTTAATCGTAGGAAGAGAAAATTTCATTCAAATGTCTTGAATATCTTTTAGAACAACCCTGTAACAATCATTAGCAGTTGCTGATCCTTTTGATTTAGCTTCTTTACGACGGCGCACAAAAACGTAGTGTCTCACAACATCTGCTTTCGAAGGAGTCATGGATGCTGGGAATGCCGTAGGATATCCAAAGGCTGCATTTGAGGACTTGCTTCTAGTAGTCATAGTTTATATTCAGAAGTAAAATTAAATTATATGTAATTTATAATTTATGATAATTCAAATTATAATTAAAGCAAATGCAAATTATTTCTATTTATCTGAAAAATTATTTCTCTTTATCTGAAACATAAAAATATCAAGCATTAAACAAACAACTTATCATGTAACATATACCAACATTAAACATATGCAAATATGAAGGTAAAAAAGGGAGGAGGGGCATGTGATAGGGGCAGTAGGGTAACACATGCTTGATTTTTTAATATTTTGTTAAAGTGATATAAAAACCTTCTCACATAGTGTACTTTTTAAGAAATAACATTTTTTCCCATTTAAATGTACGCAAATATGAGGGTAAAAAGGGGGGGGAGGGTATGTGCTGGGGGTAGCAGGGGTAGCACATACTTGATATTTTAATATTTTGTTAAGATGATAAAGTGAAACTTCTCACATAGTGTACTTTTTAAGAAATAAAATTTTTTCCCATTTTTGACCCGGCCTAATATATATATATATATATATATATATATATATATGGATTACTTTAACATATTGCTTCCCAATATTTACGATAAGGAGTACGATAAAAAATGTTCGCTTTAATAAAGTAAAGGCATAAAAAGTAAATCATAACATGCTAAAATATTAGATTGAAATTGTTGCACACAAAGTAAAAATGGATTTTGGAAGAATCGGTCACGCCACATCATTTGCCACAAGTACGAGTTGAGTAGCTCCTTTTTGCATCCTTTCATTTTCTTTATATATTTAATGTAGGTTAAATGAATGCCCGGTTAGGTCAACTGAATGCCTGGTTAGGTCACCTGTACGCCCTTGACGATTGGTTAAGTTAAGGTGTGATATTTTCGTTAAAACTAACGAAAATATCACGACTTAACCTAACCAATCATCAAGGGCGTACAGTTGACCTAACCGGGCATTCAGTTAACCTACATTAAATATATAAAGAATGCCCGGTTAGGGCATTTATAGCTTTGTTTACGGTCGGTAGGTTATCTCCTAGATTACCAACCTCTTTCTAACCAACCAACCTTTCTCTTTTTAACATATTGCTTCCCAGTGTTAATCACTTTAACATATTGCTTCCCAGGAGGGATCACTTTAACATATTGCTTCCCGAATGCTTTGGGAAGCAATATGTTAAAGTGATCCATATATATATATATATATATATATATATATATATATATATATATATATATATATATTAGTGATGTAGGTCACATCCGCATCCGCATCCGCATCCGCGGAACATCCGCACATTTTCTCGCATCCGCATCCACACCCGCATCCGCACTTTGGACTGCGGATGTCGTGCGGATGTGGACCGTTGAGATAAAATGTCATTAATAAGCGGAAATTATCAAATTCTACTATATTAATAGAACTAGTTCATTGTGCGCAAAAGTGATGCAAGCGACAAGACGAGAGGCTGTTCTTGTATGAAGTTACTCTCTTGCAACCTACTTAGATCCACGTTACAAAGCTAAGTTATTTTCACCTAGTACATTAGAACGAGTTAAATCATCACTTGGCAAAGCAGTTGAAGAGCTTCAATCTCTTGAATCTGTCGCTTCGCCACCCACCAAAAGAATAAAAGTTTCAGTGACAGAACCAACACCTTCAACAAGCAAATCTATCACAGAATCTGTCTCTCAGTTTCTTGAGTCAAGCAGCAATGACGAGACCTACGCGATGTCAAAAGATGTAGTAAAAATGATCGAGAGCTATCACCAAGAAAAACGCCTGGCTGCATGTGACAATCCTATTAGTTGGTGGAAAAATACGCAGAATATCTATCCATACTTGAGTAAACTTGCAAGGAAACATTTAGCCTGTCCTCCAACAAACGTACCAAGCGAGAGATTATTTAGCAGTGCTGGATTAATATATGATGAAAAGAGAAACAGACTGGCAGCAGAAAAGGCAGAAAAATTAATGTTCCTTAAGCGTTATATAACCTTCCTATAATTAAGTTTGAACATTAAACGATGAACATCTTAGTTTACTTTATTTTAATTACTCATTTATAAATATGCCTAATAAAACTTTAAACTTAATATAAATAGTTATCAAGCTAATTAAAGATCTCTTTCTATAAGGGTGGAGGTTGGGGAAAGAGGTCGGTGGGGTGCATTTGAGTTGGGTTCACGTCCCGCATCCTGGTAACACAATTATGGTTTCTAATTGTGGCTGAAACTCAACAAAATATAACGAATTTATTTGCAGACGAATTCACTAATTGATTTCTATATTAGTTAGATGCTTGATATTATTTTATATGTTTAGAGAAAAGTACAGCAATTATTGTACAATTAATCAATTATACTACATTATAGCTACAGCTCTCTCTATATAATAACTTATTATATACGTTAAACACAACAAATCTCGAATATATCCTAAAAAATAACGAAAATGTAGACATCCGCATCCGCATCCGCATCCGCGGATGTTGAAATCAAACATCCTCATCCGCATCCGCATCCGCGGATGTGACAAAAATGACATCCGCTACATCACTAATATATATATATATATATATATATTAGGGTGTCACTTAATTGTATGGTAAGAATTGAACCATCAAGAAGTTTCGGTCTGACCCTCTAGAAATGTGACATTGCATGTAAAAACGCTGATTATGAAGTTTCATGAGAAAATATTAATATTTAGATGTCGCTCAAGGGCATTAAAATTTTGATGACGAGTCGTTGCTTTTCCTAAATTGAAATGCGCTTCCTTTCTATGCCTCACCCTAGTATCATTTCAGTCGCCTTAACGGTAGGATGTGTTTGCATTAGTGTGTGTTATTTTAATCTTAATAGTAGGATATGTGTGTATTCGTGTTTTTTATTGCATAATAACTATAACACTTATTTTTTATTTTCAGGTATAAATTTATATAGCAAAATACATTTATCTAATGATGGAGACTCGAAAGAAATCTTAGGTTTACTTGATTGACAAGTGTGAGAATGATATTAGAGGTGGTAAATTGCCATCAAATCTCCAGGCTCTGTCCTTTTTCCTTCATTTACATATAAAAAAGAAGACGAAAAGAGAGGCTTCGTCAATGGCAATTAAAAAAATTGAGGAGTTTTGGAATCGTGCCCGAATTCCAACTCAACACAAACAGGACACAATCAGAAAACTGGAAAAACTCTTCTCACGATGGAAAGCTTTGAAGAAAAATGCATCCCGCAAGACAGAAGTACAGGTTAAGAATGAGAGCATGTTCGAGGACTGTTTTCACGACCTATTTGATACCGCTCATGTAAATGCCCTCGATATAATCAAAATGGAGGAAGATAAGCAGTTTCTCATTGCTCAACGTGAAAAAGGCCGTCGTGGAACAATGTCTTCTGTTGATATTGTGCTACATCAGAAGGAGGCAAAGAAGGAGAAAGAGAAACGTGTGTTGAGCGAAGAAAGTCGAAAGCGAAAGGCAGAACAAAGCAAGGATTCATTGTTAGATTCTGTTACACAAGAGAGCAGCAGTTCATCGACGTTTGAGGAAGAGGAATCAGAACCTGAAGCTGTTCCTGGAACAAGTAGGCAGAAACCCCTTTTTAAGCGGGGAAGGAAAGAAGTCATCACGCCTGGTCTCACAGCAGTTCTAGATCGCTGTAAAGTATCTGATCGTGCTGCTGCTATGATTATTGCGGAGACTGCGAAAAGTCTCAGCCATGGTATTCCTGATCTTGCTGTGAATCGAGAGACCATCCGACGTGAACGAAAGAAGCAAAGGGAGGCGCTCTCTATGACCATCATGAAAAACTTCAAGCCGAATGTACCTCTTACTGTACACTGGGATGGTAAATTATTAGCGGAAATTACTGGAAAGAAAAAAATTGATCGTCTTCCTATCATAGTAACAGGTCAGGGAGTACATCAGCTTCTTGGCGTTCCAAAGCTCATATCTGGAACTCGGAAAGCACAAGCTGCAGCTGTCATTGAAGCTCTCCGTAAGTGGGATATTGAAGAAAAGGTCCAAGCTAGATCCTTCGATACAACTAGCTCCAATACTGGTCTAATGGCTGGGACTTGCGTTATTTTACAGCAGATGCTGAAACGTGACCTACTCCATCTGGCCTGCAGACATCACATCATCGAACTTTTGGCTGCAGCAGCTTTTAAAGAATGCATGGGCCCCACATTAGCTACAGATGTCCAACTTTTTAAGAGATTTCAAGGAAAGTGGCACGACATTGACCCAAAGCGGGATGAAGACTCCACCACTGATGAAATTGCCACTTCTGCTGTCGCTGATGTAAACGAAGGTCTCATTACTGTAGCTTCTCTAAATCTGCAATGACTACAAAAATCCCGCGAGATGACTACAAGGAGCTACTTGAACTAGCATATCTGTTTCTTGGTGCTGTCTCTAATCGTGGTGTAGTTTTTCATGCTCCAGGAGCGATGCATCAGGCACGATGGATGTCAAAGGCAATCTATTCCTTAAAAATTTGGATGTTCAGATCACAATGTAAGTTAACAAACCGTGAGGAAAGAGGACTTCGCGACTTTTGCATTTTTATTGTATGCATCTATGTGAAAGCTTGGACCACGTGCCCTTGCGCCATTAGTGCTCCCCAAAACAAAATGACCTTCATCTCCTACAGTTACTAATAAAGTATACAAACATCCATCCACGCATTGCCATGGTAACTTCACAGAAGATGGCAGCTCATTTATGGCATTTGTCTGAAGAGCTGGTGGGTCTTGCTTTTTTCGATGACGATGTTCTCCCTGATATCAAAAATCGCATGGTCATATCTATAACTAGTGTTGATGGACAAGAGAACCCTCCAAAGCGTGTGGTTGTTGACCTGGATATTGTGAAAGAAAAAAGCTTGAAAAACTTTGTAACAAAAAACAAAATCATTGTTCACGAAGCTCAACCTCCCAGATGAAGTCTTGGAGTAAACTGCTGAGCAATGGGAAAAGAATACCCTTTACCAGACTGCGAAAGAGACTGTAAAAACTCTAACTGTAACAAATGACTTCGCTGAACGTGGAGTTGCTCTCATCCAGGATTTTTCTGGATACCTAACCAAAGATGAAGAACAACTCCAGTTTCTTCACCAGGTTGTTGAAGACCATCGCAAACATTGCACATGGGGACAAAAGCATACCTTGAGTGGAAATAATGATTAATCATAATAATTGCGCTACTGTCTGATGTTAATGTACTTCATCTTAATATTATGATAATGTCTTGTGCACTTCCTCCTAATGTAGGACATAATAAATTGTTTAAATACATTTGGAAATTGTTTATATTCACACTTTCTGAGAATCTCGTCTCCAATACTTCGAAGCCGTTGAGCGACCTCTAAATATTAAAATATCTCAATAAAACTTTGTGCACAGTGTTTTTACATCATATGGCATACTTTGATAGGATCGGAGCACGGAAACTTAAAAGTTGAAAAATAAGTGACACTCTATATATATATATATATATATATATATATATATATAATATATATATATAATATATATATATATATATGTTGTGTGTGTGTGTGTGTGTGTGTGTATATATATATTAGGATGGTATCAGCATACAGGGACAAAAATGTTTAACTTTAGAGTTCGGAAGGTCGAATTTTGTTCTTTATCATGAGAAAACTTAGCATGCCATTTTTTAAAGCAATCAAATCATATTTAGGGGTGGCGCACGGCAGTATAAAAATGTAGAGTAATGTATAAGGTTGTAACATATATTTTGCTCGATTTTTTAGTTCATTCAGAACAAAAATTAAATGACTTATAAGGACAAATTTGCTCGAATTTTTAGTTTATTCACACAAAAATTAAATGACATAATGACAAATTAATCATCAATATAATTCCCTTCTTTTTCTATAACCTACTCCCACCAGTAGAAAAGTTTTTTATGTCACGTTCGAAGAAATCCCTTGGTTTCGAGTTAAAAAAAAGCGATCACTTCGTTTTCGATAGCTTCTCTGGATTGCAACTTTTGTCCATCTATGTGGTGTTGCAGACTTCTGAATAAATGGTTGTCTGAAGGTGCGATGTCCGGAGAATAAGGTGGATGAGGCATTTTTTCCCAACCAAATGCCTTCAATTGGGCTGTGGTGATTTGAGCAGTGTGAGGGCGCGCGTTATCCTGTGGAATAGAACACCTCTGCGATTAATTAATGCAGGACGTTTTTCTTGTAATGCCATCTTCAATCGTTGGAGTTGTTGGCAGTAGACTTCAGCTGTGATTGTTTGGTTATCTGGCAGGAGCTCAAAATGAATAATTCCTTGTATATCCCACCAAACGCATAGCAAAATTTTCTTTGGATGGGGTCCATTCCTTGGCTGAGGTTCAGGCTTTGTTTCACGGCTAAGCCACTGATGTCAACGCTTAATATTGTTATAGAGGACCCATTTTTCATTCCCAGTGACGATCCGATTCAAAAACGGTGCCTGCAGTTGCAGAGAATGAGGTGATGTGCAAATATCGATAATAGCTTCAGATGATGATGAATGGTCATATGGCTAACGCCAAGTTGCAGGCCAAGTTCTCTTACAGTTACCGTTGGGTTTTCCTCTACTGTTGCTTTCAGCAACTCTTCATCGAACTCATTTGGTCGTCCTGTTCGTTGATAATCTTTCAGACTGAAGTCTCCATTTCTGAACTTCTCAAACCATCTCCTACACATCCATTCGCTCACAACATCATTTCCATAAACTCTTTGAATGTTTCTTGCGGATTCACTAGCGTTAGATCCTTTAGCTCTTTCGTGGGCTCCATGTTTTTTCAATTACTGTAATATCGTAAAGGTGGCGTTGTAACTGTATGAAAAACACCAGAGAAAATATTCATTAACCTAATCCTACACTAGCCGAAGCCTACACTAGCCTAAGTCATTCTGTATCATTCTGTATCGTGATAAAACATGTGCGAACCTGTCGCCGCGTGTATTTTACAACATTTCTAAAACTATTTCACATTATCTTGAGGTTATTCTATTATCTATCGTCCGTTTTCTAATCGAGCAGAATTTATGTTACAACCTGATACTTTTAATCAATAATAAAATACCCCATTTATTTCTTTGCAAAATTTGTAGAAATTGTTATTGAAATGTTCATATGAAATTTCATATATTTTCAGATATATAGTTGTATTTATGGTATAATATCAATATATGTAACTACTTCTTGTGACTTTTGGCATCTGAAAAAAACTGGCAAGGAGCAAGCTGCAACTCAAATCCTCAGTTAACTACATGCTGAGGAAGTGCGTATGTGGTAATAATTCGTGCTCCATTTATTTCACGGTTAGGAGTTTCACGCCCTAAAATTTTAATTTTTTTGCAATCATGGCTAGTACTAGTTATAGTACTTGTTTTAAAACAGATATATAGCTTGTTGGTCCAACTTTACCAAAAATATTGGGTGATAAACTCCCTTCTCAGCAGCAAGTTTTGGCACGTTTTTCTTTACCATCATTCAGAGATTAAGCTCCCTTTGAAAGATAGTGCTAAGAACACTTTGATCAGTGTTATGGGTTTCTGGAAGAAAGCCAGTATTCCAACTGCGCATGAACATGATCTTATTAAGCGGTTGCTCAAACTTCATTCTGAATGGAAAGCATTACAAAAAAGTAAGGGTCGTCGATCTCAAAAGCAAATTTCCAATGAAACACACTTCACATCACGACTCAATGAACTATTTGATATTGCACACGAGAATGCTCTGTCTACGATGAAAATAGAAGAGAAGAAATTTCTTATTGCTCAGCGCAGTGGAAGGAAAGGTCATATAGCCGGCATTGATAAAGTGACAACAATCAAGGAAAGAAATAAGATAATTAGAGAGCAAAATTTTATTAGCCGCAAGAGAAAAAAAAAAGAAATACAACAACTAAGCAAAGTTGCAACAATAGATTCAAGTACCAGTAGTGATAACGAGTCGATCCATTCGGAAAATAGTACATCTCAAAACATAATGACTCCCGAATTAGCGCAAGCTCTAGAGTCTAGACCGTACAAAGACCAGCAACCAAGCAGCAGCTCATATCGTTGCTGCTACAGCAAAAAGTTTAGGATATGATGCAGTCACTATCGATCAACAAAGATTCTATTCGCACTAAAAGGATGCCTGTGGTATTGACTGATATCGGCAAGTTTCTTGTAATCCCTAAACTTACCTCCGAAAGTGCAAAAGTAATTGCAAACGCTGTTGTTGGAACTGTAAAAGAATGGAATTTAACCAACCAGATCAAAGCTATTCGTTTGATACCACGGCAAGTAATGCAGAAAAGAGAGGAGGTGCCTGCATCCTGATTGAACATATGTTGGACAAAAATCTTCTGCACCTAGCCTGTCGTCATCATATCCATGAGATTATAGTTGGAAATGTATTTGGCGTCCTTTTTTGGTCCCTCACCAGGACCTGATATTGCTTTATTTAAGCGATTACAGCTAGAATGGAGTAACATTGATAAGAGTAAGCTTGAACCAGTGATTGGTGATAAAGAAGTGACCTTAGACATATCTGAATGGAAGGAAATAATTAAATTCTGTAAAACTAACCTAGAAGAACGTCAACCAAGAGATGATTACCCAGAAACCTTAGAATTAACATTGTTGTTTCTGGGAGAAATACCCCACGAGGAAGAAGATTGATGCAACCAGGTGCTCTACATCGTACACATTGGCTAGCAAACGTAATTTATTCTATAAAGATTTGTCTCCTCCCTTCACAGGTTCGTCTAACATCAAGAGAAATATCTTTAAGAAGATTCAATTTATTCACTACAAATATTTATGTAAAAGCATGGATCCAATGTCCCCAAGCAACTTTAGCTCCTGCAAATGACCTTGAGCTCCTTCAGCAATTAAAAACTTACCCAGACACTGTCGTCTTCAAATCTGCAGGCAAGGCATTCGGTAATCATTTGTGGTATTTAAGTGAACGTCTGATTGGTCTCTCTTTCTTTGATGATCGTGTACCTTTAGAAATGAAGAGATTGATGGTCGCAGCTCTTAAAAATGAAGAGATAAATGCCCTCCAAATAGAATTTGTCCAACGATTGCTGAAGGAAAAGATCTGTCATCATTTGTCACAGCAAACTCTCGACAACTGTTCTCAATTTTAGGGTTGGAAGATGACTTTCTAACTTCTGTAGATCCAGCTCAATGGGAACAGATTCCAGATTATCAAAACGCTTCCAAGATTCTTAAAAGCATGAAGGTTGTCAATGATATAGCAGAAAGGGGAGTAGCATTGATAAAGGACTTTAACCCCCTCTGTAACGAGAAATGAGGAACAAACACAGTTTTTGCTTCAGGTCGTTGAGGAACATCGTAAAACATTCCCAGATGCAAGAAAGAAAACATTAGTTGAAGGTCTCCAAAGTTCAACCAGGCGACAATGAGTTGTTAGCACCAACGAAACCCCCTGCATTGAGAGGATAATACTCACCCTTATGGGTGAGGGGGACCTGGAGCTGAACTCAAAAAAGACTGTAAGCTAAAATCTTCTGGACTCTTGCGACCCCTCTAAAACATTTTCGATTTGTATACAAATTGGTATTCTGAGTTTTTTAGGGAATAAGAACAATATTATGGGCTCCAAACTTAACTTTTTGAAGATTATGTTTACACAGCCACCCAAATATACACTATATATATATATGGAAAGCCCCACGTGCCATGCACAAAGTCTTTAACTTTTCCATCCATGAGGCAGTGCGATCATGCTGTTTTTTTTTGATACTATACTATATATATATATATATATATATATATATATATATATATATATATATATATATATATATGTGTGTGTGGTGTGTGTGTGTGCGGGAGAGAGAGAGAAGGTAGGCATAAATAGAGCAGAAAGCGAAATGGTTACTAACTTTTTGCATTTATTTTAAAGAATATGCCTATAACTACATTGCACACAATAAGCGAAATTTGCATTGCCAAAACGAAAATTTTCATTGTAAGTTAAGTGTTTCTCTTGTTGTAATTTTTAAACATAATTAACACTGCACACTTTGAACAAAAACATTTTTACATTTTTAAAAACATTTCACTCAATAAATACAAAGATTGTTTCGAATTCATTCCCTATCGTATCCTTCGTATCCTTCAGAAGGATACATTCTTTTAGATGCCATAATGTCAACTATGGTAAACCAGATTACCAGATGAAATTACCAGATTGAACTAATTCTGTAAAAGAAAATAAAGGATTTTATTTTTTAGTTTCGAATAATATTAAATATAAAAAATATAAATAAATTCTAAATTAATATAATAAATAAATTATTAAATTATAAATAACTTTAAACATAAATAGGCGAGCGCCCAGACCCCGGTTTAAACAATTTTAATTATCCCCTTGTGCAGAGAGTTGTAATATGTTTTTTATTAGTCCTTAGTGTTCAGTGAACACATTTTTAAGTGTTGTCCTCAGTTTTTTTTGTGCGGTTGCCATGGAAACGCCAATATAAACAAACACCTAGGAAATACCTGAAACTTTATCCAGATGATAATTTGTTTTAGTTTCGAACTGAAATACTGTTAACTAATCAACTTATACTGTTTATTATAAGTGTTTACTATCTAGATACACAATTGAATTATCACATTATAGTAAAACGTAATACAATCATGTATTGTTATAAGTTAGGCCCAGTTTTAAATTTACTTCCTCCTTTTATTATCACATATTAGAATAAGACAAATGTGTGCTCTGACAAATATTGTGCAAATGTGTGGTATTGTTGAAAATCATAGTTTAATTAATTATTTTTATTTTTATTTCAGACGATCATCATATCAAGCATGGTAGAACCTGACTCGAGTCCATTAAAATTTGTACAGGCGAAGAAACAAAGGCTGTCAAAAAATTGGGAGAAATGCGTTATATGTCAGCAGAGTCGCAAAGAAAAACTGATTGTACCCACAAAAGTGGGTATTGAAACATTACTGTCAACATCATTGTTACGGCAGGATGACCATTTACAAAGACATGAATCTGAGTTTGATGACCTTACCAAATTACATAGTATGTCTGTTACATATCATCGTAGCTGTTATCAATCATTTACAAGTAAGAAAAACATTTCTCATGTTAGTACAAAATGTAGCACGCATGATTCTGCATCTCATGGTACTGAAGAACAAAGTGTTCACACACGAGCTCAAACATCCAAGCTTACAGATGTGTTTAATATGCAACGCGCGAAAGAGGGACAGCATACATAAGGTACAAACAACTACGTGTCAGATTAATCTCTATCAAGCAGCACAAGCTCGGAAGGACATTTCTATGCTTGCCAAAATTGAAGGAGACCTCAATGCAGCTGATGCTGTTTACCACAAATCCCGCATGGCACGCTATTCAAGCAAGCATAATATCAGTGCTTCAAGAAAAATGGAAGAAGGAGCGAACATATACGAGAAGGCATTTATGGCACTAGTAGGAGAAATAGATGTTAATCTACAACAAGGAAAAGCTTATGAGTTGAAAACCCTGCTAGACAAATTCCAACAGCTGTTACCTGACCACATTGATACCCAAGCATACCGTGCAGAAAAACTTCAACGCCATCTCATGAAGCATTATGGTGATAAGATTGTTATTCATGCCCAGCGAGGACAGTCCAAGTCAAGCATTGTTGTCAGTAGCAGTGTCAGCTTAGGAGATGCTGTCATAGCCTTTGCTCAACTGAAGGAAGATTTCAACTCTGAGATGACACTTGGTTCTGCTGAAGAGCAATCAAATGTTCCAGTGAATTCAGAAAGCTTACTTCATTCTGCCATTGGTATGCTTAGACAAGAAATAGCACAAATTGAAAAGACAACTGAGTACTACACAGCTGCTGAAATCGGCCTGAAAACATATGAAGAATTTGTTCCAGCACTTTTACAGAAGGCATTTCTCTGGTTGCTGAGCAAAGAGGCATTTGAATCGTGTGATTCAAATTACCAGCCAGCAGAAAAATTACAACGTAGAGTCTTAGCTCTTGCAGAAAGTGTTATTCATAGCAGTGACAGCAATATTATAACCCCCTTCATCTAGGACTTGCATCGGAACTCCATCATGATCATGGAAAACGAAATATAATAGACACTCTCCATGTCTGTGGTTTCACCATAAGCTATAATCATCTTCGACGTTTTTAACTGCCCTAGGAAAAGATGAGCTTAAAAGAATGCAAGATCGCACATACAAACCACATGGCTTAGATGAATAACCATATTATAGCATTGTGCATTAATAATTTATTAGTGTGTTTCATATATGCTGTTACAACGTGAGTTATTCCCCAGTATGGGGTAGACTGCTAATAACGCATTGAATTGATATTGCGGGAGTCACCGAATACAGTATGCACTGACTTACATGCAGTTTTGCAATTGAAAAAAAAGTTGAGACTTTTAGTGGAAAGATTCCAATTTTGAGTAATGATTTCTGCTTTAAAGTTATTTAGTAGTTTGCTTCATAAAGAGAAGAATTGTTAAAATTTGGTTGGTTTAATTGATTTTAGTTGATTTAGTTGATTTTGTGTTATGTACATCGAAATACGTATAGTAACTTAATTTTTGTTTCACAAAATTGACGTTCTTCAAATCTCAATATCGGTCCTTTCACACAGTTAACATTTCAAACTTTATTTTCAAGTGCAACATTATTATATATGTATTGTAATCATGCCAACATTTGCCTGTTTTTGATAACTGAACTATAAACCTTTCTGCTGGCACGCGAACAGAGGTCTCCATTATTAACCTCTGCAGGCACAGTACTTTGTATGGTGGTTCAACATTTTAATATGGCATTCATTTTGTTCAACATAGTGTATTAATGCTTGGAGTATCAAAATACCTGAATTATTTATTGTACTCGAAAGTAGTTTTGTGTAACTCATATTAATCAATTTTGTGAAACACCTGTATTTTAGGTGATATTTTTTGGGTTTAACAATAACGTTTTTAGGCAAAAAATAAAATATATTATGTAAATGTTTTTATAGATAAATTGATATAGTGTAGCACTAGAGCTTTCAGAAAATGTATAACTTCATAGGAAATAAACCTTGTCTTCACTGTTCATTATGTCTTCAAAGATTTCAGTTGTAATGCGTGAATTGAAAACATGAATACACGAGCACTTGTACATAGCTGAAGTTAATGGCTGATTTTACTATCTTAGCACACTCAGAATGGAGGACAACATGCCAAATTTATATGTACAGATGGTGCAGATCATTTTAAGACATGTTGCACATTTCTGTACGAGTGGGGTATTAAACTCAAAAAATATGGCCTGTTATCAGGGTTGGCCGCTCGCCTAAAAATGCAAAGGCTGATGGGGCACTCTAACCGCCGCGGGGCCCTAGGCAGTCGCCTATTTCGCCTATTGGAGGAAACGGCCCTGAGTCTTTACTTCTTATCCTTTCCCTCCTCTTTTTCATTCTGATGGCTCATTTGCCGTCTTTTCTTCTGATAAAGCTGAACTCTTGCTCAGACTTTCGCCTCCAACTAAACCATGGACGATTCCGGTGCTGTTTCTCCATCTCCTCCTCCCTCTGACTTAATTATGTCTGAAATTAGAATCTCCTTCAAAGATGTTTATTCTGCCCTATCTGGGCTCAACGGTAGCAAGGTCTATGGTCCTGATGAGGGCTTAAAGTGTACACAAATCTGAACCACCACGGTTTGGTGACGAAAAACAGAACTGTCCTAATAATGAAATGTAGATGTTGAATTAATAAAATGATGGATCGATCAAAAATTGCAATTGTAGCACATTTACTTTTCATTCATCCCTTTCACCAGTTGAACTGAAAATGCATGCTTTTCATCCAGTGTTTACACACTATAATTCATTAATATATAGCGCATAACTCAGTCATTGGAAGACAACTCCGAGCAAATGGAATGCGTCCTTACAGAGTGGAAACGCAGTTTCCCATCTTCACAATCCTAAATCGTCTTTGAAAGAATTCAATCATACAACAGACAAGAATTTGAGCTCTTTAGGCTTGATTTTTTATTTTTTTCAATATCTGCTTGAAATTTGAACAGGAACGCATTGTTCCTGCTTAGTGGAGTCATTTACCTCAACCATCAGTGCGTTACTGAGCATTCTAATGAACTTTAAGCCCTGGTCCTGATGATGTTTCTCCTGTTGTTCTCAAGAACTGTGCCTCTGTGCTGACACCCTGTGTAGGGAAACTCTTTCGTCTTTGTCTCTCATCTGGTACTTTTCCTTCCTGCTAGAAGTTTGCTTTTATTCAACCTGTCTCAAAGAAGGGTGACCGCTCTCAACCCTCCAACAATCGTCCAATTACTTTATTTCTTGCCTTTCTAAATTTTTTAAGTCTATCCTTAATAGGAAGATTCTTAAACACCTCTCTTCTCACAATCTTATTTCAGATCGTCAGTATGGGTTCCACAAGGGACGCTCTACTGACGATCTTCTTGCTTATCTCTCTCTCTAACTCATGGTCATCCTCCTTTCTGGATTTCAGTGAAACCTTTTCTATTGCGCTATACAATATACATAACAAAAGCTTTCGAAAGAGTTCTGCACAAATCCTTAATATCCAAACTGTCCTCCTTTGGTTTCCATCCATCTATCTGTGCCTTCAACTCTAATTTCCTTTCTGACCGATCTATAGCTGCGGTTGTAGATGGCCACTGTTCTTCTAAAGGTATTAATAGTGGTGTTACTCAGGGCCCTGTCCTCTCATCCAATGATCTATTTATCAATGATCTGTTAAGTCACCCTTCCTATCCTATCCACTACTATGCTGATGATTCCACCCTTCCTTTCTCCACCCACTTCACAAAGTGTCCCTCTCAACAGTCACTCCATGATTCGCGTGGGACGGCTATAGTACACCTGACCTCTGAGCTTTCTCTCCCTTATTGGAGCAGAACAAACCTTGTGGCTTTCAATGCCTCAAAAACTCAATTCTTTCATCTGTCTACTCGTCACACTCTTCCACAGGACTATTCCCTTACCTTTAGCAATATACAATTCAACCCTTCCTCTTCGCTTAACATTTTTGGCATTTCGTTTTCTCGTGTTCTTTCCTGGAAAGATCACATATACACTCTTTCTAAAACAGCTTCTAAGAGGTGAGGTGTGTTGTACTGGCTCCGCAGTTTCTTCACCCTCACTCAGTTGCTCTCTCTGGAGAGGGGTTTTGTCTGCCATTATATGGTCTTTCTTCGCCTGTAACTCTGTGACACTGGAACAATCTTCTTCAAACCATCTTTCCCACTGATTATAACCTTCAATTTTTCAAACGCAGTGTCCAGGTATCTTGAAAACTTTGAACCTTGATTTCGGATATTTTCTTCCTCTATAGCGGGGAGGGGAGTTTTTTTGAGGTGGTTCATACATGGCCTCTCCTTCCTGCATAAAAAATGTAAGAATAAGAATTTAAGACTAACTATTTGTAAACTCAAGCAGAATAAAATTTAAAGAAGACTGCACATCAAGGTTGAATAAGCTCCACCTAAAAACCAACCATATATATATATATATATATATATTATATATATATATATATATGCTGCAAACTCACAAGGAAAAAGAAAAACGATTCCAAGGCCTTTCTTTTTCCTTGTGGATTTGCAGCATTTATTCATTTCACGTGTTTTATTGTGAAATTCATCCCATATATATATATGTACAGGGTGGGCCGTAAGTTTCCATACATAGGAAAAATAAACATTTTTTTATGGACAACCATTTTTATTTATATAATATGCTCTACATGGTTGCCATTGTTTTGAAAACACATTTCAATACGTGTTCCCCACTGTTGATGAACACGCATTAGCACATTTGACGTTATGCTTGTAATGGCGTTGGTGATACGTTCCTTTAGATGATTTATGTCTCGTATCTTTTCCTGATACACCATGGCCTTCAAGTGCCCCCAAAGATAGAAATCAAGGGGGGTGAGATCTGGGGATCTGGGAGGCCACTCCACAGGACCACGCCGACCAATCCAAGCATCCGGAAACTGCTGCTGATCCAAATACCGACGCACGTGAAGACCATAATGAGGTGGAGCTCCATCTTGCTGGAAGTAAACTGGGAAGTTACCTTCCTCGTTTAGCAGGGATGGGAAAATCTCTTCTTGCAACATGTTAAGATACCTTTCGGCATTAAGATTTCCACTGACAAAAATTGGTCCAATAATTCTGTCACCCCATATCCCGGCACACACCATCACTTTACCGCACCTTGCATCTTCGTCGGACTCAGCCAGTTAGGGTTAGCATTACTCCAATAACGTATGTTTTGCCGATTAACCTCTCCATTGACGTAAAAATTTGCTTCATCAGTAAACAAGATCTTACAAACGCATATTCTTAGGGTATCTGAAACATAAAAACAAACGTTTAAATTTTCCTATGTATGGAAACTTACGGCCCACCCTGTACAGTACAATATATATATATATATATATATATTATATATATAATATATATATATATATTATATAAGTGTATATACCCATATATATATATATATATATATATATATATATATATATATATATGTATGTATGGGTACGGGTGTGTATATATATACCCATATGGGTACATATACTGTATATATGTACCCATTTCTAAATAAGTGTTCTAAGCTAAAAAAAATTAATCTGGTCACAAGCAGAAACACAATAGGTACGTAAAAAAGGAGTTTATTGATCATAACACTGGTCTGCGTGATTTTAAAGGTCAAGGATATGTTTGTTGTTCTTAGGTCAGTTTCTCACGCTGATTCCGAAAATCGCATCCATTTTTCTCAATCAGGTCAACTTTTCGAAATATAAACACTTTCTAGAAATTCTCATTCCCGTTTTATTGGTAGGTGAGCGATACATGTAGTAGCATATGTCGACTGGTATATACATACAGGCTTTACAGGCTGTTCTTATAGATCTCAAGAAGGGTACAGCACACTACAATAGGCTAATCAGGGATGAATGGCCTCTTCAGGGACTTCCGCTTGTGCCGAGCAGACACCACATCCCTCTTCAGGCACCAGCTTAGTCGGCCAGGAAGGAAGGTTAAAGGAAGGTTATTTTAAGGGCACCCGTGACAAGTTAGGACAAAAATATAATTCATAAACACCAGTCCAGTAACACCATTTGAGACATACATGTAGTTTTTCAAATCGAGCATATCTAAAAAACCTGACCTGATTGAGAAGAATGGATTACATTTCTGAATTCAGCGTGCGAAACTGATCCTAAATCAGTTGAAAAACCTCTGACCTTTGAAAAAAAGATTTGAAACGCAGGCTAGTGTAATTAAACATGTTCAGCGTAATCACCATTTTTTTTCTAACACAATATTCAACCTTACACAAATGTTTAACATAATTTTTGGAAATATCTCAGCTGGGATGTTGTTGATTACCTCATAAACTTTGGTCTTTAGGTCTTTAAGTGTATTAACCTTGCTAGAATAGATACTACTTTTATGTATCCCCACAAAAAATGGCCAGGCGAGTATTGGGGCCATTCCACTGGCTCATGAAGGGAGAGATTAGTCGCCCGGAAAAATACTTCCTCAAAAAATTGCTTATTTTCAGAAGCGGTGTGTGGAAGTACTCCATCTTGCTGAAACTACTGTGAATCTGGGGTAATGCAGTTTTTTCTTTTACGCAACAAACTAATTAGTTGTGGTAAGTAGAAATCTTGTAGCATCTGACGATATGAATTTTGCGTTACCGTTGGGTCATTCCAGGACAAATCGTGCAAAAAAAATGAAATTTGTAACCACTCCGACTTGGATTTTTCTCAAATTTGGTATATAAAGTTGTTTTTGTGCAAAAACATGAAATCTCAAGTTTTAGTGCAGAGTAACGGTTCAAAAGTTATGGGACCCCTAATTTTGGGAGTGGGGGCTGGCCCCTTAATGTTTAAAAGTCCATAACTCGGTTCCTAATTGAGCTAGGAAAAAAATTTAAAAACCATTTAAAAGCTCAAATCCTAAAGAATAATTGACTAAGTAATAAAATGCATTTAAGCAAATAGTTAAAAAGTTATATCAGTTTGAATATTTTGGGGGGCCTCACCCCCTATGATACAGATATTCAAGATTTTTTTTTCGTCATTTTTCACCTCAATTACTCTTCTATATGACTTAGTCAATGATATTGTGTATTTTTACCTTTAAGTTGTGTATTTTTTTGCACTTTATTATAAGGTACTTGCTAGCGAAAAGATGACATATTAGCGCAAGTTCAGGAATTGGGCTATACTAACTATTTAATAGTTTTATCCTAACTATATATATTGCACACATACACACACACACATTATTAAAATAAGAGATAATTTGTACTGCCTGTTTGTAAGGTCAAGTGGTATCACGCTTGTGTAGTCGTGCTACAACTTGTCACAGCAAAATGAGATTGTCTGAGGGCTCCTTCCATTAGCATGAGCCTTGGTTATCAAGGGTTCAGTTTTCCTTTTGTGACCACATGATAAACACTGCTCATATATGGTATCTGCTTGCTATATTATTTTAGTGCCTTGCCTATATTGGCTGCGCTTGTGTTTGCCTGGTATCATTAAAAATCATTAACATTTAATATTCTTTCTACTTATTACAGGAACTGAAGCTAATATATAAATTTTAAACATGTCTTACCATTTAAATTATTATAAACAGTGTTGTGACCCTTTTAAGAGACACAAGAAAAGAATCTTAAAGGGTTTAAGAAATTTACCATTAAATGTAACAGAAAAAAAATCCTGCACTCCTTAATTGGAAAGTTTGTACAAAGTGTTCTGTAAGATTAAATGAACTTGAAGAACCTGATAAATTATTTAATGATGATAATAAAAACCCACTCTAATAGACAGAGTTTATTTCCACAACAGTTTCGATGCCCATTGGCATCCTCTTCGGGTGCCAGTGGGCATCGAAACTGTTGTGGAAATAAACTCTGTCTATTAGAGTGGGTTTTTATTATCATATTTTGACCTTCACGTAGAAAAGTGAAGTTTTTTTGTATTTATTTAATGATGTTTTTGAAACTGAGTCATCTACAAGTACCTCTTCATTTCAAAGCAGTCCAGGAAGTACACATTTGCAAACTGACAATCCTGGACTGAGATCAGTGATATTGAAATCTGTAGAGAACAAATCAAGAACATTCTTGAAGAAATGGAGATTTTGCCAATAAAATTCCGTAAGTAGTGTATGAATTATAATTTCGGGACTTATTTTTGAAAAGTATAGTTATCAGAAAATGCATTATATGATTTTTAAAAATCATCTAAACTCTTTATCTTTGTGTATACATTGTTTCATAGGTTATCACAATAATGCAGTTTTATCAAACTTGTAAACATAACACTCTTTAACAATTTAAGGAATTGCAAAAAAATAGTTACGTACAATAAATGAATTCTGATTAGTTATTAAATTATGAAAATTTGTTTCTGTAACTTACAGTAATTCTAAATTTTGGATGATGCCTAATTTCAGATGGTATGAACACTGACAGGATATCTAAAAAATGCATCAGACAAATGCGACAATTGTGTATCTACTTGGAAAAAGAATTTTCAACAGTCTTTCTCAGCATCTGTGGATGAGAGGAGCATCTACATCCAAGAGATTATGCATGGAAAAAGAATTGGAAAGGTAAGGATTGCTCAAATTCAACTATCATAAATTAGCAACTCATGGTCACAATTAAAGACTCTTGATGTATATAATTTTAGATGTTTTAAATTTCAATAGCCTAACTTTTCTTCAATATCATTCTTACGTACAGAACACAATCACACCATTTTAACAATGTCTAAAAAATATCCATGAAGGTAGAGATATCTTGTTGATAAAGCCAGGAGCATGAAGCAACATCATGGAATATTGCCGAATGTTCCTAAATACAGTAAAGGGAAAAAGATAAGTGATGAAACTATTTCTAATGTGACAGCTTTTTATGAGGACTCAGAATTTAGTCTGGTGTATCCAGGAAAAAAGGACTGTGTTAGTGTGAAAGACAAAGATGGAAACAAAATTTACAAACAAAAGCATCTCTTACTCAGTAATTTGAAAGAACTGTATCTTAGGTATAAAGAAACTGACTCAAGTATAATATAAATTCTTCAACATTTGCAACTCTTAGACCCAAATGGTGTGTTATTACTGGAGGTACAGGTACACACTCAGTTTGTATTTGTACCTCTCACCAGAACCCCAAATTAATGGTTTCAGCAATTGGTGACAAGGACTTGACTTATCATTCAGTGATTCAAAAAAGTGTCTGCGATGTGGACAACATTAAATGTATGTTACACCAGTGTAGAGAATGTCCTGCTGTTGCTGGTGTAGATAACTATTTGAACATATTAAATGTACTGACTTCCAGGGATTCAATTGAATATGACCAGTGGACCAGCACTGACAGGGCAACTTTGTCAAATGTAACTGTTACAGTGGAGGAATTCATTGAAAAACTTTCAGGATCAATTTATTCTCTTATTCGTCATCATTATATAGCCAAGAGTCAAAGCCTCTACATGAAGACCCTTAAGCAAAATCCCAGTGAAGATGAAGTTTTAGTACTGGGAGACTTTTCTGAGAACTATACTTTCATCACTCAAGATGCACCACAGAGTTTCCATTGGACAAACAAACAAGTTACATTATTCAACAAAAATCACGATTCCCTACAAAAATTATGAACTTATTTTATAAATAAGAGCTAATTATATATATATATATATATATATATATAATATATATATATATATATATATATATATATATATATATATATATATATATATATATGAATAATTATAATTAATGTGCTGGCTGTTGTTAAACAGCTGTTAAACAACAAAAACCCCTGTTCACACAGGTACGTTGTAGGCATACGAATGAGCACGGAAAGTGCCTTCTGGCTCAGCCTCTGGTACTCTGGAATGCAGAAAAGGGATACCCAGAAGTCGCCATAGCTCTCGAAGAACCTAAAGGCCATTTTCTGACCGAGATTAGTCTTCAGGCCAATGAGCTCTCCACTCAGTGATCCGATGTCAAAATCCTCGTCGGTGAATGGCTGAACGATCCACAGCAGGGAGTTGAGATTTGAACTCGTGGTATCGGGAAAATATACTTCAAGATTTTCAATAAGCTTGAGATACTAGTTGATGAGATGTACCATCTTTGAGTCCAACGGCTCTCCTCCTGACATCTCTGACTCCCATCCACAGGTTTTCAGAAAGCCATAAAAAATTGGAAAATCACTGAAGTCGAGCTGTTTTACCTTCGACTCCCAAAGTTTCAGTTTTCGCTTGAGACTGTCCACTTTGCTCATAGCCGCAAAAATATCTTGATTCTTTCCTTGAAGAGACAGGTTCATTTTATTCAAGTGCTCAAAAATTGAAGCCATGTACGACAACTTCGCCAACCAGAAATTGTTTTGAAGTTTGAATGCTTTCTCATCTCCTTCCTCAGTAAAAAAAAACCACAGTTCGTTCCTCAGTTCAAACACACGACAGAGAACCTGACCACGCGACAACCATCGCACCTCAGCATGATACAACAATTTGTTGAACTCAGCCTCCATATTTTTGCACAAGTCGCTGAACAATCTGTGCCTTTTCGCGTGAGAACGAATGGAATTCACCATTTTCACAACTTCGTCAAGAAGATCCTCGAGCTCGCTTTTTTTGGCTGCAATGTCCACCACTTTGTTTCAACCGTTTGGCAACAAGTGCCTCACGATGTATCACGCAGTGAGTGGGAACACAATCCAGAGATACTTCTTTGATTTTCCTAACAACTCCATTTATTTTACCAGCCCAGTCGTCATGTATATGTATACCCCTAAAAATTTCGTATACCCCGCTGTATACCCCATCTCTGCCGTATACCCACAAATAGAATTGGTATATCCCTGGTATACCGTATACCCAGGTTGAAGAACCATACCACTCAACAGTGACCCAAATCTTAAGTTTAGCAACACTATGAGAAAGCTCTATTGGAGCACCAGCATGATTTCCCCAATAACGAAAGTTTTGCTTATTAATCTTCTTAGACAGATGTGCATGACACTTGTCAGTGAAGTGGATGTGTTCCAAAAACTCAGGATCTTCTTCTAGCTTTGCTTGCATTCATGTTGCAAATTCTAATCGTTTTTGTTTTTGGAACATTAGTCAGTGAAGCTTGTGAATGAATTTTGAGGGAAAAAGGTTGGATCTCAGTAGCGCAGGCAAGGGGGGGCCCAGGGGCAAGTTGGGCTTCTGGATCCGCCCTTGACACATATACCTGTGTGTGTGTGTTTGTGTGTGTGTGTAGATCAGTGCTGTTGGTAACGATCGCTGGCTTGTGCCCCACCTTTACAAAATCTTGGCTGCGCTCCTGTTGGATCTTCTTGGTTTCATTCACTGCTGATTTTTAATAAAAAGATATATATTATAAATATATATATATATATATATATATATATATATATATATATATATATATATATATATATATATATATATAGGTAATTTTATGGCCTTTCTTAAATGCGGAAATTAACCAAAACTAAGCTATATGAACCTTAACCTAACTAAAATAGAAAGTAAACTATACGTATCTGACTAGTTCAGCATTTAAAGAAAAGTTTGAAATGTCGTTTAACAGCGTCTCTTACGGGGTTTTTCAATATTGTATCAGCACAAAAAGATGCATATTATAAGTTAGGTTAGGCTAGGTTAGGTTAGGTTAACTTAGGTCAGATTAGATTAGATTAATTTAGGTTATGATAGTGAAACTCACCTTTCTTAAATAGTTGTTATAGTCTATTTCTACGTTGGTTTTAATTCCGAGTTCATGATCACAAAATGTTGTTATGTTAGTGTATTCTTTTGCCCATCAGTAAATAAACATAATCATCTTCGATAATGGAATATGGGTATCTTCGAACCAGTTCCATTGCGCACCGAAACTGTTTTATTACATCCACTTGTTTGGCACCTCCATACGCATTTATTATGTACGACTGATTTTGACCACCATTTTCTACGACATTCCTTTTCTTTTGGTATTATGTTCTACTCCTGTAAAGAATGTACTGCATCTTCTTCTCTCTGCAATCTATTATGGAACTTTATTAAATTAAATTCTTCATCCATCTTCACTGTAAGTCATCCGATATCTTAACTGCTTAACGTAAGTGAGCCCTAACTTTGCAGCTAATGAAAAGAGTACAGTATTGCCAAGCGCCAGTGGGGCCAGAATTGAGTTATTTATACCACTATATTCCCCACCATTCCTCTATCCCGTGGGTGAGTCAGGGAGCAGATTGTGGACCTGTACGTATGGTCGAAATCAATCAAATATCGTTATTGGTTCAAAAGTTATGGCATTTTGTAAGTTGACAAACTTTAACTGCATTTTTCTCCATTTTTTTAAATTTTGGCCCTTAGCAGCTTGTGGTCCGGAGCGCCTCATATTTCAGTTTTGGTTAGTAATTTTTTCATTTAAGAAAGGCCAACATTGAATGCTGCGCATAAAATTACCTAATAAAAATAAATATCTTTTTATTAAAAATCAGCAGTGAATGAACGGAGAATACCCCAAAATGTTTAATTCTGTACGAAGTATACGATGCACAGATGCTCGTGAAATACCTACTTCTATTGATAAATTTCGAATTGACTTCTGCGGACTGCGCGCAATAATTTCATGAACCGTGTTTACGTGTTGCACAGTTCTTGTGGATCGTCGCCTACCACTATTACCCTTATGTTGATTGCTTACTTTTCCTTTTGTTTGAAATTTTCTAACAACTCGTGAGATTGTCTTTCTATCGGATGGATCTCTGCATCCATATTCTCTGCAAAAGTTCCTCTGCACCTGCGTCACAGAATTTGTCACATGAAACCACTCAATGATCTTGATTTTCTGTTCCATCTGCAAATGCAGCATCACCGTTTGAGGATTTAGCCATTACAAATGTATAGGTATATGCATATACTGTAGGTATATGTGGAATAAAAACCGCAGTCTGTTACCTTTCTGAAGAAGAAACCCCCACTAATAAAATATACATCCATTATAAAATAACGGGTAAATATAAATAGGGACAGTTTTTGGGACACCCAATATATATATATAGAGTGTGTGTCTGTGAGCAAATCATTTTATGCCTTAGTTGAGCCTTAACAAAAGTAACTATAACTGCCTCACATTAAATTATTATAATGGTTATGGCTTAATTTGAAGGCACGTTTGTTACTTGTTAAAGTACAAGTAATTACCATGCCTCATCTGTGTCTTAGTTTGAGGGCTCACTTTTTATGCCTTACTAAGTAACGCCGTGACAGCAAATCCCAAAGATTAAATCATAGTAATTATGATAATTAACTGTAAGAGCGCTTTTTTAAGTATCAACTAAGGCATAAAAAGGTTTGTAGTGTATGACCATAGTTTTATAAATATATTTCTTTAGAAAATATAAGTCTGTGACACGAAGTAATAATAATAATAATAATAATAATAATAATAACAGTAATAATAATAATAAAATAATAATAATAATAATAATAATAATATTAATTAATAATAATTTCCGGTATTTTGGTATAAAAGTAAGTACATTTACTTTCTACATTGTCATTCACTTCCTTCCTATTCTGTGTCTCATATTTTGAGAGCCATAAGGAGCGCCCTTGTCCAATTAATGCAATTTTTACCTTTCTTTTGTTATTTATCTGCGAAGGAAACCTTATAAAAATACTTAATATAGAACGAAAATACGACAAATGTAATTCACAGTTGAATATATATATATATATATATATATATATATATATATATATATATATATATATATATATATATATATAGAGATAGATAGATAGATAGATAGATAGATAGATATAGAATACTACACATGAGCACGCATGGTTTTTGTCGGGGAAACAAAAATGTCCCATCAGGTTTCAAACCCGTGGCCTCCTTAGTAGGAGTCGTAAGCACGTGCTCATGCGTGTTATTCCATTTATGGGATACCAGTGACATATCAGAGAGATCTGAATTAAATGCTGCCATTTCCTCGAGTGCGGGAGGGTTAATATCGTAAAATAAAGAACCTCTGAATGCGAAAGTTGTTTAAATATACGACAGGCATTCGCTACTCCTACTCAGGAGGTCCCGGGTTCGAATTTTGGGGGTGCGGGGTATTTTTGTTTTCTCTCTCTCTCTCTCTCTCTCTCTCTCTCTCTCTTACGCTTCGCTTTTAATCTATAAGTAAAACATCTTTAAACATTTTTATTACTAAATATAGACATTTAAAGTTTACATATACACAGAATTAAGTCCCACATGCGATATAATAACGTAAAGAAGTATACAGGAAAGAAATAACACAGGGTGTCTCAGAAGTCTGGATTCAAAGGCCATGAGGATTATTTATTAATAATTTAATTCAGAGAATCGTACTTGCAAGAAATGATATAAGTATGCAAGTTAATGGCATGCAGCAATTTGAACAATTGTTAAAATAAAAGTAAAAAGTTAATTCTGCCTATGAATGCAGACTTCTGAGGCACCCTGTATTTTGTTTGAACTAACATTTAAGGGGTAAATATTTGAGTCTTCCTAATTCTTGAATATTCATTTCATAAGAAATTCATTTTCACTTTACAAAAGTGAAGGAACTTGTTATTTGATGGAATTTTTTAACCTCGTTCGCAACATCTAAGGTCGTACGACGGAGAGGAACAACAGCTTCACGAGGATTCCGAACCAAGGGTCGCTACATAATCTGGACGCAAAGGACAGTCTCCCATCCAACTACTACTGTATACCCAGATCCAATATCGCTTAAATGAAGGAACTTACAGTATGTATTGACGAAAAGTTTAATTTTCATTGTACAAGTATACCCCGTTATTCATAGCTCCGATATTCGTAGCTTCCTTTACAAGTAATACAATTTTTTACACCAAATTCCGCTATTCGCAAACCCAGCTCCGTTATTCGCAATGCCAGATAAGGGAAAAAATAATTCACAATTCCGCCTGCTACCAAACGCAGCGCAGCATGCCCGTATCGCAGGCCATTATTCAAGAAAAGGCACGGTCTTTGTGGCGAGATGTGAGGAAGGAAATCATTGGTGAAGGTGAGAGCAGTGGTGGTGAAACTTTCAGTGCGAGTCGGGGGTGGTTTGGGGAAATAAAAGTACAGTACAGGTGTGTTTATTCTTTTATTGATGTTATTCATAACTTACTATGCTAATACAGGTCTGTATTTGTGTTTTATATTTGCTTTTATGTATCGTATGGGAACATATCCAAACATATTACCTTCTGAAAAATGGCTACCGGAACGCATCCCTCCATAAAACATGTATTTACAGTATATGGGAAAAAAATATTCGTTATTCGCAGTTTCGCTATTCGTAATGATTCTGGGTAACATAACTCTTGCAAAAACCAGGGTATACCTGTATTGTTACTGTAATTATTCTAAATATATTACGATGCATGACGAATTTACGAACGATATATATATATATATATATATATATATATATATATATATATAAAACCTTGTTTAACCTTGGTTTTGCTTCCGCCCGAATTGTTCATTCTGGCGAAGGTCAAGTTTTAGACCTACAGTCTAAGGTAGAGTGACCACGGGCGGTCAGAAATTACAGTCCTCAACCCGGACTCGATCTCACGATCAGCAGCCCAGCGTCTTAACCACTAGGCTACCGTAGGGTACCCATTTATTTCTCCAACTTTTATTGTGTGGAAGGATGAACAGCTGGGTTTTGCTACGCGCCGACTGCCGTCACTGGGTCTCGATCCTGGGGCCGATGGATTCGTAGTCAGCAATGCTAACCATTACACCACCGAGGCGCATATATATATATATATATATATATATATAGAGAGAGAGAGAGAGAGAGAGAGAGAGAGATATAGGAAATACACGTATTTATCCTTTATATAGGTTTGGAGATCCAATTTTATTGTCTGTTCACATACGAGTCCATTTAGAATGAAAATAGTTGGAAAGCAGTGCTTTATTCAGTGAAAGACAGTGTTTATGAGATACCCTCTATCTATACATAGTCACAGCAGGCAAGATGAAGGCTCTTTAGCTAATTAGATTGTCTGCATATTCATATAAAATTAGTGACACGCTTTGCAAGTTTCTGAATTGGTCTTAGATATTGATCGAACACTGAGAGACTGAGAAAAGTAACGAGATGAGATCGTAAGGAGGAAATTAAAGTTACTCTACCTATAATTCCCCTAATTTCTGTGAAGCACCGCACTTCATATATATAGAGAGGCGAAAAGGTAATCTATTTTCATACGGACACGCACAGTCACGCCACCTACATTTCGACAGACAACTTAACAATACTCGTTCTTTATGCGATACAACTCCCTTTTTTACTATTTTTGGGGGTGAAGTGTCGCGTAAAGCCTTGAAACAGCGAGCTTATCTATTGATTTATAACTGGAACATAAATTAAATAAATATAAAATAAATTAAATACATTTTTCCCACCAGTTTCTCGCTAAGAAAAGGAAAAACTTGAAATAAATGTAATTTTTTTCTTCTTTACTCAATATACATATATTTAAAATATATTTTTTTCCACTTTTTTTCGTTCGTATGTTACAGTATATATACACACACATAACTTTACGTTCATTATTACGTATACATCATTTTAAGGTTATCCATTTAGTATATCTCTTATCACTCCTTCCCCTAATTCTCTCCTTTATACAGTAATGATACGCAATTCATTTTTATCCTATTCATCGCCTCTCAAAGTCTTCATCTTCGTCCTCTTTTACACCTATTAAATTTTTACCTTCATGTGATTAAGCCCCCAAGAAGAAAAAGCGTACGGAATTATCATCATTTTAAAACACGCATTAATAAGGCAAACGCTTTTTATGAAGATAATCTTTAGTGAACTTAATTGCTCTTTCATAAAATAAATTTACACGAATTATTTCATACATTTTTTTTATTTTTTTACTATATATTTGTTTTTACATTTTCAAATACATGTTAAATTGGTGATAAAGTTATTATTATTATTATTATTATTATTATTTTATTATTATTATATAAAATATATTTTTCAAATGTTCACACACACACACACACACACACACACATATATATATATATCATATAGAATGAAAATCCACAAGGAAAAAGAAAAAAATATTCCAAGGCCTTTCGGGTATTCAGCAGTACACCTCGCCAGGGAATTCTGACGAGGTGGACTGCTGAATACATAAAAAAGCTTGGAATAATTTTTTCTTTTTCCTTGTGGGTTTGCATCATCCATTCATTGCACTTGTTTAAGTGTGAAATTCATCCCATATATATATATATATATATATATATATTTAGGGTGATTCAAAAAAATCAGTTTTTTTTTTAATTGTTCAACCTGTATTTTTGTTCCCTATGACAAAAAAAGTAGTGTATGCCAAATTTGGTGAATTTTAAATAAAATTTACTATGTGCTACCAGGCGTCAAAGTTTCCCTTTTTTTCAATTTGTTTGTTTTTACAACTTATGATTTTATGTTTAAGTGTTTATATTTCAGAATTTTTAATTAATGGTTTATATACTAGCTTGCTTTCAATTGTTGTTTGGAACTCGTAATTTTGATACCAATTAATCGATTATGGAAGCTAGGCCTAACTCACCATCACCTAGTTGCTCAGTTGGGAGAAGTTCTACAAGAAAAGAAACTGAAGTATGGCTAATTGGGCAGCCCTCTGCAGTACTAAAACATCCGTATTACCATCAGAAAAGGAAATGATGGCCCTCTTCATGCACTACAGAAATATTAAAAAGCGAGGCATTAGAGAATCATGCTACTCTACTGCAGATGATGTGCTAGCAGTTTGGAAAAAAACAGGAATACCAGCAAAACAGAGTACATGTAGTAGATAAAATTCAAGGAATACTGAAGGAATGGCAGCTGCTTAAGAAAAACAAAGCAAACAAATTGAAAAGATCACAAAATTTAAATAATAAAGAAGAAAAATGGAAAGATAAACTGGAAAACTTATTTGACATTGCTCATGAGAATGCTATGCAGCTTATAAAAATAGAAGATGATAAGAAATTCTTGAAAATGCAACGTGAGAAAGGACGTCATGGAAAAATGGGTACCATTGATAAAGCTGTTGCTAAAAAAAAGAGCAAAGAGCAGCAGAAAAGCAACATTATGAAAAGAGGAAAGCAGAAGAAGAGATCAAAAGAAAGAAGAATGAAGAGGCTGTCATACTCACCAGTACATCATCAGAATCAGAGGAGAGTAAAAGTGATGAATCTGGTTTCTGTGCTGCACAACCTTCAACATGGAAAAGTAAGGTAGGCAAACGTAGAAAATTGTTTGATGATAAATTTTTAGGAAGTCTTGACGTTGCAAAATTGAGTGACAGAAATGCGTCTCTAGTTTTAATGCCAACAATCAGACATCGCTTGAATGGGGCATCTGCGAACAAATAAAATGCATGTGTTTCGATACAACGGCAGCCAATACTGGTCCTAGGAATGGTGCAGCTATTCTTCTAGAACAAAAATTCGACAACGATTTATTGTGGCTGGCATGTCGACACCACATATTTGAAATTATTCTGGAAGCTGTTGTTTCAAAGTCTTTATCACCATCTTCTGGCCCAGATATAGTCCTTTTTAAGAAGTTCAGAGAAAAATGGTCAAGCATTAATAAGGAGGACTACGAAACAGTATTATCAGATCCAGATATCTACGAAAATATTCATGACATCAAAGATGACATAATTATATTTGCAGCAAATCAACTAGACACATTCCAACCAAGAGACGATTACCTAGAACTATTGCAGTTAACAATTATTTTTTTGGGAGGTGAACCAAAAGGTGGAATCAAATTTAAACATCCAGCGGGACTTCATCGGGCTAGGTGGATGGCCAAAATTACATATTCATTAAAATTTTTTGTTCAAATCTCAGTTCAAAATTTCAGTAAAAGACAAAAAAGGACTAAAAGACATCTGTCTATTTGCTACTCGGTTATATGTAAAGGCATGGTTTACAGCTCCTATGCCATCTTGCGCTCCTCGTCTTGATCTGGAATTATTACAGAATCTTGTAGTCTACAAACAAATAAATGACACAATTGCATTTGTTGCTATTAAAAACTGTTAGGTCACCTCTGGTACCTATCAGAAGAACTGGTAGCGTTGGCCTTTTATGATGATGAAGTGCCTACTGAAACAAAAAACAAAATGGTAAAGGCCTTGCAAAATACAAAGAAACTCTTCCTGCAAAACGGGCTTTTCTAGATCCTGCACTTATTCAACGAAGAAATTAGAAGATTTTGTCATCAAATACTCAAAGATTCTTTACAATAACAGAATTTAGTTCAAAATTTGTACTCAAAGATGCTAAAGAATGGCATAATGATGAAGAGTTTAACTCCGCTAAGAAATCTATCAAACAGTGGAAAGTCGTGAATGATATAGCGGAAAGAGGAGTAAAATTAATGGATGATATAATAAAATACTAACACACGGCGAAGATCAAAACAATTCTTGCTACAAGTAGTGAAAAACTACAGGGCTGTTTATCCTGATAGAAAAAAGAAACATTGATGAAGTAAGGACAGCTAATGTCTCAAATATCATGCTAGTTTAATTATGCATGCTTGTGGTTATGGTAGGACCTACGGGGGAGCTTTCCACATTAAAAAAAAGCAATGCGCCTTGTACTGTACCCCTGGGTGGTGTGGAAAAATTTGACAATTTGAGTCGTTCTGTCAATTTTTAATTGCTGGTAGCAACCCTAAAAATTAAAAATTTGCTAAAATATTTTAGGATAGTTTTTTATGCTGAAATGAACCATTTAAAGGGTTGAACACATTAAAATATAAAAAAAAATTTTTAGCCCCATATTTGAATCACCCTATATATATATATATGAGAGAGGAAGAAAGAGAATTGACAAAAGTAAATAGACACCTTCAGTTTTTCCATAGTTTTTTATTTTATAATGAAAGTCAATAAATAATAATAGATTTATTGACTCAGTATACTTATCGTGTGTTTTCCCTTTACGCCGAAGACAATCATCGTCGTGTCTACTTTTATCAACCCTCTATATTTATATATATATATATATATATATATATATATATATATATATATATATATATATATATATATATATATATATATATATATATATATATATATATATATATATATATAAATAAAACGAAGTAAATATTGGAATTACTTATAACAGTAAGGTCGGGGTCAGATTCGAGCGTCTGAAATCCTGATAAAATAATAAATGGCACCAATTCTTTTTTTGAATTTAGAATTGGAAGTGCAAAATGTAATTGACATTCAAACTGACTGCAAATTCGACCGGAAAAAGAAAACACACGAGGAAACTGGGTTGCTGTCTTGGTTAGAAATGGGGAAATGAAATAGCCAAACCTATTCATACGGCAGAAATCTCTTGACACTGGAGAAGGGATATCCTTTAAAAGAGTAAGAATTTTCCCAATATTAAAGGAGTTAAAGGAGAAGTAAATAAAGAGCAAAGAACTACACGCGAAGTTCTACGCGAAGTTCACGCGAAGAACTACGCGCATAAACTCATTTTTTTTACTATTTTTTAATGAAGAAAATCTACGGGAATATTTGGTTCGTTTATTGACAAGATCAACAAATATCTTGATAAGGAACTTTTGTTGCCTTTGGCAGGAAATTATTTTGATTTTATCTCGTTCATATTATATTTGTCTAGATTGGATTTAGACCAGAAAATTCTTTTTTATCAATTTACGATAACCTTTTGCCGTATAACGTTTGCCTTTACTAATTTTATTCTGGCTAACGCCATACAATTTTATTCATCCATAAAGAAGACTTTTATGCAGCAAAGGGATAATGGCGAACCGAGACAATGCTTTCAAAGAAAATACTATGATGGAATATATACCGACTTTACTATAGTGTTCGGCAATGTAAGATATGGTAGTAAAAAGCTCGGTATATAAGAAGCTAGTTAAAGGCTCTCCATCTAAACGAAATTAAATATATCATAATCAGGAATATGATATTCTCCAAGAAATCTCAAAACAGACATCAAACAAATCTCTGTTCATATTCAAATAACAGCAGAAAGCAGGAAATGAAGTACATGCAGCATTAATTCGTAAATTGAAGGCTAGACAAGGATCAGTTCCAACTCTGAAGAAAAAGTTTTGTCATCAGAGGTCCCATAATCTTTAACCGGACAGTGATAGAAATAAGAACTATATCTGCTATCTGACTAGGAGTCCAGTGATTCTCAACCTTTTTTTAACCATCGCCCCCTTGAAAAAATTTTGCCCACTCTATTTTCAAATCGCCCCCCTACACACACAAAAAAAAGTGAAATAAAAAATAAAATTTAAAAGGCACTAGTTTGGCAGCTAAAAAGCACTAAAAGCGCACTAAAAATAATAATCACGTTATCATTTTAGTAGCGCAAGCCTAATTTTAAGTTCAAGTAGCCTCATTCCCGAGAAGTAGGCCAAACTGGCATCCTCCACCTTAAACCTTGCAACGTTTTCAAAGGAAAATCACATTTATACATGTGTTAGCACTCCTTATTTATGAATTTTTATCAGATAAGAAAGCGAACATTCGAAACTCTATTTTATTCTTAAGAAGCACTAATTGAGTGATTAAATTGAGTGACTAGAAACGTGACAACGAGGTCATTGTCTCCGTACTCGAAACAAGGGACAAACGCGAAAATTAAGAAGCACTAAAGCACTAAAAGAAAAATCAATGATAATAGATAATAGCACAAAAAATAACACCCGCCCACGCTTCTAATTAGGTAAGAACTGACGCAGCGTATGCGTAACAGTCACTAAGCCGCTATAGAATGCTTTGAATGACGACCCCGCCCCACTGCACTTCTCAGTGGTCAATTCCCTTTAACGTCATCGACGGCACAATACATACTCCGAATAGTGTTTCAAAACCATTGATGAGCAATTCGAAAATAATTTAATTTTAATCGTTGCCTAAATAAATTTTCGCCCCCCTTCAGTCAAATTTTCACCCACTTTCGCCCCCCTTCAGTCAAATTTTCGCCCACTTTCGCCCCCCAAGAATTTCATTTTCGCCCCCGTTGAGAAACCCTGGATTAGGACAGTATTAAAAGAAATTTAGATCCCCCCCTGGTTCGGAATGTTTTCAGATGAATCGGATATCCCTGGTTACGTGGGAAGGAAATCTGAAGAGAATAACTATGTCATCCATGCATCAAACTATCCCGTAGGAGGGAGAGGGAGCAAACTACTTGACCACCTGTCTCCCAAGTCACTAGATATAGATTCTAGACCGTTGCATTGTACCCGCTGCAAACATCCATCCTAATAATATAAGTATATCCGTACGTTCAATTTTACGATAATATAGCGATGCATTAGATTATTATATTTAAAAGTTACGAGTATATACAGTATACAGTGGTGCCTTATTATAGACTTATGAGCTTAGCTCTTTCATCAAATCGTAAATCAGTAATGATATTTACCCGAGAGAGTATAGGGCTAATTTTATTACCATTCAAAACGAGTAGTGCTGGGGTACTTGGTACCCAACCTATAATGTCTAGGGTTAACTTATAATGATATCACTCTAAATGGAAATGGGTAAAATACTATTTAAAATTAGGTAAAAAAATTATTCAGTCCCTTGATGCAAATAGCTACAACCTAAATTGGAAAAGAAACTATTCAAATTCTGCTTCTTGTTCGTTACTCAGTCAATGAATCACTTTTTATACAAACTAAGTAAAAAAGCCTAAAACCGTTAATAAACTGTATGCATTAGTTGACTTAATGTTGACTTTCTAATTGCGTATAAATAACTTAAAATGTTGAAACGAACTCATACACAGAGTCATATTTTGGAAATGTCCTGTTCAAATTTATCCCATAAAGTCTTTTGTAACTGAATTCCTTCAAACTTAATTTTATATTAGAATTTCTTTATTAAACTCTAACTTTATTACCATATATTTATTTACACACATTATGTACGAAGGAATAAATATTGTATATAAATCTTCAAATCACTCACCCGTTCGAGCTCATGTTCCCGAGACACTTCACGCAAAATACAAAGCATTTTCCTCATGTTTTCACGCTGAATTAGGTTCGCGTGCGACAAAGTGGCCATTTACTGTATAGTTTTGCTCGACATCACAATTTCATTTAAACAACTTTTTTAGGTGACAAATTTTCTATTTACATTTAAAAACTTTATATTCAGAAGAAGAAAAAATCTGCACTTTTTTGAGATTGAAAGAGTTAATATTAATTCTGTATTATGGAGGAAGTTTTTAAGAGTCAATTTCTAAATGTTATGAAGAATTTTCATCAGTAAATTAAATGAAATACAAGTTTTATAAATTTGGAATAATGACTATTTTAATAGAAGTAAGCATATACGTAACTATAAAGTTAATTTCTTCATAATTTCTCACTCAACGAAATATATTTTCTAGTTTTGGATTTTAATAATATAAACTCGTAACCTCACAGCAATTCCGTGTGTTGGTCGCTCTTCACACGAAGGTGAAGCTGGTGGCCCAGCCTCTAGACCTGCTTTGGTGGAGGAACGAGTTGCTCTCTTGCGCTCTCCATCGCGCATACCCAGGTACACCCGGCTCATCTGGTACTGTCCTGAGCCAAGCATCTAGTCTTCTTTTGAAGACTTCAACTTTGACTCCTGTGACGTTTTTGTGGTCCTTTGGAAGCTGGTTAAAAGGTCTTGGCCCCCTGACAACCAAGTTATTTCCTTCCGTGTTGAAGAGGTCCCTTGTCGGGCCTTTAATTTTAGAACACAACACATTCTGCCTTTCCTATTTTCCAGTATTGTTTGGATGGTAATTGGGTTTAGTTTGAGGTTTGGTACCACTTTTTCGATCATTTTCCATATGTACAGGGGCAGTTAATATATTTTGCCCCACCCTTTTTTCTTAGCTAAATAATAGGCCATGGGGCTGAAATGTCTTTTGGGCCGTAAGTTTGAACTTTCTGCGCTTCACATAACCGGATTTTTCCAGTTTGAACCTCTCCTCCTTGTATGAAACTGCTTTTAAACGCCCTTGTATAAAACCGATGGTTAACGCAGTTTCGAAAATGGCGTCTGACAGTGATGTGCGTCGTAAACAGAGAGCTGTTATCGAGTTCTTAACCGCAGAGAAGGAAACAGTTGAAAATATTCACAAACGTCTATAAAACGTTTACGGAGATGCTGTTGTTGATCGAAGCTCAGTTGGACGCTGGTCTAAACGTGTGAGATCATCGGAGAGAGGGAGAGCCACGCAGCGGTCGCCCGGCATCGGCTATGACATCTCACACTGTGCAACGTGCTAACAGTATCATTCGATCAAATCGGCGCGTCACGTACAATGAGCTATCACTGGAGCTAGGAATTAATGAAGGAAGTGTGAATACGATAATTCAGCAACTGGGATATTCAAAAGTGTATTCACGGTTTGTTCCTCGCTAACTGACTGAAGATCACAAAGCCCAAAGACAGAAGGGGATGACTTCCTTTCACGAATTGTAACGGGATGAGAATTGGGTAATACCACTTTGAAACTGAAACAAAACGCCAATCCATGGAATGGCATCACGTAGACTCTCCACGCAAAAAAAAAGTTCAAAATGACTCCCTCTGCAGGAAAGGTTATGGCCACCATCTTCTGGGACATGAAAGGGGTGATTCTGGTGGACATTATGAAGACAGGACAAACAATCAACTCAGAGGCATATATTGCTACCCTACAGAGACTCCAGAAACGTATAAACCGAGTTCGACCGGAGAGAAAACTGGAAGACGTCCTTCTTTTGCACGATAACACAACACCACACAACAATTTGCAAACAAGAGAAGCCACCACAAAAATGCGCTTAACTGTGTTATCCCACCCTCCATACAACCCGGATCTGGCACCTTCAGACTTGCATTTGTTTGGGTCAATGAAGGATGCTATTCGTGAAAAAAAGTTTCAGAGTGACGATGAAGTTATTGATGTTAAGAGGTGGCTCGAACGGAACCCAGCGGACTGTTACCAGCAAGGAATAAAGCCCTTGTTTCGAGGTGGAGGAAAGCCGTAGAAAAGGATGGAGCTATGTGGAAAAATAAAAACTTGTAAAAAATGTATGTAACTACTTGTGTACAAAATTTCTAGAACTTACAAGGAAACTTGGAAAGAAAAAAAAAAAAAGTGGGGCAAAATATGTTGAGTGGCCCTCGTAGATTATGGTGTACCTCTCTCTTCTTCTCTCCAGGAAGTACAGATTTAGTTCATGTACTGTAGTCTTTCCAAGTAGTTGAGTATTTTGCAGCCATCATTCTTGGCTGTAAAATGTCTCTGAATTTCTTCTAGTTTATTAATAGCTTCCTTTTTAAATGGGAACGTCAAGACTCAGCAGTATTCAAGTTTTGGTATGATCACTGTTTTCAGCAGGGGAATCATTACTTTCTTGCCCTTTTTTTTAAGGGTTCTTAGCACCTGTCCCGCGACTCTTTTTGTTTTGTTTATTGCCATCTGATTTTGTGTCTTGAATTTCGCATCATCGGTCATTATAACTCCAAAATCTATCGCTTTCGTGCTTCTCTGAATTTCCTGTCTATCTGGGGTATAATGTGTTATCTGTTTAAGTTCCTCATTTCTACCATATCTCAAGAGCTGAAATTTCTCGGTGTTAAATTTCATGTTGTTTTCTGAATATTTGTATATTCTCTTCGTGTCTCTCTGCAAGGCCTCCACCTCTTTTGCATCCCTGATTTTTCTGCTGATCTTTGTATCGTCTGCAAAGGATATTACTATACTGTTGCTACTTACTTCATTGTCTATGTCTGTTAGCATGATAATGAATAGGAAAACCTTTTCATTTTTATTTTCATTCATTTTCATTTTCATTTTCAATACTGTTCCTTGTGGTACTGAGCTACCTACTTCCGATTTTGATGATGATATACCTTCAATTTTTACGACCTGTAGACGTTCTCTGAGGAAATTGTAGATCCATTTTCCCACTTTGTCGGTTATTCCCATATGTTTCATTTTATGTGCTATTTATCATGATCACATTTGTCGAACGCTTTAGCAAAATCCGTGTATATGACATCATAGTTTTCATTACCTTCAAGTGCATCTAGGATATTGTTATAGTGTTCTATAAGTTGGGATAGGCATGATCTTCCTGATCGGAATCCATACTGATTTTCGTTGAATCTTTCCAGTGTTTCCAAGAAGTCATACATTTTCTGATAACTAATTAATGCGATAAATTACTTTAAACTAAAATATTAAATTTAAAACTTCACTTCGGTTACAGTGGAAATGTTCCCATTATACATAGTAAGCTAATATAAAATAGGCTAATAATAAAATTACATGGCCAGTTTGAGTAATCAGAATGTGAATATTTTCTTGAAAAATGAAATAATTTACGTAAAAACTCTTGACACCAGAAACTGAATAACGATTGTACTCAACTCCATTTAGAGTGTAGGATATGCAAACATGTCAAAAGTGTATAGAATTCATTATCCAAATAAAATATATAAAATAAAATATATAATCGTTCGTAACGGTATTTAGGACTATAAATGAGGAATGTGTACCGTACAAAATTAAGCGTGCGAAAGTAAACAACAAGCCCTTGTGGTTTACTTCTAGAGTAGGAGACATTATAAAGAGTAGAGATAGGGCTTATAGGCTATATAAGTGCGATAAAGATAATCTGTTGTTACGAAACAACTACATATCTCTCAGGCGTGAAGCTAAAAGTGTAATAAAAAAGTCAAAACGCGAATTTGAAATCTCCATAGCTCGTGACGGTAAAGAAAACCCCAAGCGATTCTTTCAATGCGTCAATAATAGAAATCCAGTAAAAAGTGTCTTAGGTCCATTAAAAAATGTAAATGGAGATCTAGTCTCTGAAAACAAGGAAATGGCTACCTTGCTAAACGAATTTTTTACGTCAGTTTTTACTATAGAAGATGTAACGAATATCCCTACGGTCATAGACATAATACCTTTTGATAATGGTAATATTTTGGATAATATTGTCGTTAGTGAAGGGGAAGTAATGCGCTATATTGATAAAATGAAAACGCGTAAATCACCGGGTCCGGATTCCATATATCCCATACAACTAAAAGAATTAAAAGATAGCATTGTTGTGCCGCTAACAAAGATTTTTAATGCGTCTATTTCTGAGGGGTGCGTACCAGATAATTTCAAGTTAGCAAACGTAACACCTATCTTTAAGAAAGGCGATAAAGGTGCGGCGGGAAATTATAGGCCATTCAGTTTAGCGTCTGTTGTAGGTAAGCTACTGGAATCAATAATTAGGGATCGTATAGTCGAACACTTAGAAGTGCATAATCTGGTTAGAAATACGCAGCACGGTTTTAGGCGAAACAAATCTTGCTTAACTAATCTTTTAGAATTTTTCCAAAGCGTGGTTGACGTTTACGATAGACATCGGGAGGTTGATGTAGTGTATTTAGATTTTCAAAAGCGTTTGACACCGTGCCGCACAAAAGACTCATTGAAAAAACTAAGGTGCTAAGGATTCATGAATCAGGGGTTGTAGTAATAAATTGGCTAGAAGAGTGGTTGCGAGGCAGGAAACAGAGGGTGGTCGTTGATGGAGCGGAGTCGTGTTGGGCTAATGTAGCGAGTGGCGTTCCTCAGAGTTCTGTATTAGGCCCCTTGCTTTTTCTTATATATATTAACGATTAGATGTCGGCCTAGTCAGTACAGTTTCAAAGTTTGCGGATGACACGAAGCTGGGTGGTAGGGCGATTAATGACGAAGATAGAGGTAAAATTCAGGAAGATCTGAATAAAATCGTTGATTGGTCAGTCACATGGCAAATGAGATTTAACGTGGATAAGTGCAAAATTTTGCATATAGGTTCGCGTAACGGTAATTTTGCGTATAGTATGTCAGGGAAAGATTTAACAAGCGTAGAGCAGGAAAAAGATTTAGGAGTTATAGTCACTGGTGATTTAAAAGTAGCGAAACAAAGTACAGCAGCGGTCAATAAGGCGAACAAAGTGTTAGGTTTTATAGCTCGAAATTTTGAGTACAACTCGCGCGATATTATAGTTCCTCTTTATAAATCATTAGTTAGACCCCATTTGGAGTACGCGGTTCAATTTTGGAATCCGCATATGCGCAAAGATATAGACAAAATCGAAAGAGTTCAAAGACGAGCAACTAAGATGATTCCGTCTCTTAGGTCAAAGTCGTACGAGGATAGGCTTAAGGAGTTAAAATTGACTACACTCGAGACTAGGAGGTTAAGGGTGATCTAATCCAGGTTTTCAAAATTATGAATGGGTTTGATAACGTAGATAGAGATAACTTTTTCGAAATATCTCAATATAATAGGACTAGAAATAACGGGTGTAAGTTGACAAGTAGAAGGTTCGAGACAGCAGTTGCGAAAAACTTTTTACGCATAGAATAGTAAATACCTGGAATAGTTTGCCGGTAGAAGTAATTAGTAGCACGTCTATAAACATGTTTAAAAATCGATTAGACGCGCATGTTGATAGAAAGGGTATAGTTTAAGGTACTAAAATTAAGGCTTTGTGGGGATAGATCCCACAGCTCAACACAAGTGTTGTGGGATATAGGGAGGCAGCGTCTTGGGTTAGGGGATACTCTCTGTCCTTACACACCCCATTTAAAGAGATTCCTCTGCCGAGCGGTGCCCCCCATAGTACTGTGAGGTATTGAAAAACTCATGATCTTCACTTGCCCCACAAACACCTTTAAATGGGAGACCCATAATGGGTGCACACTCATTTCTACATTACTGTACAGTCTTTACAGCCACACCTACACTTTTTCTCGTAAGTGTATATATTGTAATGTATATGATTGTAAATTTTGACTTGGTCCGCAATCGATATGGACCGTGACTTGATGGATACCGTAATGAAATTGACTGGATTCTTTGGATCTGATATATTTGCATGTCCGTTATAAATAGATATAGAGTGTAACATATTTGTGGATAGTAGTCTATTATGACTAGATCCTCTGGATCCAGAGATTCTATCTTTAGTTTTAAATCGATAATTAATTGGTTTTAAATTGATAATTATTTAGTTTCGTAAAAATTGGTCGTTGCCAATTTACCGGCGGTTTTTACATAAATTTCTTATGTTCTTGTGGTTCGGAACCAACGTAAAATTGTAGGTCCCCTCCGCCACCACGGAGGACATACACAATACACGATTACGAACACAGTTAGGTAGACCAGCCATGAGTGGATCCAAGGTCTTTGTTGGTCTGAAACATTATAACATTATTATAACATTATAACTTCCTGAACTCAAGTTCTCCAGAAGTAATGGATTAAGAAGATGAAAATACTTCCTCGCATTAACAATCTTACCTGACACTTTTTAAAAATATGACCCGTGGTAACTTCAATTAGATAATGAAAATTAAATGAAAAAGTAGATTTACAGTCTTATGAAATCTGGTGTATTTGTATGTGTGTTTGAGGAAGAGAGTTACAAGGAGTTACAAGGAAAAGAAGTACCTCAAAAGGCCTTGCGGCCCATACCGAGGAGGTACCAATGGCAACGGGTGCCAGGGAAAATTTTGTACACACTCAAATAGTGTGCAAGATTTGGTCTAACCTTTTCTTGAACTGATCCACAGAGGAACTGTTCACAACTTCCGAAGGTAACCTGTTCCATGTGTCACAGATCTTATACGTAAAGTAATTCCCACACACACTAGTCCTAAACCTTTTCAAATCCAACTTCCAACCATTGTTACGAGTTGGGTTATCATTTAAACTAAACATACTTCTAAAATCGACATCGTTGAACCCGCGTAAGAGCTTGAAAACCTCGATCAGTTGACCGCGCAGCCTCCGAGTTTCAAGCGAAAACAAGTTCAGGGCGCGTAACCGTCGATTGTAACCCATATGCCTAACGGAAGGGATTAACTTTGTGGCCCTCGCCTGCACTCGCTCCAGCCTCTCAATATCTTTCCTGAGGGTGGGCGACCAAAACTGCACAGCATACTCCAGGTGCGGCCGAACAAGGGAATTGTACAGTGAGAGCACAATCTCCTTGTTCCGAAACTGAAATTGCCTCCTGATATAACCCAATAGTTTCTGGGCTTTCTTTTCCACCTCTACACACTGTTTCGTAAACTTAAGGTCGCTGCTAATTAGCACACCCAAGTCCTTTTCTAAATCAGTCACCTCGATATTACTACCCAACATCGAGTAGTCCGACTTGGGATTGGCGTAGCCAATGTGCATCACTTTGCATTTACCCAAGTTAAACGGCATTTGCCATTTTTCGGACCACTCCTAGAGAGAGAGAGAGAGAGAGAGAGAGAGAGAGAGAGAGAGAGAGAGAGAGAGAGTTGAAAAAATAAATTTACTGATGGAAGTTTATTATTTTAAACTTTTTCTTGAATACGAAGTCGATGTCATTAAAATTAAATATTCTGAAGGTTTGTACGCTCAAAATTTATTTAAATATTTTACTTACTTTTCTAATCTGAAAAACGGAAAATCCTCTCGCAAGAATTTCCAATTTTTCTCTTTTAAATAAACGTGTGTGTGTGTGTGTGTGTGTGTGTGTGTACAAGAATTACGTAAGACATGGGACCTGCAAATAAGAGAAAGATGTTACTACCATCACATATCAACAAACTCAAAGGACAAGAGGAAAACGAAAAGAAACCGATGTATACAAATCGCGAACCAAATTCTTTGAACATCGCAGAAACAATGCAATTGCTACACCTCATACGGCACATGCAGGCGACGCAGTTGATAAACCCCGACATGCAGGCGACGCAGTTGATAAACCCCGACATGCAGGCGACGCAGTTGATAAACCCCGAGCCGAACCGTTTCCTGCAAGAAGCTACCAGAAGAGGTAAGCGGAAACGGATCTTTCTCGGAGGACCATGGGGCTACAAAACACCGACACTGAAGGACAATGAATTTGGAATGTACAAGGGGCAACGCAAAAGTAAGAACATAAATATTGTCCTGGTTAATATTTAAAGGCTAAAACCGAACCACTCAGTAAACAAAGTTTCATACCTGAAAGGATTTGTGGATGAAACAAGGACTGACATCGCACGTCTCACATAAGCACATCTTAAAGATTGCTGAGGAGACTGTGAAAACAGCGAATACTGCACAGATAAGAAAGAAATACATATCAATAGTTACAACTAACTACGAGCTGATAGAACAGCAAGCTGTAAAAGTGGCTTTGTTATATATGTTTGTGAGAGTCATAAGGCAGAGACGATAATAAGTTTAAATCAAACAGCTTCGTGGGACTTTTAGCAGTAAAAATAGAAAATGCAATGGCATTCTTGGATGCCATTGCTGATATTAGTTTTTTTCAAACAGCTTCGTGGAACTTTTAGCAGTAAAAATAGAAAATGCAATGGCATTCTTGGATGCCATTACTGATATTAGAAACCAAATTAAGTTCTTAAACTCCCCATCCCCCAATACAATACTTTGCGGAGATTTTAATTTCCCATTAATAAAATACATTAGTGATGTAGCGGATGTCATTTTTTTCACATCCGCGGATGCGGATGCGGATGAGGATGTTTGATTTCAACATCCGCGGATGCGGATGCGGATGTCTACATTTTCGTTATTTTTTAGGATATATTCGAGATTTGTTGTGTTTAACGTATATAATAAGTTATTATATAGAGAGAGCTGTAGCTATAATGTAGTATAATTTATTAATTGTACAATAATTGCTGTACTTTTCTCTGAACATATAAAATAATATCAAGCATCTAACTAATATAGAAATCAATTAGTGAATTCGTCTGCAAATAAATTCGTTATATTTTGTTGAGTTTCAGCCACAATTAGAAACCATAATTGTGTTACCAGGATGCGGGACGTGAACCCAACTCAAATGCACCCCACCGACCTCTTTCCCCAACCTCCACCCTTATAGAAAGAGATCTTTAATTAGCTTGATAACTATTTATATTAAGTTTAAAGTTTTATTAGGCATATTTATAAATGAGTAATTAAAATAAAGTAAACTAAGATGTTCATCGTTTAATGTTCAAACTTAATTATAGGAAGGTTATGCTTAAGGAACATTAATTTTTCTGCCTTTTCTGCTGCCAGTCTGTTTCTCTTTTCATCATATATTAATCCAGCACTGCTAAATAATCTCTCGCTTGGTACGTTTGTTGGAGGACAGGACTAAATGTTTCCTTGCAAGTTTACTCAAGTATGGATAGATATTCTGCGTATTTTTCCACCAACTAATAGAATTGTCACATGCAGCCAGGCGTTTTTCTTGGTGATAGCTCTCGATCATTTTTACTACATCTTTTGACATCGCGTAGGTCTCGTCATTGCTGCTTGACTCAAGAAACTGAGAGACAGATTCTGTGATAGATTTGCTTGTTGAAGGTGTTGGTTCTGTCACTGAAACTTTTATTCTTTTGGTGGGTGGCGAAGCGACAGATTCAAGAGATTGAAGCTCTTCAACTGCTTTGCCAAGTGATGATTTAACTCGTTCTAATGTACTAGGTGAAAATAACTTAGCTTTGTAACGTGGATCTAAGTAGGTTGCAAGAGAGTAACTTCATACAAGAACAGCCTCTCGTCTTGTCGTTTGCATCACTTTTGCGCACAATGAACTAGTTCTATTAATATAGTAGAATTTGATAATTTCCGCTTATTAGTGACATTTTATCTCAACGGTCCACATCCGCACGACATCCGCAGTCCAAAGTGCGGATGCGGATGCGAGAAAATGGCGGATGTTCCGCGGATGCGGATGCGGATGTGACCTACATCACTAATATATATATATATATATATATATATATATATATATATATATATACACAATAGGAGAAGGGAGAAACAATAGGAGACGAGGAATAAGCAAAAAGGTTGATGGCTCCAACAAACGAATATATGTTTATTTTGTTTTATTTACTTATTTATTTATTTACAAATAATAGTTTTCATAGATGAATATAATTTCATTATTAAATAGAGATGCTGTATACAGTTGTAAACTGCCTTTAGCAAGCGTATACGCTTCACAGGCCGAAATCTACTAATTAGATAAGATTATAATTATATAATAGATATGATTATATTTTATAAAGTTTTATAATAGACTTAAATAATAAAGGGAACTTACAGACTACAGTATGACATATACTCGCATTAGAAGGTACAGGAATACAACAAATAATGAAACCAGTATAAAACTGTAAGAGAACTTCCAGACTAGAACATAAACTTTTATTAGACGCTAAGAACAAATAATAATTACATGAAGGTTGTGGTGAAGAGTGACAGGAGAGATTTAAAAAAAAAGGATAATGAGAACTTTAGCAAGAAGAAAGAAAGGAATGCCTTCAGTAGCTTTGCAGTTTGTTAAGTTTTAATGGCTTTATAAAAGATGACAGAACATTGGTTGTTTTTAATTCATTCGGTAGATTGTTCCATAATAATTCCACTACTAAATAAGTGTAAGAATTTCTACCACATTGAAGAGTATAGTTTGCCTTTGAGATATATTCACTCTCCATATACCTTGTTTGATGTTCGTGACGTATCTGATTGTTCATTATATTGTCGATTAATATGGTCGGAGCAGATTGTTTTATAAGTATGAATATTAGGGAGCATATCTGTATTACAAATATGTCTTTAAATTTTAATATACGAAGTTGCTTGAAGGTTTCTGATATATGAGCATAATAATCATTGTTATTTATTTTTCTAATAATTCCCTTCTGGTTTATGATTAAGGAGTTGATGATGTAATCACATGCACTCCCACATGCGGTAATATTGTTTGCGAGATCTGGATAAACTAAAGAGAAGTATAGTGTTTTAATTGTATTTGTGGGAAGGAGATATAATTTTGTTAATATAAATGAGAATTTCGATAGTTTATAATCTATATTTTCAATATAGTGACGAAGAGATAGTTTGTCATGAAGTACAACACCTAATAATTTCCCTTCAGTGACGCGCGATATCAAGTGCGAGTCGGCAATAATATTGAAATCTGGTATTAATTTCTCTTTTGTGATTAACAGGAAGTTTGTTTTGTTTTTACTTTCGTGAACTTTGGTTTAGCTTCCGCCCGAATTGTTCATTATAACAAAGGTCAAGCTTGTCACTCCACCTTAGACTTACAGTTTAACGTGGAATCCGAACGTGCCCCATTAGCAGCCCAGCGTCTTAACCACTAGCCTACCCAGGGTACCCATTTATCTACTAACCAATTTTTTTTATTGTGGAATGATAAACAGCTGGGTTCTGCTACGCGCCGACTGCCGCCATCTGGTCTTGATCTCGGGGCCGATGGATTCGTAGTCAGCTATTCTAACCACTACACCACCGCAATAATAAAAGGCTGGCTTTCACCCAGTTGCATACTCCTGCGATGTCTCTATTTACTATTTCGTTAAATGATGTGCAATCGCTGTCTGAATATATGAGGGAGGTGTCATCCGCATATTAGAAGCCTTTCCCGTTATGAGAGTTGTGAAAGTCACTTATGTAGATCAGAAATAGTAAGGGCCCAAAATGCTTCCTTGTGGAACTCCATGTATGATGGAGATTATATGTCGTGGGAGATTATATCAAAGGCTTTTGATAGGTCCATAAACAGAAGAACAAAAGACTCTTTATTATTAAGGTTTTTATATAGCACATATAATACGACTGAAATCGCGTCGCTTGTTTATGGCCCTCCCTAAAACCAAATTGGTACTTCAATTATGAGGCTATTTTCCTCGAAATAATTCGAGAACTGCGTGTACACAAGTTTTTCACATATTTTTCTTAATGTAGGTAAGATGGATATAGGTCGATAATTCGAAGGTAGTGGGTGATTTCTCTCCCGAATTGAATATTGGTCAAACTCTTGCCTCTTTAAGTATGTCAGGGAAAATACCATGGCAGAGAGATGAGTTGAATAATATTGATAAAGGGAGAGATAAAGCATCTGAGAAGTATTTAAAGACTGAGTTTGGAATAGAATCGACGTCTCATAATTTGTTTTTAAGGGTGGAAACAGCCGTTTTGACATCTCTGGGAGAGATAGGAGAGAAGAAAATATGAACTGGGGGATTATCAAGATATTCTTGTTAGCTGCGCATCGCGGGCGCTATGAGATCAGCTGTATTTTTTCCTACCGTAGCAAAGTAATTATTTCGATGATTGACTATATCTAATGGTTCGTCATAAATGGAGTTATTTATTGTTATATTTGTGGGAAAAACTTTGTTCTTTCTTCCTATGTAAAGTTTCATTGATAAGTTTCCATTGTTTCTTAGAATCACCTTCGTATTCCTCAAATTTATTGCTGTAGTACTCTAATTTTGTTATTTTGATTAGGGCATTTAGTTTGTATCTGTTAACACAAAAGATAACAGATAACACCAGAAAAAATAACTGCTGGATCTGGTATTCATGAATAACCCCAACTTAATTGATGATATAAAAATAACCCCAAAAGGAAAGAGGATTTTTTCGAGAGGAAAAGCAACAATATTCCATAAAAGAAAGATATTAGCTGCGAAGTTAATTAATTCCACAACAACAGTACCAGGGAAGTAATACAAGAAAAACTGGAGAGTATCGATAGGGAAATACAAGCCCTAATTAACTCTTAATCCCTACCCATTATAAAAGTTACGCTAACAATACCCGGGGTACTGGGGTACACCAGTACCCAGGGTAGAGTTAATGGTTAAGAGCCTTACACAGAAAGAAGAGAAATATATGGTAGAAGTAATAAAGGAAAACCCAAAACACTTCTATAGCTAAGCGAAAAGGAAAACAAGAACGCGCGCCACTATTGGGCCCTTAAGGACAGGAAATAATGACCGAATCGACCATTTAAAAGAAATATCTGAAATACTGAGAGCCCAGTACTAATCAGTTTTCAGTACCCCAAAAAGCGACAAAGTGATACCTGACAGAGATCCATTCTTTTAAGAGAAATTTCAAGGAGAAAGTATAACAGATTTTGATTTTACCCCAGAAGATATAACGCGAGTTACAGGACAAATGAAATCACATTCAGCTGCAGGTCCGGACAAATGGAACGCATTATTGATTAAAAACTGTAAAAATGAGATATGGAGAAGATCCCTTAGCACGAGGGAAATACCGAGCATCATGAAAAGAGCAAACATTGTCCCTATCTTTAAAGGAGGGGATAGATCTCAAGCAAAGAAGTAGATACCAGTGTTACTTACGTCTCATCTCATCGAATTATTTGAATAAATAGTTAGAGAGAAAATCTATGACTTGTTGGAGACACTGGAAAAATTCAATGAGAACAGCAAGGATTCCGGTCAGGAGGATCCGTCTGTCATAACTAATAGAGCACTATAACAATATCATAGATGCACTTGAAAACAATGAAAACTACGATGTCATATACACGGATTTTGTTAAAGGATTCGAAAAATGTGATCATGAAACATATGGGAATAACAGACAAAGTGGGAAAATGGATCTACAATTTCCTCAGAGAACGTCAACATGTCGTAAAAATTCAAGGTATATCATCATCAGAATCGGAAGTACGCAGCTCAGTACCACAAAGAACAGTATTAGCCCCACTCCTATTCATTATCATGCTAACAGACATACACAATGAAGTACCGAACAATAGCATAGTAACATCCTTTGCAGACGATACAAAAATCAACAGAAAAATCAGTAATGCAGAGGAGGTGGAAGCCTTACAGAGGGACACGAACAGAATATACAAATGGTCAGAAGACAACAACATGAAATTTAACACCGTGAAGTTTCAGCTCTTGAGATATGGAAGAAATGAGGAGCTAAAACAGACAGGAAATAGACAGGAAATTCAGAACAGCAAGAAAGCAATACATTGAAGGACTATAATGACCGCCGATGCGAAATTTGAGACACAAAATCAGATAGCAATAAATAAAGCAAAAAAGAGTCGCGGGACAGGTACTGAGAACCTTTAAAAGAATGACAAGAGAGTAATGATTCCCCTGCTGAAAACACTGATCATACCAAAACTTGAACAGTGCTCCCTTGACGTCCGCATATAAAAAGGAAGAAATTAATAAACTAGACGAAATTCAAAGAAATTTCACAGCCAAGATTAATTGCTGTAAAGAACTCAACTACTTGGAAAACCTTCGTAAATTAAATTTATATTCACTGGAAAGAAGAAGAGACAGATACACCATAATTTAAACTAGGAAAATAATAGAAAAACTGGTACCTAATCTCAAGCTGAACTCAGTAACCACCCAAACAACGGTGGAAGATAAGAAAGGTACAGTAGAATGTGTAGTGTTCTCAAACTGAAGGCCAGAAAAGGGATACCTTCAACTCTAAAGGAAAATAACTTGGTTGTCAGGGGGCCAAGACTATTCAAGCAGCTTCCGAAAGGGCTCAGGAACATTACTAGTGTCAACGAAGAATTCTTCTAAAGAAGATTTGACCTTGTCTCAGGACGGTACCAGATGAGCCAGGTGTACCTGGCTATGTGCGATGGAAATCGCAAGAGAGCAACTCGTTCCTCCACTTATCTAGGCATAGAGATGGGGCCACCAACTTTTTCTTCGTGTAAAGAAAGACCAATGCGCAGAACTGCTATGAGATTGCGGGATATATATATATATATGCAGGGGGTTTATAAAGTCCCTATCTATTTCGGTGAATTAACGGTTTTTATATATTTTTGTTGCAGAACCCTATGAAAATGTACAAGAACGGGTGATGGTGGTGACACTTCGGATTAAAGGAAAGAAATACAAAGGAATTAGGGAGAGGTTTGAAAGAACATTTCACAAGCTAGGTCCTATAGACAAGACAATTCGTGATTTGCTTAATAAATTTAAAAGAACGGGATCTGTTCATGATGAGTCAAGATCGGGACGTCGAAGTGTCTCTGAGCATGTTGTAAATGCGGTACGTAATATTATCGATGAACATCCAAGCATGTAAATTCGCACTGCATCACGTAGACTCGGGATACCCAAATCAACTGTCCACAAAATTTTGAAATCGACGTTGAATAAGAGAAGTTATCACATCCAGGTGCTTCATGACTTACATGAAGAGGATTATCCAAAGCGAAGTGTAATGTGTGCCGATCTTGTTGAACACATTCAGAATGAAAATTTAATGGACCACATTCTCTTTGGTGATGAAGCAACTTCCCACACGTGTGGAAAGGTTAATCGCCATAACTGTCGCATATGGGCTAATGAAAAGCCAGTTGATTTCTATCAATGGGAACGAGATTCTCCTAAAGTTACTGTCTGGTTGGGTATGACCAAATCTAAGATTTATGGGCCCTTTTTCTTTGCTGAAGCTACAGTTACAGGGCTTATTTATCTGGACATGTTTCAGCAATTCCTGGAACCCCAGCTTCATTCACATGGCATTTTAAACACCATCGTCTTTCAACAAGATGGGGCACTTTGTCATTACGCAAACATTGTTTGGGAGTACATAAATGAACGATTTCCAAATCGGTGGATCGGACGTGAAGGCCCTGGGCGGCTCGATCTCCTGACCTAACGCCCTTGGATTTCTTTCCATAGGGCCTTATCAAATCAAACGTCTATCAAACGAGGGTTACAGATCTGCAAGATTTACGTACTCGTATCGTAACAGCAGTTACAAAAATAACCCCTGTCATGCTCCAAAATGTGTTCCGCAATGCTGCTGACAGATTCGAACTCTGTAAGATACTGATGGTGCTCATGTAGAATCATATGCTTAAGTATTCATTAAATGTATGCCTTCTATTATATTGTTATTGAATTTTACCCTTTTTGTTACGTTTTCACTGAAATAGATAGGGTCTCTATAAAGAAATAGAGACATAGATAGATGAAGTTTGTATATGTATTGTACAATATATGCATGTATGTATATATTTCAGAATAAGCTTCACAATTTATTAAAACTCGTTTCAGTATCCTTTGAATTACGTTATTCAAATTTGGCGCGATCTATAAACAAGAACCAAGTTAATAGCGAACAAGAATATGCAGTTGGTTGTGTTTAAGCCTGTAATCTGCCATTACAAGGCATTCTCCCGAATTCAGTTGTAATGGGTTAAAATTGCAACGAAGTAAGGAAAGTAATAAGCTTGGCGAAAATGAGATTAAACCATATGGATCTCTCTCTCTCTCTCTCTCTCTCTCTCTCTCTCTCTCTCTCACACACACACACATAAAATGGAGCCATTCTGCTAAAAAGCTAATTTCACAGCTCTTACTTCTAAAACCTTTAAAGTCGCTCCCCATAAAGTGGCAATTAATTATATCCTTCCGTTTATAATGCAATGAAGAAGGACTAATGACTCGAAATGGCATATCTTTATTCTTCCTAGTCCTGAGCGCTCGGGTACCGGTTATAAAATGAATTATCTGAATCGCTTTTATGTCTTAAGGTAGAGTTAAGCTTCAAATTTACCAATTTTAGATATGGTTTTATTTCAAATATAAAAATTATTCTCATTTTTAATCCAACTTTCAGATGATAATATTTGAGCGATATGAATTAGTAGACTTTAAAGAGCGATCAGCTTAAGTTTCTACATAGAGGAAGGATTGTAACTGCTGGTAATTAGGTCTACATAGATGGAAGCAGTTGGAGAAAGGTGTTACGGAAAAGTGTCAAAACTTTAATTCCATATTCGAGTTGTGTAAGACCTCATCAGATAATTTTCCTAATAAGAACATGTATACATAATATGCATTCAATAAACCAGATAAAAGGTACAGCACAACATTATTAATTAAAAGAGATAACGCTATGTCGTCGCATTCAGATAGACATTTAAAGTTAAATTTTGTTCAGTACAGATGACATATCATATATATATATATATACAGTATATATATATATATATATATAGAGAGAGAGAGAGAGAGAGAGAGACTATGCATGTACAGTCACGGTAAAACTTAACCGAAGAAGAAATTTACAGTAAAATATAAAAAAAATTTAAATCCAGAAATAATTTACAATTTGTTTAGAAACCGTCTTATGCTACTGTGACCAGTAGCATAGCCTGTGAGCAGTCCAGCATGCTCTCAAACACACTCTTCTCTCCCTATTCCTCACTACACATACATGCATCTTACACACTACATAATCTTTTCAAAATTTAAAAAAAAACAATGGCAGCGATTTCAACAGCCTCGGAGTCCCGTGGGAAGGGGACCATAAATGTCTCCGCGTCTGGCTCTCCCGCTGCCGATACCGGGAACTCAGACCCAGGTTGGTTCTGCTACTGCCAACTCGAGATGTTCTGGGCCTCTTCTCGATTCGCTCTTCATAAACTTCTGCAACATATTCGTGGCCTTTTCTCAAATTTTCAATCCGTTGAACACCACCTCTCCTCTAAACCTCACCTTATTTTCTTCACTAAAACTCAGGTGTCTGTGATGACTGACAGCAACCCCCTTTCTGTACCCTCCTACTTTCTCTGAACTCAGTTTCACTCTAAAGGTGGATGTTGCGTATATGTACGTAATCATATAACTTGCTCTCGTATTCCCGAACTTGACTCCTCCGAATTCTATACCCTCTGCCTACGGCTTACATGCCAATCTCAAACTAAATCTCAAACTTTGTAGTTTGATGAACGTACTCCAATTACGAACTTTATATTATTTACATTGCAAATATGCAATATAGATCCTTATACATTTGTTGAATTCATTATTGATTAATACATATAAGAAAAGATACTGGGAATATCACTGAAACACAAAATACTGATGGTGGTAACGCTTTCATTTTGTAAAAAAATCCTGCGCCCGAAAGATTTTATGCCAAATTTTAGTTCATAATTAAATTAAGTTAAAATTTGCTTTCCGTGAAAACCGTACATTATTTCTCGAACAATGGACTTCCCCATAATTATCATAGTTCAAGAGCTCTTATTGGTGAAAATTACAATGACGTCGACACGCAGATTCTCCGTTGCTGCAACAGTATTTGTAAAATTTCTCGAAGTTAATTCGGTTAAGCAGTTGGGCGTCTTCAAGATTGTTTTCTTGCAACCTCTCCCTCCGTATTCTGTTGCATGATGAATGCCAAGTATATTTAGTTTAAGGTAATTTTAATATACGAATATAACGAATATTTTAACGAAAATATCACGACTAAACCTAACCAATTGTCAAAGGCGTACAGTTGACCTGGGCTACGTCGTGGTCACTGTCGTAACAGCGCTTTCCGGAGATCAGCGAAGTTAAGTGACATTGGGTCTGGGTAGTAGTTGGATGGGAGACCGTCCTCCGCGCCCAGATTATGTCGCGACCCGTGGTTCGGATCCCACGTAAAGCTGTAGGTCCTCTCCGTCATATGACCTTAGATGTTGCGAAGGAGGTAAACAACCCCAATAAAAAAATTTTAAATGTACAGTTGACCCAACCAGGGAAGAAATTGCGGGAGTATAACGGAAAAGTACCATATAATTACATATATATATATATATATATGGTAAATATTACGTTTCACGGAAACCTGTTCTTTGAAACTTGTTTGGGTAAATCTTACTTTTAAGGCCGCACAGCAATCACGTATCCTACATTACTAACACATATTTCAATCGATAGAGCAGGAAAAAAATGAATCACCTGGAGATCAGAGCCCCCAGCCTTCTTTAGTTAGCCTTATAATGCTAACCAACGAAGGCTGGGGGCCCTGATCTCCAGGTGATCCAAAAATATATATATAGCTATATAAACTTTTTTAAATATAAACAAATATTTAGGTCAACTGTATGACCTTGACGATTGGTTAGGTTAAGTCGTGATTTTTTTCGTTAGTTTTAATTAAAATATCACGACTTAACCTAATCAATCGTCAAGGGCGTACAATTAACCTAACCGGGCATTCAATTAACCTAACCAGGCATTCGATTAATCTAATTGAGCATTCAGTTGACCTAACCGAGCATTCAATTAACGTAACCGGGCATATATATATATATATATATATATATATATATGATACACACAGACCGTGCATGGAACAAGGAACTCTTCTGGGATAATTAAATCCACTATAGTCCGAATAACTAATGGTAAATGACAAATACCATAGTTTTTCTATTTCATGATGCAAGCCCGACATGGGCAACGGGTCCCTCGCAAAGAGGTCCCATAAATATAGCTTCCCTCACCAGCTATCTGCAAAGCAGACAGGATCCAGCTTTGGGACATGGATCTAGGGTTTAAAGCAGCCTAGCCCCACTACATTTAGAACCTCAATATAAGTAAAAGACTCGTTGCATTCACGTCGGATTGAATAAATCAAAGAAAAAGGAGTAACTATTATATTTTTAGCCAAAACCAAAACTTAAACCTCAACTGGCAGTTCATTCCCATCATGAAACGGACATGTTATGTGCCTTGAAAAGTGGACGCTCAATTCTGCCAGTTGAGGTTTAAGTTTTGGTTTTGGCTAAAAATATAATAGTTACCCCTTTTTCTTTGATTTATTCAATCCGACGTGAATGCAACGAGTCTTTTACTTATATTGAGGTTCTAAATGTAGTGGAGCTAGGCTGCTTTAAACCATAGATCCATGTCCCAAAGCTGGATCCTGTCTGCTTTGCAGATAGCTGGTGAGGGAAGCTATATTTATGGGACCTCTTTGCGAGGGACCCGTTGCCCACGTCGGGCTTGCATCATGAAAAAGAAAAACTATGGTATTTGTCATTTACCATTACTTATTCGGACTATAGTGGATTTAATTATCCCAGAAGAGTTCCTTGTTCCATGCACGGTCTGTGTGTATCATAAAAAACTCAGGGAACCATTCTGAGTTCATTCCCATATATATAGCGTTCAACTTCCACCCGGGCAACGCCGGATCGCTCCGCTAGTTTTATTTATTTTGATTGGGTTCAGAATTCCAGCTGAGCTTTGAACGGGCTAGTTTTGAGGGGCTACTTTAACTTATAGCCTACTTCAAATTTTCAACGAAGTTTCTCATTTTTCAACAATGTACTTCATTAACGGTATCATTTACCGGGATATGCTACAGCTGTGGCTGATGTCACAGCTGCTAGAGGATAAAGCTGATATATATATATATATATATATATATATAGCGTTCAACTTCCACCCGGGCAACGCCGGATCGCTCCGCTAGTTTTATTTATTTTGATTGGGTTCAGAATCCCAGCTGAGCTTTGAATGGGCTAGTTCTGAGGAGCTACTTTAACTTATAGCCTACTTCAAATTTTCAACGAAGTTTCTCATTTTTCAACAATGTACTTCATTTTTCAACGTTGAAAATTGAGGTGCACCTCATTATTCAACGTTGAATAATGAGGTGTACCTTATTTTTCAACGTTACACCGGCCAAGGAATCTAACGATCAGGCAATTGCTCATTCAGGAATGTTGTAACCTCATTGTGGAAATGGGTGGCACACCATCCTGTTGAAACCACACATCAGCTTTATCCTCTAGCAGCTGGGACATCAGCCACAGCTGTAGCATATCCCGGTAAATGATACCGTTAATTATTTGTTCAGCAAAGAAGAATGGACCGTACACTTTCTCAGCGGTAAGAGCGCAAAATACGTTAACTTGCGGGCTATCTCTTACGTGTTTAATATTACGAATAAAAATTCCCTGAAATATTCTTTATTTGTATATCTTGCTTTTCGCTGTAGCTTTGTTAGTGTTTTCATAATAAATGCTTAAAATCGGGAAGATCATTCGTAATCATCTGGTATGTAATTTTAAAAATATTTGAAGTACTCCTGTAATCTAAAAAGAAGGAAGGGAATGAAGAACGAGGTGGAAGAGGTTGTTTCACCTTTCAATAATAGAATTAATTGCGCGAGAATGAATGAACATCACGAGTTTAATTCGATAAGTATATATTATAAAACATATGCCTCATTAAAACCAAAGTGGATAAGAGGGTTAAAAAGGCAGATTAAACATAAAGGGTAGCAATTAGCTTTGTTTATTAAGCGAAACAAAGCGTGTATTTACTTATACTGAAACGTATATTCATTTTAATTATGTCGAAATATTCCACAAAACATTTGTGATATCCCTTCAAGCCCTGAATTTTTCTAGGGTTAAGTTATGAATGCGTGTATTTGAAACATTAGCAATTTGTACCTTTAGTCCTTAAAGAGATATACATACAGTATACTCCTCGACCCTTTATCATGTATGTATGAATGGAAGTAAGGAAATAAGGATCCGTTACGGGAAAATATTTTTTTATGGAAAGAACCTTTCCCTAATAATATACTGTAAAAGTGAAAAAGTCCCATGAAACTATTTCTGAAATAAGTATAAATTTTCAGTATTTTTAATTCTTATAAATTTGACCATATCTTCGTCACTTTTTTATAATCTGTAGGTAAGTATTGAAATTTTAAATGCTAAAAAATTGTTAAATTTTCATTTTGAAATGGTTTAACCTTATAGCTTAAAGGGATCACCTGAAGATCAGGGCCCCCAGCCTTCTTTAGTTAGCTCTATAAGGCTAACTAACGAAAATATCACGACCTAACCTAGCCATTCGTCAAGGGGCTTACAGTTGACCTAACGATTGGTTAGGTTAGGTCGTGATATTTTTGTTAGTTAGCCTTCTAAGGCTAACTAAAGAAGGCTGGGGGCCCTGATCTTCAGGTAATTCGCTTAAAGTTCTATCTCTGTAATCGATTTAGAATTATTTAAAGGAGAGAAAACTTTTCAAGTTAATTTAACCCTTCTTTTAAGTTCCCTAAAATGTGGGTTAATTAAACTACATTCTCATAATTTTCGTCCCTTGAAGTCTTTAGTCATTATACATTAATTCTTCTTTAACTTCTAATTAATTTTTTAACCATTTTTTCTACATTAATTTTAAGTTTTCTTCATTCTTTTCATACTTCTTAACTTCCTTTATTTTACTCTCATTTCCTCTCTTCCTTTTCGTGACTTTTTATCATTGCGTATATATATATATATATATATATATATGCAGAGGGTAGACAAAAATAATAAATATTCATCTACGCTTTCTTCATAGTTTTTAATATGATAATAAAAGTCAATAAATAATAACAGATTTATAGAATCACTATATTTAAAATTCTGGTACTTTCTCCTTTGTATTATGTAAAGGTGACTGACACACGCTTTAACATTCCATTCATGAACTTTGCCATTTGTTCTTGAGGACAATCATATCATCGTTGTCTCTATTTACTTTTGTCAACCCTCTGTATAAATATGATTCCGTAATTCTCGGTTTATTTCATTATGCGCAGTTGCATATATATATATATATATATATATATATATATATATATATATATATATATAATATTATTTATTTAATGTTTTACTTCAGTTTACTTAAGGTGTCTTTGAACGACGGTTGAGAACCGACTTGCAGTTGACCCCTCTGCAGCATCTCGCTTCAATTGGGAAATTTGATCGAGGAGAGAATTGTCTTCTGCCTCATCCTTCTCTCGTAACTATGTACAGCGTACGCATAGCTGGTCACGAACTTCGCACAAGAACCTGTTCAGTTCGTTCTTGAAGGTGCTAGGACCGTTCGCTACTGGACAATTCGCTACCGGACATTTCGCTACCGGACATTTCGCTACTGGACATTTCGCTACTGGACGTTTCGCTACTAGAACATTTCGCTACCGGACATTTCGCTACCGGCATCTAACTTCGCTGTCGTTAAAGAATTTTCTCCTATAAGAGAACATGCCCAGTCCTGCAATCTTGGCCTTTTGGATAAACATTTTAAAATTTTAGCCTCATCATCTGATGACACTTCTCTTAGAATTTTTAGAGTTTTAGAATCTCTTTTTATAAAAACCGACATTTAACATTGATCCCTCTGCCTCTCCCCTTTTGGTTACTAACCTAACCTTACCTAACCTAACCTAACCTAACCTAACCTAACCTAACGTAACTCAGAAGAAGAAAAAGTATAGGGACTGTGAGCAGAGGATCCATAATTTACTGAGAAGATACGATTCTGGAAATAAACTGGAATTCCTTCGAGCTATTGCGCATAATCTTAAATATTTTTAGATATTTTATTGTATCAAATGTTTTATGCATTCTTTCATTCTTTTTAAAAAATAAAATTCTTTTAATAATTCATGTAATCACGCGTAATAATTTATGTAATTCATGTAATCATTTAATAATCCTTGTATTCATTTAATAATTCTCGTAATTTTTTAATAAATTTTATTATCTTTTTAATTTTACTTACTGGTAAATTTATATATGGTAGCGAAATGTCCGGTAACGAAATGTCCTAGTAGCGAAACGTCCAGTAGCGAAATGTCCGGTAGCGAAATGTCTAGTAGCGAACTGTCCGGGCACCGTTCTTGAATGTACTTACATTTGTGAGCTGCAGGTTCCTCAGTTCTTTCGACATCACTTTAAAGAATTCTGGGCCCCCGTTTTCATGGCCCAGTGTCACACCGCAGCTGAGATGGTACAGAATCTCTCTCTTTCCTCATTACAGTATTTTTATTTTATTTCTAAAGTTTAGGACATATCCTCGAATATTTTTCATATGTATATTTTCGTGTATCGCTCGCGTTTTCATTCAAAGGAGTAGAGTTTCAAGGATTGTATATAGCCTAGAGCAGGATTTCCCAAACTGTGGTCCGCGATGGTATCTCCAAACAGAATTCCAAATATTACTACACTAATAGAAATAATAATTGGTGTAATTTTGTCAAATATTGTCAACGTCCTACTTTTTACTGTAAAAATTCATTCTTGTGACGACAAATAATAGTCATACACTAATTTTCGCAATTTGTATTTTTTCCTATACTGTATTATAAAGTTAAGCAAATTAGCATTATGGAGAAGGAGGGGGGGGGAGGCCGCGAAAGTTACCAGGATTAGAAAGGGGTCCTTGATCGCAAAAGATTGGGAAACCCTGGTCTAGACCAAAAGTATTCATCTTTCGTTTCCTTAATCATGGACGTTAATTAAAGTTGATTGTATGGCTTCTATGTTTGCAATGTCTCTTTTTCCGTATGGGTTTTGTGAGTACTGAACAACAGTCAGTTCTTGGTAGGACTAAACTCTTCCATATTTTAAGTATGATGTTTGTTTTTCTGCTGTGGAAGCCCCTCCAGATAATTCCTATTGTTTTTCTAAGGTTGTAATTTGAATGTTGTTGTGTTCCCCGATATCTGCATCCAAGCTAACAGAATCCTTTATTCAGAAAAAGAATAAAACCTGCATTTTTCCCTTCAGTTTAGTTATCTGATGTGGCATTTAATAGATTCACAGTATTCTAATCTGAATATGCCGTTGGAAACTGGGAAGCTTTTACGGCAAAATTAATTCGAATCAATTTAAATAATAATAATAATATAATAATAATAATAATAATAATGATAATACTAATAACAAAAATAGTAGTAAATAAAAGGTAAAAATTTACAAAAGTTGTATCTGTTCTTGTTTAAGGTCGCTGTTTAACTTTTAATTTTCTTTCCCCTAATTTCGGAGTCTGTATTCTGTAACGTGGATACTAGGGTGCTCCGAAAATTTAAAGGTGTTGAAAAAAGCTCATAAAATTTTGCTCCCCCGGCTTCTTCTCATTCTTTTATATCATATTAATGCCAGAAAAAAATATTAGCTACATTGAAACATACTAAGCCTTGCCACCAGGCAGCTGAAAAATATGCTTTACTGAATTAATTTATTATACTTAATACTAACATATTTTATTTTTTTTTCAGATTTACCTCTCATAAATAGCTTATCTATTAAATAAATCGTAGTTTTACTCGAGTTTATATAAACTTAAATAATTATTACAAAATTTAATTCTTATTTTTTTGTCAAGAAGAGTAATAATTAATTACTTTTCAATGGCAGACGGAAACGGTAATAATAATGAAGATGATCCAAATAAAAAATCAAAGGATAATTTAAATATTTCCTTAAGAAAAGATTATATAATATGGCTAATAGAAAAGCCTATCGAAAAACTCTCTGATGTTCGAATCCCAACGAAGGGGGACATTTTACGCTATTTTTTCTACCTAAAAGATGGACCAATGAAGAAAGAGAAATTTAGAAATTTTAACGGTACAATTGCTGAAAAAGTATTAGAAGATACAGAAAAGCAGTGGATGAAATCAGGAATCGAAACACAACGTAAAGATAAAGTCAAGAAAAAGATTTTAGACCTTTACGAGAATTAGAGGACACTCCAAAAAAAGAAAGGTTCCAATTCCAACAAGGTAAAGGAAGAAAATTTTGTTAGAGACCTTGACTCCTATTTTTTATTGCCCATAAAGATTCTGAACGCAAAGTTCAAACTGATCGGTTGATGGCGACAGAACAGAAAAAAGAGGATATTGATTTCATAAATGCAATGAAAGAGGGTAGAAAAGTTCTTTTGGGATCCGAAGATAAAAAGTATTCAAAAACGGTTCAAGCTAAAAGGAATAGGGAAGAGAATTTCACTTACAGAATGGAGACAGACATGCGAAGAAGAGAGCTACAAGAGGCTTCAACTAGCGAACTTAACGATGAGATAGACATTGTTGATGAAGATTATTTAGAACTAGATGATAGTGATAGTGATGAAAATGTGATTTCAAATTCTGATAAAAAATCAAAAAGAAAGCGTTCGAAAACTATCCCACTAGAACTTCCACGAAACCCATTCAAAAGTAAAAAAATATTTGAAATGGCTGATCGTTTAAATTTATCTTCTGGCCAAAGAACTGCATTTATGGCTGCCATCGCAACAGAGGGGGAAGTTGATTTGGAGAATATCATGTTGTCTAAAACAAGTACGAGGACAGCAAGTAAAATAGTGCGGCAAGAAAAAGGCGAAGAAATCAAAAGTAATTTTGTATGCCCAAAATTTTGTAATCTTCATTGGGATGGAAAAATTTTGCATGAAGATGATGAAAGATTAGGAGTGCTGATACCTGGTGCCCCAGGATATGAAGAGGGAAAGCTCCTTGGCGTTCCAAAAATCGTCGATGGCACTGGTAATACACAAGCGAATGCTACTCATTCTCTAGTAGCTGAATGGAAAGTCGAATCCAATATATATGGTCTTGTTTTTGACACTACGGCGTCCAACTCCGGCTGGAAAAATGGAGCCTGTGTAAAATTAGAAGAATTATTAAAAAAAAAACTTTTCTTTTTTGCTTGTAGACACCACATACTGGAAAGAATATTGCAAGCAGTTTGGTCAAAACTTTTCGGCGTTACAAGTAGTCCAAATAATTTAGATTTTTAAAATTTTCAGAAGTTTTGGAATACCATCAACAAAGAAAATTTCAAAATTCTTGAATTTAAAGATCGATCCTTAAAATCTCGTTGTGAAGATGTTAAAAAATTTCTTCAAGAAACGTTGACCCAAAGTTCTGACAAAAAATCATTACCAAGAGAAGATTACAAAGAGTGTGCGGAACTTATGCTTATTCTCTTGGGAGGGACTCCGCCTCGTGGTGTGCATTGGTTAAAGCCAGGAGCATATCACCATGCAAGGTGGATGGCGTACATTTTGTATGTGGCTAAAATGTTTGCTTTCAGTGGTCAACTTGGGTACGATTCCAAAAAAATAAAAAATCTTGAACGCTTTTGCACATTCACATCGCTTTTTTATATACAACCCTGGTTATCAGCTACCAATGCAGCTGATGCTGCAATAAATGACCTAAATTGTGGCACGATTTAAATTCTTATTGTAAAATTGATTCAGATGTGACCTCAGCAGCTATAAAAACCTTTGAAAGACATTTTTTGTATATGACAGAAGAGTTAGCTTCATTTTCACTGTTTTCAAATAAAATTGAGATCTCTGAAAAGCGCCAAATAGCTAAAAAAAATTATGAAGATGAAAAAGTAAACAGTTTTAAAATGGGAGTTCCCACTTTCCCTAAATTAAACTCTTCGACGAAATTAATTTCGTTGATTGGAGTAAACTCTATGTTTCTTTTACAAACTCTGGGAATAGATATGGAATGGATGACAAAGGACCCAAGTGAGTGGAACGTAGATTCTGAATATTAAAAAGCATTTGAATATGTTAGAAGTGTCAAAGTAGTAAATGATCTTGCAGAAAGAGCTGTGAAGCTCATTCAAGATTACTCAAATAACATTACCAAGGACGAGCCCCAAAGACAGTACATGCTTCAGGTTGTAGAGCGCTACAGCAAACTAATTCCTGATTTCAAGAAAGGGACACTAAACCATCTTCTATAAAATCAAAATAAGATCAAAACGGACTGTTGATAACTGTCAAAAGGAAGAGGCCCACTTCTGCTAAAACAAAAATAAACCTGATGGCCACAGTTATAAACAATTACGCAGGAGTGAGGGGGCATAAACCTCGGTAAAGGCCAATCTTCATCTAATTTCCCTAGAAATAAGAAGAAATACCAAATTTTAAGCTCGTCTTTTTTTCTTTTTTTTTCACATATACTTATACTATATCAATGCTTTGTATTTTTAAATCAATTCTAATTAACCCTAATTTATTTTTATGAGGTTTATGTAACTTAATCTTAAGTAATAATACCTACAAATCAGACCTAATTGCATAATTCGAAAATCACAAAACCTCAATTTTACATGAGGCTGGTGGCAAGGCTTAGTACGTTAGGATCGAGCTAAAAATTCCCAAAAGTATTCAGAAGCATGATAGCAATGGGAAAATAACTGGGGAGCAAATATTCAAAATCATGGTTTTTTTTTTGGAACACCCTAGACTGGATACTCTCAGATTTATCGCGTTTATGCGCTGTTTTAATTCGTTGTTTTCTTCTAATTTATTTATTCTTCCATCCTTTTCTGCTTTGCAGTTTAAGATAAAAAACAGATATATGATGTGATTCAATATATAAAGCTAATTGTTTATTTTCACCGGTAAACGCCCGGGATTCCTGCAGTTTGGCCGCCTTAAATTCCTCAATTCGTTGACGGAGGGAAACCTCTTCGGATGCCGAGGAAGCGGCGCCTGAGGTGGAGGGAGAAGGCATACGTCTCTCCAGCGTATCCTGTTCCCTCATAGAGCCTCTTGCTTGGGAGGGAAGGGGAGATGGTTGGGCCGAGGTAGTAATATTTTGTTGATATTGCTTCTTATTTCTTTTTTGTGCCATTTTTTTGTAAAATATTTTCACTTTAATTCTAATAATTGTTGAAAGTTCATATTTCAAATAATACTCGATTTTTAGATAACGTTCTTGATTTAGTCCAAGTTTTATTTACATATATATAAAGATAATTCAATTATGAACTGATTTTTTTAAAGTTAGTTGGGTATGTGTACTCGTGTTCTTTCGTTCGTGCGTTTAGACGTTGCACTCTGGGTTTAGGTCGTGTAATAGCGCTGCTTGTCACAATTCACTAGAAAATTATATAGATTCGGATGTACTGATTAATTAGTGTAAAAGTATTTTTTTTTATTCAAGCTATGATACTAACTTTTGACACGATATTCAAGATATATATACACGTATAATACGAAAAAATCAATTCTCATAGGAGCTTCTCTTTATATGAAAGATACCACGTGTTCCATGGCATTATTACTCCAAGATCCCTAACTTGTTCGTTTGGTGTTATTTGTGTGTGTATACACACACACACACACACACACACACACACACACAGTATATACTGTATAATGTATATGCCTTGTAAGAGTTTCGTACATTGATCCCTCATCACACAAATGTCAATCTCGTGGCTGTCAAGCTCGTGGCTCTAGAATTGGCTCACTTGAGGTTGTCCTGAGCCAGGCATTTAGTCTTCTTTTGTAGATGTCTACATCGTCACTAGTTTTGTTCTGTATTTCTTTTGTTAAATGGTTAAAAAAAGTACTAAACTCTTGACGAGAAACCTTTACTGTTTCCTTTAATGCAAAGGACACTCCTTGTCTACTTTTCAATTTAAGAACGCTGCACATTGTCACTCTTACTTCCCAATGTTCTTGTACTTTCTTTTAAAGGTTCTCGATATCCGACTAGTAATTCTTTTTTCTTTTGTTACAACCTTATTTTGTCTCGAATTTCGGATCGTCGGTCATTATAACCCCTAAATATTTTTGCTTTTGAGTTTCTCTGAATTCCTCTCCACTCAGGGCAAAGTAGTCCATTGATTTTAATTCCAAATTTTTCTGCATCAAAGTATGCTACTACGTTATAACTAGTTATTTTATTACTTACATCGGAAAATATGATTGTGAGCAATAGTTAGGCAAAATGCTTTCTTCGTTATTGTGTTTCTTACCCCGATTCTAAAGTGATATCCTTTCGATTCTAACAACTTTCTTACGCTCTCTAAAGAAATCCATTTACCTAATTTGCCTCTTATTCCTATATACTTGGCTTTAATTTTATGTGCTATTATTCCATGATCACACCTGTAGAATGCCTTGGCACACACACACACACACACGCGCACACACACACACACACACATATATGTGTATAGAGTATATATATATATATATATACATAAATCCCCAAGTAGCAACAATAGGAAGCTTTTTTATATGTTAATTCCTATTTTGCAAATCGGTCGAACCTTATTGTGGGAAATACTTTTTGAGGTTTGGTCAAGTTAGATTAACTTAACGTAATCTAAAACAAATCACTGAGTGTGTAAAAGCCTGAGGTAGCAGAAAGTAGGAGTAATTTCATTTAGAGTTTTTTTAGTTAAAGTCCTAACGCGGATGAAACTCGAAAAAATAATAATTGTATATGGTAAACAATCGCCTACTCTCTCTCCACGTCTTAATAGACACCCCCCCACCTTTATCTTAACACAAGCGTAAGTAATTAAAAATTTGAAAATATAAAATATATGACCCGTGGGAGCTACTGAGTATAAAATGGGCACGGATGAAAACTACCGCAAAAGTTGGACGAAATGAGCATTTAAGACTCTCTCTCTCTCTCTCTCTCTCTCTCTCTCTCTCTCTCTCTCTCTCTCTCTCTATATATATATATATATATATATATATATATATATATATATATATATACAGGGTGTTTCATAATAATATGTGGGACGCACTCTCAGGATGGATTCAGGACCTGAAAACATTGAAAAAAGTTTATATAAATATATGACCGAAATCGCTTTGTTTCCGAGTACAGCCCGTTATGTGTTCCAGCAAGTATCCGCTTCGCCTTTAAAGGAAGTGCTCAAAATGACCGCCTTGCGCTTGAATACGCGCCTGAACACGCCTCGTCATAGATTGGCTGACGCGTTCAAACATTCCAGGTATTGCTCGGATTTTCTGCCATCCTTGTTCTACACGTTGGCGAAGCATTTCAACGTTCTCAATGGGTGTCACGTAAACACTGGATTTCAGATGACCCCACAGGTAAAAATCGAGTGGATTCAGGTCCGGGAAGCAAGCAGGCCACACAATGGGTCCTCCACGGCCTATCCATTTATCAGGGAAATGGTCATCCAAATAGTCTCTGGCTGCTCGACTAAAATGAGGCGGAGCGCCGTCAAGCATGAACCACATACGACGTCGGACACCAAGAGGAACTTCATCTAGTAAATCGCTTAAATCATTCCTTAAAAAATTGGAATAGGATTCCCTTGTTAATCTTCCAGGCAAAACAAAAGGACTGATTAAGTTGTCGGCAATAAGTCCTGCCCATACATTGATACTAAATTGTTGTTGGTGCCTTGACTGGATGATGGCATGCAGATTCTCTTCCCGCCCAGTGATGAGTGTTGTGAAAATTGATCACGCCATTTCTTGTGAAGGCAGCCTCATCAGAAAACAACACGGAGGATAGAAAAAGAGGATCGCGACCACACTATTGAAGGAACCAAGTACAAAAAGCCTCTCGTGGTGGGAAATCAGCTTCAGTAAGGCCTTGTAATCTCTGAATGTGATATGGGTAAAGCTGTTGTTCCCGTAAAATTCTCCACACAGTTGTGTATTTTACACCCTCTGCTGCTGCTCTCCTTCGAGTGCTGACACCAGGATGTTCCTCCACGCGATTCAGGACCCGCTCCTCCAACTCAACAGTTCTGGCTCTGATTGGTGTACCACGATCTGAAACTCGCTTGTTGAATGATCCTGTATCACCAAGACGCTCGTCTATTCTTTGAAAGGTCTTCTTATCTGGCAGACGGCGATTCGGAAACTTTCCACATACAGACGTCTTGCTGCGGCCGCATTACACTCGGTAAGTCCATACATGATATGCATGTCTGCCATTTCTCTGTTTGAATAAGCCTCCATTTTCACTTCAAATGCACACTATCATTGAATAGCACAAAAACGTTTCAGGTTTTTTTTTCAATGGACTGCGCTTATTCACGGTAAGAAGTTACGAATACGAACAGTGAAACGACCGCGATGCACCTCTGACTGACTGATGGCTCTACACTCAGCGATATTGAAACATGTCATACAGTGTAAGAAACATTACAATCGGCAAGGCCATACATGAAATAAGTCTCGTACACACTCACAAACATTGTTGGCAAGCAGTGTTTGTAAACAGTTTGCGGAAAGAATTGCTGGAACACAAAACGGGCTGTAACTCGGAAACAAAGCGATTTCGGCCATATGTTTATATAAGCTTTTTTCATTGTTTCCTGGCCCTGAATTCATCCTGAACGTGCGTTTCACATGTTATGAAACACCCTGTACATGTATATACACACGAGTATATTCAGTCGTAAATACCCAAATCATTAGAACATTATTTGCTTACATTTTCGTCCATGATCATTTTTCTACCCAACTGGTCGAATAAGTTGTATACAGTGTTTCATATTTTCAAGTTTACAATCGCTTTTGCTTGCGTTAAAGTATGGAAGTGTTCTACAGGGTGACTTTTTTTTATTCGAGAACACTAAATAACAGCTTTCATGGTTTCATGGCTCTCGAATAAGAAAGTTTAGAGAAATCTGTTTTTTATTATACATAATGATTGTTTTTTCAAATTTCACTCGCGTTACGATTTTAATTAAAATGATACTCCAAGTCAAATAAGTCATACTTTCAGTCAAGTTTGACAACCTAACATATCCTAACTTAACCCAACCTAGCGTAACCTAACCTCAAAAAAGTAGGTCATACAAGAAAACCCGACTTACAAAGTTCGACCTAATTGGTAAAAAAAGAGTGGCTTACTGTTGGGGATATATATATATATATATATATATATAGAGAGAGAGAGAGAGAGAGAGAGAGAGAGAGAGAGAGCCTATATATATAAAAGTATTTATTTATTTATTTATTTATTTATTACAGAAAACTTGTACGATTTGTGATATATATATATATATATATATATATATATATATATATATATATATAATATTTCAAAATAAGACTGTAAAACGCCAATTAGAGGACGCCCCTGACCCCTCGAATGAACTTTATGCGACGTTTTATACTTTACGTGACGTTTCATACTTTACGTGACCTTCCATAAAGCAAGAGGAAGTTTCGAAATGGCAAAAGGAAGTTTCGCTGTTTCATGATCCAATTAGTACGATTTGCAGACTTTTTTTTATATAAAGAATGACATGTTTTGAAATATTGTTGCAAAGATTCCAGCGAAAGACAACTTTAAAGAAATTAATTTATCGGGTTATAAATTTCCAACAAAGCCTCTCCCTCTCATTCTCCCTCTCCCTCTCCCTCATAATTTCCTTGGCTAGTTTTCCAGGGTCAATGTATTTTCCTCAACCTTTTTCCGTACCCGCCTCTGGCGGCGAGGGAGCGGAGGGTTGGGAGAAAGCCCTATGCTTTTCTATCCATTTTTCTGCTACTACTAGAATAGGTAAAAAATGTACTAGTTTAATAACAGGAACCTTCCCAAGTGGACCGAAAGGTTTTTGAGGCTTTCTCTTGTCCGTGTAATACTCTCTCTCTCTCTCTCTCTCTCTCTCTCTCATATATATATATATATATATATATATTGCATTGGAATTCAATCCTATTTTTTTTTAATTAGAATCGAAACCGGTATGCAGCTGTTTTATTAATAATTAATAACTTATAACAATTGATTGATCCGAAATTCAGTATAAAGTATAAATTCGTGAAGTCGAACTTTACCGTAACATTTCCACAACTTTCGTGTTCGTCTATAATTTATCCGAAACATTTTCGCATCTGTACAGAATTGGGATGCGGTTGAAGCTAAAATAAAAGTCCGTGGCTAAAAATTACTTTTCTTTCGGATAAGATTTTAATTTTTTCATTATTTTGGACATATATTGCGTGACATTTAACTCATCTGATTGTCTTTTGTTTTATAAAAGACATAACGAACAAGAAACCTAAATGTCAAAACCTTTTAAAAGTTAAGACTTGCTTTCCGCCTAAAAAATTAATTCCCATTAATTCTGGTCGAAAAAAAAGTATTTGATTCTCTTCATATTTTACGCGTGATTGCGATTTTTTTTTTTTCTTTTCGAGTTTACGCAGTTTCTCGTAAGATCGGTGACGTTAGGCGACCTTGGGTCTCGGCAGTAGACATCCTTTGTGTTCAGATGACGTAAAGACCCTTGGTTCGAATTTCACCTCCTTAATTTGCGGGGCCCATTTGTCATATGATCCTTTATGTTCGTACGAAACATAAGTTCTACAATTAATAACATACGATTTTGATCGAATTCCTCAGAACCGGCAAAAAGAGCGAACGAATCTCACTATTATAACCTAACCTTTACGTAACCTCTCCTATATAAACTACCGTAAGTTATCCTGGCTTACCCTAACTAATCCAACGTAACCTAATCTAACCTTAGTTAAGTTAACGTAACCTGAAAAATCTTTGTATTTTTTTTTCGCTTGACTTATCGGTTCGGAGAAATCCAATCAAATGAAGTACTACTCACCATTTCTCAAGAGTAAATATGAGATTTTTTATTTTACTATTAATGTAAAAAAAGGGTAATGATGGGGTTGTTTAACCTCCTTCGCAATATCCAAGGTCATATGACGGATAGGACCTACAAATTTACGTGGGATCCGAACCACGGGTCACTACATTATTTGGGCGTGGGGGACGGTCCCCCATCCAACTATACTACACTACTAACTAGACCCAATGTCGCTTAATTTCGCTAACTGAAAGGAAAGCGGTGTTACGACATTGGCCAAGACGTAGCCCCTATTAATGTAAACTAAATTTCTTTCATTATCAGTTATAAAAATATTTCTTATGTTTTTCACAATAAAAAGTATTAAATCATTTAAAATAAGAAATAATGCTTAAAATTCTCTAAAAAATGTTGCTAAAAAATTGCAAGATATAATGTTTTGTGGGATAAATCTTTATTAACCATGAAGCGAGTATAACTCCAGTAAAGCAATCCTACAATCTTGTGTGATTTCTGTTTGCTAAAATAATTTCATGAATAATATTCATGACATTCAATACTTTTCTATATGAAGATTTCGTAAGATTAATTAAACGCGCTTACAACTGTAAATTGTAATCCTTTTATCGCATTTCATTATATTCGTGCGAACTGTTTCTTGATATTCCTACTGCGTATTCTCTATCATCTTCATTCTATATTTAGTTATCCATTTATTGACTAGTTCACTAAGTCGTACTTACCATAAATATTTATTTATAATGTAGATTAACTAATATATGTACAGTTGACAAAAGAAATTCAACGGAACTTTTTCAAAAATCACTCCAACGTCAGTAACCGTAGTTTGGTTTCCGCCCGAATTGTTCATTCTGACGAAATTCAAGCTTGTTGCCCCACCTTAGACGTACAGATTAACGTGGGATCCAACCACGAGTTGCTACATAATCTGAGTGCGGAGGACGGTCCTCCATCCAACTACTAGCCAAACCCGATATTGCTTAATTTCGATGAGCGATGGAAAGCGGAATTACAACATCGACCACGACGTAGCCGTAATATTAGAGAATTAGCGTAAATACCCCCTATCCATATATGTATATGTATTTATTCTTTTAGTTTACACACACACAACACACACACACACACATATCATATAATAAATATATATAATATTATATATATATATTAATATATATGTAATTTACACACTATACTTTAGGTTTAGTTCGAACGACGGTTCAGGATTGACCTACGGTCGACCCCTCTGCAGCATCCCTCCTCATTTGCGGAATTTGGTGAAGGAGAGAATTGCTGTCTGATCTCCTCATGCCCTCGTAGCCAGCCACGCATGGCTGTTAGGGAATTTGCACAGAAATCTGTCCAGTTGGTTCTTAAAGTTATTCAGGTCAGTGTGCTGGAGATTCCTCACTTCTTTTGGTAGGACATTGAAAAGCTTTGGGCCTCGTATTCTGAGGATTTTTTCCATCCTCGTTTTCATGACCCCTTGTCCCATCGCAGCTGGGACCGTACAAAATCTGCCTCTTTTCTCATTCCAATTTGTTTCTATTTTATTTCTAAGTTTAAGGACAGAGCCCTCAAGTATTTCCCATATGTATATTATGGGATGGGGTACGCTCGCGGCTTCTTTCGAGAGAGTAAAGTTTCAAGGATTGTAGTCGAGACCAGTAATCTTCACCTTCCGTTTCCTCTATCTTAGACATAAAAGTCCTTTGTATAGCTTCAATGTTCGTAATGTCTCGTTTTCTGTATGGGCTTGTGAGTACTGAACAATACTTAATTACTGGAAGTACTAGACTCTTCCATAATTTGAGCATGATGTTTGCTTTTCTGCTGCGGAAGCTCCTCCAGATGATTCCCATTATTTTTCTAGCCGTTGCAATTTTCATGTTATAGTGCTCTCTGAATTCTGCATCCGACGATATTATTACTCCAAGATCCCTGACTTGTGGATTGTGTTTTTCACGTAGATACAACACCCTCCCCCTCGTCTAACCACTCTCTCTGCTCTGTATATGTTGTAGTCCAGCAATGCTATTTCAGTATTCTCGATGCAGTTTTCACAGCCTTTTTCGCTCTTATGTAAGTGTGTTTCCGTTAGGCATATGATATCTATGCTGGTTTCCGTAGCTAAATTTTGCAAGTATTTTAATTTGCAGTCTGCATGGTCCGTATAGAGGCCTTGTATACTTGTGTATAATACATTTACCGGGTTTCTAATCTTCGTGTTCGATTTTCCTAAATGATGGTCGTTTCCTGGTCGATGTCGGTTCCTGTTTGGCGTTATTGGTTGGGCCGCTGCATTTAGGAGTATTAGGGTTGCGGCCCGTGATACCACTGTGGTTGTTATATTATTGGTGGGTGATGTTGAATAGAAGGGTGATGTGCGTAATGTTATGGTGCATATATTTGCGGCGTTCTGTCTTTCCTTGTTAGAAGGGAAGCTGTGCTTTAATTATCCTCATTTCTTCTAAAAAATATGTTTTATTACTCTTGTTATTACTTCTATGTCGAATATGATCTGTTCTTTCCCGTTCTCTTCTTTGCGTACCCTTTATGTGAAAATACGGGCACTCTATGTTCAGGCATTTTTTCTCCGTAATTGACTGTCTGCACATACGAGGGTTAAAAAAGTTGCAGTTTGGTCCGTACCTGCAGTTTTCATTCCTCATCATATAGAAGCATTTTGGGGGTGATTGTATAATGTATATGCAGTGTGAGCCATATTTGCACGAACCTGTTTTATAATATTCGCATATGGCCCGTCGTTTAAATTCCCTCTGAATCTTATGTGTTTCAATTTCCTTCTTCTGCTCCGCCACCACTTCTTCCCTACTCAATGGGTTTTTTTCTTCGGCGTGTATTTCGTATCTCTCTTTTTTGCCGTGGGTATTTCTTTATCTGAGGCTGCTTTCACCCCTCCCTGTAGTGTGTTGTCCATCTCATTTTCGTTTTATATATATACGTCTAAGATAGAGGAAACGAAAGGTGAAGACTACTGGGCTCGACTACAATCCCTGAAACTCGACTCCCTGGATAAAAGACGCTAGCGTTACACAATAGTATACATATGGAAAATACTTGAGGTTGTGTACCTAACCTTAGATATGAAATACAGTATAAACACAATGAAATGAGGGACGAGGCAGATTCTTTACTGTCGCAGTTGTGGTGGGACAGGGGGCCATGAAATCGAGAATGGAAAATGCCCTTAGAATACGAGGTGCCAAACTTTTCAACATACTCAAAGAACTGATGAACCTCCAGCACACCACCCCGAATAATTTTAAGAACCAGCTGAACAGTATCTTGTACAAAGTCCCTGACCAGCCATGCGTGGCTCCTGCCTCCTACGAGTGTAGAATAAGAGCAGAAACCAATTCATTCCTCTATCTATTCCTGCAAATGAGGCGGGATGATATTGTTAGGAAGGAGGGGGCCAAAGCCAAACCCCCGCACAAAAAACCCTCACCCGAGAAGGAGAAGAAGAGAACCGAAATCAACGTCTAAAGTTTTTGAGATGCCTCAATACACTGTATTTGGAAGATTGAAGGTCATAGAGAGGGGAAAAGGGATGAGAATTTGCCGAAAGTTTGGTATTGCATGCTTTCCTTAAAGGAAGAGGCATGCAGTTAGAGAGTTCAGAAGAACAGTGTCCGTTATAATGGCAAAAGTAAAAATAAAAAAAATATCAGTAAGAGGCAGGGAACTGATAAAACGAAAAACATTTGATTCCACCCATTGAAGTCGAGCTGTGTGGTTTTGAGCCACCCCACACATGAGTATGTGTGAGCTTTCCAGGAAAGATCACGAATGTTAAGAGAATGTTAAGAGAAGGGGAAGAATCGAGTTGTGTATTGTTGAATGTAAGGGGATAGTCGAGTAGAATATTGTGAAGAGTAGACAGATGAAGAAACTGAGTTTTTGAGGCATTGAAAACCACGAGGTCTTCTCTGCCCCAATCAGAGATAGCAGAAAGATCAGAGGTCAATTGCACCATAGCCGTCTCACGCGAATCATGGAGTGACTGTTGAGAGGGATGCATTGTGAAGCGGGTGAAGAAGTGTGGGGTGGAATCATCAGCATAGGAGTGGATAGTACAGGAAGTGCGACTTAATGGATCACTAATAAGTAAAAGGAAGAGAGTGGGTGACAGGACAGAGCACTGAGGAACACCACTATTAATAACTTTTGGAGAAGAACAGTGGCTATCTAAAACCGCAGCTATAGATCGGCCAGAAAGGAAATCAGAGATGAGAGCACAGATAGAAGCTTTTACGTTAGAGGGTTGGACAGAAAAGGGATGAAAATTTTCCGAAAGTTTGGTACTGCATACTTTCCTTAAAGGAAGAGGCATGCAGTTAGAGAGTTCAGAAGAACAGTGTCCGTTATAATGGCGAAAGTAAAAATAAAAAAAATTCAGTTGTTATTGTTGTTGTTGTTGTTGTTTGAAACATATAATAACTAGAGATGTGGAATATACTACACACTTCAAAGTTGTAATAAGTCTTGTACATTTTCCACTACCAAATACGTTACTTATTCATTCAGACTCAATTGTTGGGTCGTTTTGTATTAAAATAAACACTTCCAACCTTAGGAATGTAGATATTTTTAATGAATCTTAATCGGTATTCTCAATCTTTCATCTACTCAACCGGTCAACTCTGGAACAACCGTCCTCAATCCATCTTTCCCCTCTCTATGACCTTCAATCTTCCAAATACAGTGTGTTGACTGTTGAGGCATCTTGAAAACTTTAGACGTTGATTTCGGTTCCCTTCTTCTCCTTCTCGGGTGAGGGTTTTTTGTGCGGGTGTTTGGCTTTGACCCCTCCTTCCTGCATTATATATATAATATATATATTATATATATATATATATATATATATATATTATTATGATGAATACGATAGCCATCTATAACTGTAAATCTTAAAATAGTTTTCTCTTCATAGAATTGTTTTGGACCTCTTTTCGAATTTATTATTGTTTTCCTTATTTATAATTATGTTCAGAGAAACTTATATGCAATCTAGGTGAAAGGGAAAGTGGGTAGATACGCCATTTATTAACTGGAAAACATTTCAGAGTAATTAAATTTGGACTTAACAATTCGACTTATATATATATATATATATATATATAATATATATATATAATATATATATATATATATATATATATATATATATATATATATATATATATATAATATATATACCGGTGAGCGAAAAGTCCCTGTGCACCTTCACTTCCAACACAGTGCAGGTATAGGTTCACTACACTTCTTGCAGGTGTACAGGGACTTTTCGCTTACCTCGTATATATATATATATATATATATTATATATATATATATATATTGTGGATCTCTGTCTCATTCACTTTTCTTAAACTTCTGCAACATTCGTGGCCTTTTCCCACATTTTCAATCTGTTGAACACTCCCTCTCCTCCTTTAAACCTCATCTTCCTTTCCTCACTTAAACTCAGGTGTCTGAGTCGACTGACAGCAACTCTTTTTCTGTACCCTCTTACTTTCTCTATACTCAGTTTCATTCCAAAGGTGGATGTTGCGTATATGTACGCAATGACCTAACTTGTTTTTGTATTCCCGAACTCGAATCTTTCGAATTCTATACCCTCTAGCTACGGCTTACATGCCAATCTCAAATTAAATACATCTGCACTGTTTACCTTTCTCCTAATTCTACTGACTATCCAAAATTCTTTGACTACCTCACTTCCAAAGTGGAATACTTTTTTTCCCGCTCTCCCTTTGCTGAAATCTCCATTTTAGGAGATTTCAGTGTTCACCACCACCTTTGGCTTTCTTCTCGTTTCACTGATATCCCTGGTGAACTAACTTACAACTTTTCTATCCTAAATGACCTAGAGCAGATTGTACAGCACCCGACTCGTATCCCCGATCGCCTTGGAGATAGACCCAACATTATGAATTTATTTCTTACTTCTCATCCTTCTTCCTACTCTGTGAAACTTTTCTCTCCGTTGGGCCCCTCCAATCACAATCTTATATCTGTTTCCTGTCCTATCACTCCAATCGGCAGCGCTGATTGAGATGCACTTAGGAAGTACTTCTGTGATTTCCCCTGGAATGATTACTGCTTCCGTGGCCGGGGCCCTTCTGGGTGTGCTGAGCGCATCACGGAGGTGATTCTCTCGGGCATGGAGGCATACATTCCATATTCTATTCCTACTATTAATGCAAAATAACCTTGGTTTAACTTTACTTGTTCTAATGCTATCCACAAAAGAGAGGAGGCTTTCAGAAGCTACCGTCGCCATCCAATTCCTGACTCTCATTCAGCTTATATTTGTTCCCACAATCGTGCAAAATCTGTTCTTTGACTCCCCAAAAATCCCTTCATCAGACAAAAATGTGAAAATCTATCCAATTCTAATTATTCTCGCTCTTTCTGGCATCTAGCTAAGAACCTCTTCGGCAACTTTACTTTCTCTTCTTTCCCTCCTCTTTTCCATTCCGACAGCACAGTTGCCGGTTCTTCTTCTGACAAAGCTGAACTCTTCGCTCAAACTTTCGCTTCCAACTGAACCCTGGGCGATTCCGGCGCTGTTCCTCCATCTCCTTTCCTCTCTGACTTTATTATATTTGAAGTTAGAATCTCTTCTAAAGATGTTTCTTCTGCCCTATGAGGGCTCAACTCTAGGAAGGCGTATGGTCCTGATGGCGTCCCTCCTGTTGTTCTTAAGATCTGTGCTTCTGTGCTTACACTCTGCCTCGGCAAACTCTTTCGTCTTTGTCTCTCATCTGGTACTTTTCCTTCCTGCTGGAAGTTTGCTTTTATTCAGCCTGTCCCAAAGTAGGGTGACCGCTCTCAACCCTCCAACAATCATCCAATTGCTTTGATTTCTTGCCTTTCCAAAGTTTTTTAATATATTCTTAATAGAGAGATTCTTAAACACCTTTCTTCTCACAATGTTCTTTCAGATCGTCAGCATGGACAAGCGGTAGCTCGCTATCGCTCGCGACCGTTGTACAACTTGGCCCTCCGGGCGGGTAGCACTGTGATCCAGCTACAAAATCAAAAAAACGCCATTACCACCATTACCCCCACCCCTCTCCCTCATTACCCCCACCCCCACTCCCTCATTACCACCACCCTCTCCCCCATTACCCCGACCCCACTCCCCATCACCCCCACACACAAAAGTAAAAAACGCCATTACCCCACCCCTCTCCCCATTACCCCCACCCCCACTTCCCCAATTACCCCCCCCTCCCCCACTACCCCCGGTCGGGTAGCACTGTGACATATACTGCTACGGTAGCAGTATATGTCATACAATGTGAAGCTAAAGATTTTCACGGCTGCGTTCTTTTCTGTAGTTTTAGCGCGGTGCTGTGGCCTTCGGACCCAGTAATTGTGACCTAGGACTGGGAAACTTGAAAGAGCACATCGGCAGCTCATGGGCTATCAGTTGGTGGTGGTTGCAGAATTTTCCGATGTGTCGTTTAGTCTGTGCACGGTTCCGAAGAAAGCGGACAGACACACAGACACACAGACACATTTTAGCTCAATAATATATAGGATTCCGCAAGAGACGCTCTACTGGCGATCTTCTTGCAGATCTCTCTGACTCTTGGTCATCCTCCCTTCGGGATTTCGGTGAAACTTTTGCTATTGCGCCAGACAAATCAAAAGCTTTTGATAGAGTCTGGCACAAATTTTTAATTTCCAAACTGCCCTCCTTAGGTTTCTATCCTTCTATCTGTTCCTTCATCTCTAATTTCCTTTCTGGCCGATCTATAGCTGCAGTTGTAGATGGCCACTGTTCTTCTCCTGAAGCTATTAACAGTGGTGTTCCTCAGGGTTCTGTAATGTCACCCACTCTTTTCCTTTTATTTATTAATGATCTTTTAATTCGCTCTTTCTGTCCTATTCACTCCTATGCCGATGATTCCACTCTTCATTTCTCCACCCGCTTCCCAAAGCGTCCCTCACAGCAGTTACTTCATGATTCGCGTATGACGGCTATGGTACAACTGACTGCCCTCTGTTCTTTCTGCTATATCTGACTGGGGCAGAGAAAACCTTGTGGCTTTCAATGCCTCAAAAACTCAGTTCCTCTATCTGTCTACTCATCACAATCTTCTACACAACTATCCCCTTACCTTCAACAACACACAGCTCAATCCTTTCTCTTCTCTTAACATTCTTGGCGTTTCCTTTTCTCGTGATCTTTCCTGGAAAGATCACATATACTCTCTTTCTAAAACAGCTTCTGAGAGGTTAGGTGTGCTGTACCGCCTCTGCGGTTTCTTCACTCCCACTCAGTTACTGTCTCTGTACAGGGGTCTTATTCGCCCCTGTATGGAGTATGCTTATCATGTGTGGGGTAGCTCAACCCACACAGTCGTACTTGACCGGGTGGGATCAAAGGCTTTTCGTTTCATCAATTCCCTGTTTCTTACTGACCTTCTTCAATCTCTCTCTCCCTTCGCCGCACTGTTGCCTCACTCTCTCTTTACTAGTGCTATCATAATGGACATTGCTCTTCTGAACGCTCTAGCTGCATGCCTCCTCCTTTAAGGAGAGCACGCAGTACCAGACTTTCTACACTTTCTCATTCCCTTTCTGTCCAACTATCTAATGCAAAGGTTAATTGGTATTTTCAGTCTTTCATCTACTCAACCGGTCAACTCTGGAACAATCTTCTTCAATCTAGCTTTCCTCCTGTCTATGACCTTCCATCTTTCAAACGCAGCGTTTGAAAACTCGAAAACGCAGAGTTTGAAAACTCGGCATCTCGAAAACCCCAGACCTCGACTTTGGCTCTCTTCTTCTATGGGAGGGGCGCTTTTTGCGGGTATTTGCCCATAGCCTTTCCTTCCTGCATAAATATATATAGCGATTTTTTTTTTAATATCTGACACTTTGAAAGGTTTGTACTTTTTAAACTGAAATAAAATTTTTACTGTACACATGGAGAATTAGTTCCCTATTGCAAAACATTTTTTTTATATAGAAAGGGGCCAAGGGAGGGTGCCCGCAAAAATAGCACTCTATATAAGAAAAAGACAAAATCTGTTTCTGAGGTTCACGATGCCTTTTTTTTATATAAGTTTTGAAAAGATTGTGTAGTGTGTAAAATGCATGTATATGTAGTGAGGAATAGAGGAAGAAGTGTGTGTTTCAGAGCATACTGGACTCCTCAAGTGGTAGATGAGACACAGAAAAAAATCAGCAAAAGAAGACAGTGACAGTAGAAATTGGAGTTCTAGCACGCCCTGTCTCCTGCTTAACTTCCCCTTCACAATAATTCCCTGGTCGATTGGTGTCTGCAGTCTCCTCCTCCAAATTTTGCAGTACTCTGAACGGAATTTCTGTTGAAATTTGAGAAAATTCCTGTTCAACTGATGCTTTCAATTCTTCTCGTGTGTTTGAATTATATTTAAAATTAAAAACTCTACCTTTTAAATAACCCCACAGATAAAAATTGGATTATTTAAGAGATAGTGTTTAAACGGAATCCACAAAGAAAAGAATTGAAAGCACAAATTGAAAAGGAAATTTCTCGGACTTTAACAGAAACTCTGTCCAGAGAACTGCAAATTTTTGTTGTTTGAGTGCAAAGAGTTAATGAGCTGATTGGACATCACACGGAGCATGTTTTGCATGAAGGGACTAATTCTCCATGCGCAGAGAGAATTGCGGAGATTTTAATTTCCCACTCATAACATGGAAGAAAAATGACGAAGTCATATATGATGAGAAGTTTCATGGCAACATTACAAAAGATGATAGAACCCAAGCAATAATGCTATTAAATATAATGGAACATTACGCCCTTACTCAAGAAATCTGTGCAGTCACTAGAAAAGAGAAGGTTTTGGATTTAATTTTGACAAATAACAATGAGATAATAATAAATACAGTAAAAAGGTAACGCACACAAATTTCTCCAACCATAACCTAATCGATATACAACTGAAATTAGCACCCAGAAGTCTGGAAACGTATCCCAGAGAGGCAGAAAGAATATTTGAAGGCCAAAACATAAATTCAAAGAAAGTAGATTGGGAAAGTGTAAATAAAGATTTGAAGGAAGTAAATTGGGAATTGCTACTTCACGAGAAGACTCCAGAACAAATACTAGGTATAATGGAGACTGAAACCAAACCTATATATTGAAGCATGTTCCAGAGAGACAAAACAGAAAACATAACAAGCTCGAAAGAAAAATCAGGACACTATTTAGACAACAGAAGCAAACCATAAAACATCTCCACAGATGCAGAACTAATGCAAGAGCCTGAAACTTGAGAGGAAACTGGGTGAAATAGAAATGGACCTAAAGCAAACATTCATACATAAGACAAAGAGGAGGAAAGCAAGGTAGCAGAAAAAAAATAACCCAAAATACTTCTGCACTTTTGCGAAAAGGAAAATGCATCGTAAAGAGAGTATTAGTCCGTTGATAGACTGGGAGGCCATACACACAAATGAACCCAAAAAAATGAGCGAACTGCTTAAGGAACAACTTAACTCTGTGTTTAGCACCCCTAAGTCCGAAATGAAAGTAGAAATCCCAGACGAATTTTTCGACATTGATACAAATAAGCCAAGGACAAATTCTGGCAAACCTATTAATGGACTTAGAGTTCTCGGAACGAGATGTAATTAAGGTTCTGTCACAGATGCGAGACAATTCGGCACCAGGGTCAGACACATGGACTGCCACGTTTCTGAAGAAATGTAAAGAGAGTATTGCCAAACCGCTATACTTACTATGGAGGCTATCACTCGGCACAGGACAAATTCCACTGCTATTAAGGAACGCGAATATAGCCTCTTTATTCAAAGGTAGTAACAGAGCAATACCTAAGAATTATCGGCAGGTAGCTCTCACCTCACACCTTATAAAGTGCTTTGAACGTATAATTAGAGCAAAATTACCTACTACCTACAAGAAAATAACTTATACAACCCAAATCAACATGGTTTCAGGGCTGGAAGATCATGCCTATCACAGCTATTAAACCACCAGGAGAAAATATTGGAAACACTGTGTCAAGGACAAAACAAGATGTAATATGTACTAACTTTGCTAAAGCCTTCGATAAATGTGACCATAGAATTATAGCACACAAACTTAAGAATACAGGAATTACTGGAGAGCTAGGAACATGGATATTTAATTTCTTGACGCAAAGAACACAAAGAGTGGTTGTAAATGGAGTCAAATCGGAAGTCTCGGAAGTAGAGAACTCTGTCCCACAAGCGACAATACCAGCTACCTTGCTATTCATAATAATGATTGCAGATATTGATGCAGATATCAATGACAGTATTGTATCATGTTTCGCAGATGACACAAAGATATGCAAGGAAATATTGAACGAATGTGACATAGAAAGATTACAAAACAACATTGAAACATTATTCCAGTGGGCAGAAGACAACAATATGAAGTTCAACGAAGAAAAATTCCAACTTCTAAGATATGGTAATAATAAGGAGCTACAGAATAAAGGGTACAAAACTCTGCAAGCCAAACAGATAACACCAAATCCACAAGATGGGATCTTGGAGTAATAATGTCGTCGGATGCAGAATTCAGAGAGCACTATAACATCAAAATTACAACGGCTAGAAAAATAATGGGAATCATCTGGAGGAGCTTCCGCAGCAGAAAAGCAAACATCATGCTGAAATCATGGAAGAGTCTAGTCCTATCAATAATTGAGTATTGCTCAGTACTCACAAGCCCATACAGAAAACGAGACATTGCGAACATTGAAGCTATACAAAGGACTTTTACGTCTAAGATAGAGGAAACGGAAGGTGAAGACTACTGGTCTCGACTACAATCCCTGGATCTCTACTCTCTCGAAAGAAGGCGCGAGCAGTACACAATAATATACATATGGAAAATACTTGAGGTTTCTGTCCCTAACCTTGGAAATAAAATAGAAACAAACTGGAATGAGAGAAGAGGCAAATTTTGTACAGTCCCAGCTGCAGTGGGACAAGGGGCCATGAAAACGAGGATGGAAAATACCCTCAGCATCCGAGGCCCAAAGCTTTTCAATGCCGTACCAAACGAAGTGAGGAATCTCCAGCACACTGACCTGAATAACTTCAAGAACCAACTGGACAGATTCCCGTGAAAATTCCCTGTCCAGCCATACGTGGCTGGTTGCGAAGGCAGGAGGAGATCAGACAGCAATTCCCTCCTTCACCAAATTCGCAAATGACGCGGGATGCTGCAGAGAGGTCGACCGCAGGTCGATCCTTAACCGTCGTTCGAACTCGCATAAAGTAACATAAAGTAAGTACAGTAAAAATTTCATGCTTTTATTTTAGTTAATAAAGAAATACAAACATTTCAAAGTGTCAGATATTTAAAAAAATCACCGGTATATGCGCCCCGGTGGTGTAATGATTTGTATCGTTGACTACGAAACCACCGACCCCGTGTTTGATTCCCGGCGATGGCAGGTGGCGCTCACCCCACCCAGCTGTTCAGTGTTCACCTTTTCATACAAAAATGTTGGTAGCTCAGTGATTCAGACTCTGGACTGTTGATCGGGAGGAAAATAGCGTCCGAGCGAGAATTTTTGTAATTTCTGATCACCTGTTGTGGGTCGTGGTTCGGATTCCATGTTAAGCTGTAGGTCTAAAGTGGGAGCAACAAATTTGACCTTTGTCAGAATGAACAATTCGTCGGAACCAAAACCAGGGTGACCAACGTCACCAATATATATATATATATATATATATATATATATATATATATATATATATATATATATGAGAAAAAAAATGGTACTAAGAAAATTGTTGATTTTGTTTTTACTTCCTGGGAAATATTGTAGCCCCCTTTATTATCTGTATCTCCCTGATGCATTTACACCTAATAGTCTGCCCGCTTCCAGATAAGCACACACGAACAGTGGACTTTTTCATTCCATATATCTTCTATGTCTAGATTCAGAAATGTCATCCCAATAAAAAAAAGTGCCGTCGTTAAAGCCACACCGTTTATAACATTTCAAAACTTAAGAGTGAAAAAATAACGATTAGGCTGATATGCTTGACATATAATCAGTTACCGAGATTTCTTATTTGTTTTTATCTGTTAGACTTACAAGCAAAGTAAACTTATATACAGTATATATATATATATATATAAAATTTAAAAGAAAATGAAAATAAAAAGTTTTTTGGCAGACCATATGACAAATATTAATAATACAATGATAATTCTCATCCTAAGGATAGACATATATATAATTAATGAGAAATAATACAGTAATGTTGAAGTTAAATGGAGCTAACGACAAACGCGTATATATATATATACTGTACAGGGTGGTGCAAAAGTCTGGACCCATAGGCAATTTACTATATAAAAAATATCTTTCGATTTTTATAATCAGTGGTTTACGTTAACAAACCAAGAACAATACAAGCGCTAAAGGATAACATCACAACAGAAATTGAAGCCATAAGAACGAATATTACTATGCTTACAAATGTGCAAAGGTCTTGTGTCAACCGAGTAGAAAAGTGTTTGGAAGAAGATGGACATCAATTCGAACACTTATTGTAAATTCTGAACTAGAACGTTAAATTTAACATAATTTAGTCACTGGTGTATGGTTAATTAAACTTCATTTCATAATAAACTTCCTGCAGGCCACACTTTTTTTCCATATAAACCGCCTATGGGTCCAGACTTTTGCACCACCCTGTATATATATATATATATATATATTAAACACGTGAAATGAATGAATGATGAAAATCCACAAGGAAAAGGATTCCAAGGTCTTTCATGTATTCAGAAGTACACCTCGTCAGGGAATGACATTTTCTCTTTCCTCGTGGGTTTGCATTATATATATATATATATATATATATATATATATATATATATATATATATATATTACGAAAAAAAATAATTTTTCATATTATTTGATCACTTAGGTTTAGATCTGAAATAAAATTACTTTTGAGCAGTGTTTTAAAATTAAATTATTTTGACGGATCATTTTTTTTGTTCATTAAAGATGACGTTTTTTTTAACGAACCTATCAAAAATTCCTATTATTCAAAACCAACGCGCGCGCGCATACACATACACACACACACACACACACACACACACACACACACACACACACACACACACAAAATATATATATATATATATATACATATTTATTTATTTATTTATTTATTTATTTATTTTGAAGTGCAACATTAATGAAGGATTTGAATGTACGAGGGCCACTCAATATATTTTGTCCCACCTTTTTTTTTCTTTCCAAGTTTCCTTGTAAGTTCCAGAAATTTTGTACACAAGTAGCTGCATACCTTTTTTACAAGTTTTTATTTTTCCACATACGCGTAGTTTCCATCCTTTTCTACGGCTTTCCTCCACCTCGAAACAAGGGCCTTTATTCCTTGCTGGTAAAAGTCCGATGGGTTCTGCTGGAGCCACCTATTAACCTCCTCAACAACCTCATCGTCACTCTGAACCTTTCTTCCACGAATAACATCCTTCATTGGCCCAAACAAATGCAAGTCTGAAGGTGCCAGATCCGGGCTGTATGGAGGGTGTGGTAACACAGTCAAGCGCATTTTTGTGATGGCCTCTCTTGTTTGCAAGCTGTTGTGTGGTGTTGCGTTATCGTGCAAAAGAAAGACGTCTTCCAGTTTTCTCTCCAGTCGAACTCGCTTTATACGTCTCTGGAGTCTGTGTAGGGTAGCAATATATGCCTCTGAGTTGATTGTTTGTCCTGTCTTCATAATGCCCACCATAATCACCCCTTTCATATCCCAGAAGATGGTGGCCATAACCTTTCCTGCAGAGGGAGTCATTTTGAACTTTTGTTTTGCGTGGGGAGTCTGCGTGATGCCATTCCATGGATTGGCGTTTTGTTTCAGGTTCAAAGTGGTATTACCCAATTCTCATCCCCAGTCACAATTCGTGAAAGGAAGTCATCCCCTTCTGTCTCGTATCGAACCAACGACTCAGAAGAAATTTCTTTTCTTTGGGCTTTGTGATCTTCAGTCAGTTGGCGAGGAACAAACCGTGAACACACTTTTGAGTATCCCAGTTGCTGAATTATCGTATCACACTTCCTTCATTAATTCCTAGCTGCAGTGAAAGCTCCTTGTATGTGACGCGCCGATTTGATCGAATGATGCTGTTAGCACGTTGCACAGTGTGAAATGTCAGCCGAAGCCGGACGACCGCTACTGTCAGACGCCATTTTCGAAACTACGTTAACCATCGATTTTATACAAGGGCGTTTAAAAGCAGTTTTATACAAGGAGGGGAGGTTCAAAGTGGAAAAATCCGGTTATGTGAAACGCAGAAAGTTCAAACTTACGGCTCAAAAGACATTTCAGCCCCATGGCCTATTATTTAGCTAAGAAAAAAAGGTGGGGCAAAATATATTGAGTGCCCCTAGTATATCTTTGATGTCATAAATGATGCCTATATAATAGCAGTAATGGGCTTACATATAAATACTCATATAACGGATGTGCCATAAAAAAGGGGGTACATTTTAAAAAGGCTATAAAATCAACAGTTGTCATTTAATTTTAATAAAACTTCTACATAATAAAACATACGTATTTATCTATAGGCAAACAAGTTTTCAGACTAAAATATCAAATAATTCAAATTCTATCAACATTTAACGAAAGAGTATGATTTTTCTACTTAACATGCAAAAATTAATTATTAAACCTTTTTAATATTTTTTTATAAAAATAATTTTTAACGTAAAATTTACCAGAAATTATTAAAAAAATTCTTCGAAATGCTTTCCTTCCATTTCAGTAACTTTTTTTATTCTTGGCGGAATATGGGAGAATTTAGCAAAGCGAGTCTACAGGACTAGTATAAAAGATGTCGCTCATTTACGCGAGATCATCATTCAAAAATGGGAAGAGCTTCCACAGGAACAAGTGAATCGAGCCATAGATGAATTCCGGCCAAGAATAAAAAAAGTTATTGAGATGGAAGGAAAGCATTTCGAACAATTTTTTTAATAATTTCACGTAAATATTACGTTAAAAATTATTTTTATAAAAAAATATTAAAAAGGTTTAATAATTTTTGCATGTTAAGTAGAAAAATCATACTCTTTCGTTAAATGTTGATAGAATTTGAATTATTTGATATTTTAGTCTGAAAACGTGTTTGCCTATAGATAAATACGTATGTTTTATTGTGTACAAGTTTTATTAAAATTAAATGACAACTGTTGATTTTATAGCCTTTTTAAAATGTGCCCTTTTTTTATGGCACACCCGTTATTTTGATCCTATACTCGTGACGCGTTATGATGTTCTTTCGATTTCTTTTACGAAGATTAAAGTTAGAATAAACTTTCTATTTAGACTAAAGCCAAATATCGTTCTATTTACTCTCAAGAAAATCGAGCTGAAGTATTGGTCGTTATCGGTGAAATTGAGTTTTGGCTGAGTGAGATGAGCCGTTTCATGCTTTAATATATGAACGCGTTTATTCCTTTACCCATTAACCACTTTCATTTTGGGGAGAATATATATATATATATATATATATATATATATATATATATATATATATATATATATATATATATATTAGAATATTCCCTAAAAGACAAACAAAAATTACATACGATATTTAAATATAAATTGAATACAAATCGCAAATGCAGTTGAAATAATACAATTATTTCGTAACTGAAAAGAAAAATCAATATAATTGATTGAGACTTAATTCCTGATGTTGCAATGGTTATTTCCGTATCTGAAATGCACGAATGACTAACAGCCAGACGCCTTTCTATCCAATTCGTCAAACTTCCTTAATGATTCCCTAATGTAATTCGTTCCATTAAACTTTCTTCCTGAAGTTCAAAGTCGACAAGTGATTGATTGGAACCGCCTTCATTGTCAGTTTTAATTCGCTTTGAATTTGTCAGTTTTAAGTACTATGAAGAAGTTCGTTTGATCCATTGTTCGTCCGTGGAATGGTCAAGTTATGTACGGTCGCTTCCAGCAAATGCTTCGTACGTAAATGTGAATTGCGTAACGCGTAAACGTATTAAGCCTGCCACTTCAAGATATACGACTATATTGATCAAATAGGGAATGAAATGTAATTGGAAGGGTAACAGCATATAAAATACTATAATGAGATTCCGCTGAGGAAGATGTACAACGTTTTAAAATGCTACCTTTTATATAATGTGCATATTTATTTAGTACTTATGGTTGACATTTTTTATCCAGGAGAGGAAAGCTAGACTCCGAGGTACGTATTGTTTTCATAGACGTATAAATAAAAATCAGAATCATCTTGTATCAGAAATAGGATATATATACATATATATGATATATATCAAACGAACTGTAAACTTTTCATAACTATCCTTTGCATGGTATAAAAGATAAGGACGAATATAACTGAAATATTTTTCTGTACCAATACTTATAAGCGCCACTGTATATGTTAATTGTGTGTGTGTGTGTGTGTGTGTGTGTGTGTGTGTGTGTGTGTGTGTGTGTGTGTGTGTTCAAAGAGTTTTGTAATTTGAATCTCCCCAGTCAAATATCGTTATAGAATTATTGTACATACATTATCTATGAACCTTTTCGCATTCTTCATGGAGTGGGCACGATGTTTGAACTTGGAACAAAGACAGTGAAATCACACACACACACACACACACACGGATTCATAGGGATCACCACCGGGAATGAGGCACCACTTTAATATTAAGGATCCAGTGTTACCTTTTATGGAAAGGTTCACGGTATATCTCTAGCAGTTCGTAAGGTAAGACTAACCTCTTTCATTCCTGTTCCTCCTTAACTCTTGTTCCACATTTATAACAGCTCCACTTTTATTTACCGTTTTACTAATTTAGATCTTTCTATCGTTTACCTGGTCTTCCTCTACTTCTCACGCTTTCGCACTAACTATTATACACCTTTATCAGAATCCTCTCATTATTCATTCTCTCCGCATAACCATACCAACGTAGCGTGCTTGGAATCCTCTATTCGCAACTCCAATGACATTTTCATTCCACACCTTTCCCATACATCATTATTTCACATACGGACAATCCATTGTACACTAAGTATACTACTTAAATTATTTGTCTGTTGCTCTCACATTTGATGGTGAACTTCATTAGTACTAGCATTAATACAATGTGTATTTAAATGAATGCGGCAAAAAGAAAATTGCATAACTATTTATTGAAATGATACATTCCGAAAATTTAAGGGGTATTTGATTCAATATTGTTTTAAGTTTTATATCTTATATCTAGTAAATCTACACATGCCTTCCATCATTTTCATTTGCTAAACGAAATCTACGGTTCAGTGAAAACATTGTTCAAAATAGTTACAGGAACTGATACTACAGCATCTCTTGTATGCAGTTTTAGGTTATTAATATTCTTTAATTTGTTGTGATATACGGTTGTCTTTACATATTCCCAAAGATAAAACTCTAAAGAAGATAAGTCCGGAGAACAAGCTGGCCATCTCTGCCAATCCATCGTCCCGGAATGTTTCGTCTAGAAACATACGCATAGTACGAGCAAAATGAGGTGGTGTGCCATCCTGCTGAAACGTTGAACATTGCAATAGACCTGGAATTTGTGAACAAGAGCAAAAAATAATTCTTTTTAACATTCTGAGATAAAATTCTCCATTAACAGTTTTTGTCTTCGAAAATAATAAAAAGGCCCATAAAAACGATCGCGTGACAAAGCACACCAAACATTCACTTTTGGAGAATATCTCTTAGGTTCATACGTCTCCTGTGGATTTAGTTCCTCCAGATCCTGCAGTTATGCCGGTTTAATCTACCAAAGATATGAAAAGTTGCCTTCTCATTACAAATGAGTTTTGAAGGAAAGTGATCATCAGTTTTAATCCTTTCCATAAATTCTGACAGCCGTTAAGTCTCGTAGCGTAATCTTCCTCGTGTAGTTGGTGAACAACCTTTATCTTGTAGGACCTGAATTTTAAAACTTTGTGTATGGTTTTATGCACAGAAGGGTATGGAATGCTTAACTCGGCTGCTGTTCTCCTTATTGACTTCTTCGGGCTTCTCACGATTGCCTCGCGAACAGCAGTGATCCCTTCTACAGGGTGCACCATAAGTCCCAATCGGTTATAATTAAAGCGAAAATACAAAAAAAATCAAACAAAGTAAAAAGTTTATAATAAGTTTAGAAATATTTACTGATTATTCAAAGCGCAAAATATAACCATCTCAACAAATATTCTTTCTTTTTTTTTAAAAATCCGCTAGATGGATTTTCGATTTAATTATAACAAATTGGGATTTATGGAACTTATTGGGATTTCTTGGTCTACCGGAAGATTATTCCTTTTTTTATTTCCTTCTGCGTTCTGCGGTGAACTACTTTACCCACACTCGGATAAGATTTCTGTGTGGTGTCGGTTTGTTTAATTCAAGCGTAAATCGTGTTTGGGCTGCAGTGACTGATCCGCATTCGTGAACCCACCTTACGAGCTTAGTCTTCTTTTGAACAAGTGCCATTACAGCTAAAACATAAGCCAATCGAATTAATTATATGGTAAAAACAGATTTTGTGCAATCTTGTTTGAAGCTATCACATTTCCGCTATTGTTTAAGTTTTTATACAAAACATAAAACTTACAATATTACTGAGTCAAATGCACTTAAATTTTTTCGAATATATCAGTTCAATAAATAATTACCACTTCTTTTTGCACCATTCATTTAAATACACCATGTACACCTTCTTGTAAACCTTTCTGCATCTACATTCAAGCACTTCCTTCTTACCAAGGCATCCTACTATGATATCCCTGCTCTGTTTCACTCCATTTTCAACTCTTATCGTATTTGTACCATTTTTCAATTAAACATTTCAAATATTTAAATTTTTCACAACCTCTAGATTTTCTCCACCCATGATATTACACGCTAACTCCTCGTCTTATTTTTATTTACATTTGCTCTCAGTTCAGCAATCTGCAAATGTCAACAAAACTTGTCACTGCATTCCTTCATTCATTCTTTGATTCACCCATAAGTACATCATCAGTATACAGTACTGTGCAAAAGTCAGAGACCACTGTCGATCTGATAACTATTAGATAATCTGTTGTATGAAAATTGGTTTCGATACTAAAATACATATTAACTAGAACCTCTGGTTCATATTAACGTATAACTAAGTTATTACTTAAGTGTATAAAGTTGTATAAGCTGGATGACCCTTTAGTCTGTATAAATTGGACTTGAGGGTTGATTCATTATATTACTTATAACGCATGTGTTTAAAGATCTAGCGAACTATTACTGATGGTTCTGCAGTAAATGCTCCTAAGCTATTGTTATATCAATATTTACAATTAAAAGTATTGACATATTCACTTAAATTCTGCAAAACAAATTTATCCAAAACGTTTCTCATTATAATCCTAATTCATGCTTTTTTTTTTTCACAGGCTTAAGAAATGACAAAAAGTACAATTTCTGATGAGATTAGATATAAAATAATACATTTGCATGGTGAGGGACTGAGTCAAAGAAAAATAAGTGAATCTACAAGCGTTTCCAAAAGTGGTGTACAAAAAATCTTGGCTCGTCACAGCTCAAATGGAATCCCAGCTCATCGCCCTAGATCAGGGAGGCCCTCTAAGCTTTCTCCATCTGATCTACAATATCTAAAGATTACTTCCCTTCGAGACAGACGCAAATCCAGCACTTCACTTGCAGCAGATCTCGAAAAAACAATAGGTGTCTCAGTTGATCCCTTTACTGTATGAAGGAAACTTAACTCAGTAGGTCTTAAAAGACGTGTTGCAGCAAAAAAGCCACGTTTAAGGAATGGAAATAAAGAGAAGAGAAGAAAATGTGCTACTAAAAAAACTCTTGTTACTCCGATTAAATGATTACCTATGGACATCTCATAATCATTTGGTTTTAAAAGGTCCCACTCAACTGACCTGTGTATCTATGTACTTAAAGAAACAATATCTAAATACACTGGCAGTAATTCAACTATTTATAGCTGTTTCCTAGATATAAGTAAGGCATATGATAGAGTGAACCACAATATTTTATTTAAAAAACTAGAAGACAGGAAGGTTCCCATGTACATATTAAATTTATTGAAATTTTGGTATTCCCACCAATCTTTTATCGTTAGATGGGGCAATATACTATCCGAATGTTTTGGCCCCTCTTGCGCGGTGAAATAAGGCTCCTTGCTCTACCCTATGCTGTTCAATGTGTATATTGACGGATTAATTGTTTCACTTAATGAGGCAACAGTGGGATATTGTATAGATAACACAAGGATAAATAACTTGGTTTATACTGATGATATGGTGTTAATAAGTCCCTCTGTTAAAGGTCTGAATCGGCTACTAAAAGTCTGAGAAGTGTATTCGCAGAAACATGATACTCTTTTTAATGTTACAAAAACTAAGGTTATGCAATTTCATCCTAAAAGCTGTAATCAGCCAGCTGATATTAGGTTTAAAATGAAAGGTGAAGTAATTGAGGAAGCACAAGAGTTTAAGTATTTGGGTCAAACTATTATCAGCTCCTTGAGTGATGACTCGGATAAAAGAAAACACTCTCAAAGCCTTTGTGCTAAAGCCAATATGACTATAAGGAACTTTCGATTCTGTACAAGTGAAGCTAAAGACACTCTCTTTCGTACTTTCTGCAGTAATATATATACGGACAGCAACTCTGGGTGAATTATAAAAAAGGTTCTGGCAGAACCCTAAATTTGCTGTACCACAGGTCTTTTAGCCTCTTATATAAATTACCCCCGAGATGCTCAGCTTCGGAAATGTTTGCTATCCTCAGTGTTCCAAGCTTCCCGGAGGTAACAAGAAGTGCTCAATACAGTCTAATGCAAAGAATTAAAAAATCAACCAACCCGATTGTTCAAGCTATCCATGAGTCCTGCCGTTTATCCTCTCAGCTCTGGAATTCTTGGTACGAAAACGTGTGTCTGTAGCTCCACTTAACTACGACATTACAGTATTATTTCTAATCAACTGTATATATTTCTATCCTTAGTATGTGAACTGTATGTGAACCTTTCATTTTCAGTTTCATTTTCATATATATATATATACTGTGTATATATATATATATATATATATATATATATATATATATATATATAGTATATTGTTAGGAGAAGATTGTAGACACCAATCGACCAGAGAAGTACTCCGAGGGGGGCGTTAGGCAGAAGATAGGGAGTGCTGGAGCTTCCGTTTCTCCTATCACTGTCCTCTTCAGCTGATCTTTTTTCCGTGTCTCATCTACCCTGTGAGCAGTACAGCATGCTTTGAAACACACACTTCTCTCCCTATTTCTCACCACATATGTATGTCCCCACTTCTGGCTCCGCCACTGCCGATACCGGGAACTAAAACCCGGGTAGTGGAGCTGGATCTGCTGCCTCTCATTCGAGATGTTCTTGACTTCTCCCTGATTCACTTTTCATTAATTTCTGCAACATTTGTAGTCTTTTCTCAAATTTTCAATCTGTTGAACACCACCTCTCCTCCTCTGAACCTCATCTTCTAACTGAAACTCGGGTATCTGGGACGACTGACAGCAACCCACTTTCTGTACCCTCCTACTTTCTTTAAACTCAGTTTCACTCCAAAGGTGGCTGTTTCATATACAGTATGTACGCAATGACCAAACTTGTTTTTGTATTCCCCAACTCAAATCTTCCGAATTCTATACCCTCTGGCTACGCTTACATGCCATTCTCAAACTAAATACATCTGCGCTGTTTACCTTTCTCTTAATTCTACTGACTATCCAAAATTCTTTGATTGCCTCACTTCCAAAGTGGAATACAATCCTGCTCTCCCTTTGCTGAAATCTCCATATTAGGAGATTTCAATATTTACCACCACCTTTGGCTTTCCTCCCATTTCACTGACATCCCTGGTGAACTAGCTTACAACTTTTTTATCCTAAATAACCCTAACTGAGATAGGCCCAACATTCTGGGTATATTTCTTACCCCTCATCTTTCTTCTTACTCTGTGAAACTTTTTTCTCCTTTGGGCTCCTCCGATCACAATCTTATATCTGTTTCCTCTCCTATCACTCCAATTCGGCCTTTGGATCCTTCCAAGAGGAAGTACCTTTAGCAATTTGGCGCCGCTCATCGGGAGGCCCTTCAAGGCACTACTTCTGTGATTTCCCATGGAATGATTACTGCTTCAGAGGCCGGGGCCCTTCCGGGTGTGCTGAGCGCATCACGGAGATGATTCTCTCGAGGATGAAGGCGAACATTCTATATTCTATTCCTACTATTAATGCAAAAAAACCTTCGTTTAACTTTACTTGTTCTAATGCTATCAACAAAAGAGAGGCGGCTTTCAGAAGGTATCATCGCCATCCAACTCCTGATTCTCACTCGGTTTATATTTTTACCCCGAATCGTGAAAAATCTGTTTTTCGACTTGCCAAAAATTTCTTCATCAGACAAAAATGTGGAAACCTATCCAATTCCAATTCTTCTCGCTCTTTCTGGCATCTAGCTAGGAACCTCTTTAATAACTTTACTTTCTCTTCTTTCCCTCCTTTTTTCCATTCCGACGGCTCAATTGCCGTCTCTTCTCCTGACAAAGCTTAACTTTTCGCTCAAACTTTCGCTTCCAACACACCCATGGATGATTCCTATGTTGTTCCTCCATCTCCTCCTCCTCTGATTTTATTATGTCTGAAATTAGAATCTCTTCTAAAGACGTTCTTTCTGCCCTATCTAGGCTCAACTCTAGAAAGGCGTACGGTCCTGATAGCGTTCCTCGTGCTTTCCTCAAGAACTGTTCTTCAGTGCTGACACCCTGCTTGGCAAACTCTTTCGTCGTTGTCTCTTATCTGGTACTTTTCCTTTCTGCTGGAAGTTTGCTTTCATTCAGCCTGTCCCAAAGAAGATTGACTGCTCTCAACCCCCCAACTATCGTCCAATTGCTTTGATTTCTTAGCTTTAGAAAGTCTTTAAATATATTTTTAATAGGAAGACTCTTAAACATCTCACTTCTCACAGTCTTCTTTCAGATGGTCCGTATAGTTTCCGCAAAGGACGCTCTATTGGCGATCTACTTGCATATCTCTCTGACTCTTGGTTATCCTCCTTCCGGGATTTCGGTAAAACTTTTGCCATTGCGCTAGACATATCGGCAAGGCCGGATTTTCCAATAGGCAACATAGGCCATTGGCCTAGGGCCCACCAGTAACTGGGGGCCCACTGGGGACCTCCTACAATCCCTTGACACAAACAGTATCATTGACAAATTTGCCATAGAAAAAAGCAGGAAAAAGTCATTTTGAACTTCACATAGTTGTGCTTGCAAAATTTATTATGCTTCAGTTTCATTGTATTTTTCCATTATTCCTATGTGTAAGATGTACATGATATGGAACTTGATTTACTTTGATGTACTTGATATGGAACTAATTTGATTAAAAATTATTAATGTGTAATGTATTACATTATGTTGTAATTCTTATTGCAAAATTTATTATGCTTCAATTTGACTGTATTTTTTTCCATTATTCCTTTGTGTAAGAATAAGTTGTACATGATATAAAACTAATTTGAATAAAATTATTGATGTGTTACATTATGTTGTAATTCTTTTTTTTTTTACATTACAATATTACGATATATATATATATATATATAATATTTTTTTTGGGGGGGCACTGATAAGGTTTGGCCTAGGGCCCACAAGCAAGTAAATCCGGCCCTGCATATCGGAAGCTTTTGATAGAGTCTGGCACAAATCTTTAATTTCCAAACTGCCCTCCTTCAGTTTCTATCCTTGTATCTTTGCCTTCATCTCTAATTTCGTTTCTGGCCGATCTATAGCTGCTGTTGTAGATGGCCACTGTTCTTCTGCTATAGCTATCAACAGTGGTGTTCCAAAGGGTTCTGTCCTGTCACCCATTCGTTTCCTTTTATTTATTAATGATCTTTCAATTCGCATTTCCTATACTAATCACTGCAATGCCTATGATTCCACTCTACACTTCTTCACCCTCTTCCCAAAGTGTTCCTCTCAACAGTCACTCCATTATTCACGTTGGACAGCTATGGAGCACCTGACCTCTGATCTTTCTTTTATCTCTGACTGGGTCAGACAAAACCTTGTAGCTTTCAATGCCTCAAAAATTCAGTTACTCCATCATTCTACTTGTCACAATCTTCCACACAACTATCCCCTTACCTTCAACTATACACAACTCAATTCTTCCTCTTCTCTTCACATTCTTGGCGTTTCCTTTTTTTGATTATTCCTGGAAACATCATATACTGTATACTCTCTTTCTAAAATAGCTTCTGAGAGGTTACGTGCGCTGTATCGCCTCCGCAGTTTCTCCACTTCCTCTGAGTTGCACTGTCTCTACAGGAATCTTGTCCGCCCCTGTAAGGAGTATAGTTCTCATGTATAGGGTGGCTCAACCCACAAAGCCATACTTGACTGGGTGGAATCAAAGGCTTTTCTTTTCATCAACTCCTCGCTTCTTACTGGGGAACCATTTAAATGCTGATATGAAAAATATTGTGAATGTAAATTCGTTTAAAACCAAGTTGAAATCCCCATTAATATTGGCATGCGAACAAAAATCTAGGATTAATGTCCATTACTATTGTTTATTAATTTCTCGTGTGTAATCTAGGACTAAAGACATTTCTTGTGATTGTTCACTTCTTATCTCTCATGTATAATATTAGTTTCTTTGTATGGTATTGGTATAATACCTTCAATAATGACATCACATTTGTCATGTCAATAATTATAATTTATGATTAATACATACTTTAACTATTAGGATCAATCCCAGAATAGGCACCTGAAATCATTTTTAGGTGCTTAATCTGGGATTGAGGCAAAACACAGGTGCTTAATCTGGGATTGAGGAGAAAAAAATATAAACAGTTTTTAGAGATATAATTTCATTGTTTTTATCAATATTTGAAAAAATCAACTCTAACCTAACCTAACCTAACCTAACCTAACCTATATCTATACCAATTTATGTGGCAAGATAGATTTGCTTCAGATGGATTCAGAAACATTCGGGCTCATATTGCAGGAATTTATAATATCTAAAAATTTTCTTTATTCATTAAACCACTTTAAACCTTTTATAACTTTGCCTTTATTACATTTGTAATAAACTTTGTATAAACAATAAATTTTGTAATCATCAGGTTTTTTTTATTTAATTCCTTGCAAGGTGCATATTCTGGGATTGAGGTTGAACGCAGGTGCTTCATCTGGGATTGAGGTACATCAGGTGCCTATTCTGGGATTGACCCAACTATTAATAATACTTATTTACTTATTTATTTATTTGTTATTAATTAATAATAACTAGCTCTTTATATTTAATAAGAGGCCAGTAAAGCGTAAAGCTTGAGGGCCAAATAAAATAAAATAAATAGACCAGCTTCGCAATTATTTATGGCATTGTAAATTGTAAAACCAATGTATTTATTTTATTATTAATAAAGGTTTTATTCAAAAAAATATTCAATACTGACTGTATTCAATCCCGTTCTCTACCCAGCAATGTTGCCTCACTCTCTATTTACTATCGCTATTATAACAGACACTGCTCTTCTGAACTCTCTAACTGCATAGCTCCTCCTTTCAGGAAAGCATTCAGCACCATACTTTCGACACTTTCTCATTCCTTTTCCGTCCAACTCTCTAAGTCAAAGGTTAATCGGTATTTTCAATCTTTCATCTACTCAACTGGTGAACTCTGGAACAATTTACCTCTGTCCATCTTTCCTCCTGTCTGTGACTTCCAATCTTCGAACGCAGAGTGTCTAGGCATCTCAAAAACTCTGGACCTTAATTTTGGCTCTCTTCTTCTTCTATGGGGGTTGGTGGGCGCTTTTGCGGGCGTTCGCCCTTAGTCCCTCCTTCCTTCAGACGAAAATTATATATATATATATATATATATATATATATATATATATATATATATATAAGAACAAAAAGGATGATCACCGCCCAAGTCACTATCATGAAGATTTAAATCAGACGTTTCGGAAGTCAAACTCCCATCATCAGTTGTATGTTTAATTTATATGCAGAATTATAGTCATTCAACTTCGGCTTTTGTTTATATATATATATATATATATATATAACGTAAAGAACGACGCTTGTATAGGAGAATATTCCGCGCAAGATGAGAGAGAGAGAACGAAACAAATGAAAAAATGAGGTAACCACCCGGGAATCGAACCCGGGATCTTCTGATTGCCGGTCAGATATGATAACCATTACACCATGAGCCTCACTCAAACAAATGCCGTAATTCTTCTACATACGCGCAGAAACCAATGCCCCAAGGGGGCACCTCCCGCATGCCGTACATTATATACATTTAAACTGCAAACACGCAGTATAATTAACGTAAAGAACGACGCTTGTATACGTTAATTATACTGCGTGTTTGCAGTTTAAATGTATATAATGTACGGCATGCTGGAGGTGCCCCCTTGGGGGCATTGGTTTCTTCGCGTATGTAGAAGAATTACGGCATTTGTTTTGAGTGAGGCACATGGTGTAATGGTTATCATATTTGACCGGCAATCGGAAGATCCCGGGTTCGATTCCCGGGTGGTTAGTGGTTACCTCATTTTTTCATTTGTTTCGTTCTCTCTCTCTCATCTTGCGCGGAATATTCTCCTATACAAGCGTCGTTCTTTATTTAATTATACTGCCTGTTTGCAGTTTAAATGTATATATATATATATATATATATATATATATATATATATATATATATACAGTATATATATGAGAACTCCATAATTATCTCTCTCTCTCACACACACACACACATACTGTATATATATATATATATATATATATATATATATATATATATATATCCCCGCAAGGGGGTTCTAAGCTCGTGCTCTTGAGTGCTCTTTGTGCTCGTTTGTACGTGCTTGTTCCTGGAGGTTTCACGTGCGCCCTCCCGGCCCTAGCACCCAAGGATGATGGGGCTCGACCCTGCAGTCCTTGTCATCCTTGGTCTTTTTCCACTTCGACTGTCCCCTCCACCCTTTCTTTTTCCTCTGTCTTTCCTCTCACTTTTTCTTTGTTTTTCCGCTGAGATATGCCCTTTAAATAGAGGCGAATCGGTTCTTCCTGAACTAAAAAAAAAAAATAATATATATATATATATATATATGAGAACTCCATAATTCTCTCTCTCTCTTACACACACACACATACTGTATATATATATATATATATATATATATATATATATATATATATATATGCCGTTATCATACACATTTGCGAATTGTGCTTCATTCATTATGGTTGAATAATAATTAAAAGAGATTTGTGGAGATAAATTCTGTTTTACTGCTACGAATGTTTATCAAAAAAGTCACGAAAGACCACAGATAACGGGTAATTACGATGTAAATATTTTTATTCGTTACACTCATTATTATTATTATTATTATTATTATTATTATTATTTATTATTATTATTATTATTATTATTATTATTATTATTATACAGTATATATATATATATATATAATTTTTTTTATTTTTTTTATTCCTCGATGCACTTATAGACTTATAGTTTAAATAGAAGTATGAAGAGTTAAACATCTTTCTACATGGAGCATCATTATGCCCATACGCCCATTTCGGGATATGAGCAACTCGCAGCAGCATTGCCAAGCAAAAACGAGGTCACAGTACTGACGAGGCTTCTGTACGTGGTTCGTCACCACTGAAAGCAACAATGTTCTGTGTTAGTCTAGTCAAAAGAACATCCATATCCGTATTCAATTTCTTGCAGTTTTCTTTAGTTTCCATTGCTGACGCGTCTAGTTATCATCAGTCCTGGTGCATGATTCTTCAGGAGCAAAATGCATCGCAAGTTTGTGTTTCTTCTCTAAGGCAGCCCAACTTTACCTGTACCAGTTAGTCACACTCGTACTACCTCAGGCTTACTATACACAAACTGAACTAAAAAACACGAGTATCCGTCCGTATACAGGCCTGTATTTATTTTATAACAATAATAATAATATTTATATATCTGTAGATTCAACACGGGTTGATAAACTCAGTTTATAAACTCAAACCTTTGCTACTGCGCTTGACATATCAAATGCTTTTAATAGTCTGGCACAAATCTCTAATTTCCAAACTGCCCTCCTTCGGTTTTTTCCTTCTATCTGTGCCTTCATCTCTAATTTCCTTTCTGACCGATCTATAGCCGCGGTTGTAGATGGCCACTGTTCTTCTAAAGCTATTAATAGTGTTGTTCCTCGTGGGCTCTGTCCCGTCACCCAATGATCTATTAAGTCGTATTTCCTGTCCTATCCACTCCGATGCCGATGATTCCACTTTTCTCTTCTTCCGCTTCATAAAGCCTCCTTCTCAACAGTCACTCCGCGCTTCATGTAGGACGGCTACGGTGCACTTGACGTCTGATCTTTTTGCCATCTCTGACTGGAGCAGAGAAAACTTTGTGCTTTTCAATGTCTCAAAACCTCGGTTCCTTCATCTGTCTACTCGTCACAATTTTCTACACAACTATCCCCTTACCTTCAACAATACACAACTCAAACCTTCCTCTTCTCTTAACATTCTTGGAGTTTTCTTTCATCGTGATCTTTCCTGGAAAGTTCACACATACTCTTTCTAAAACAATTTCTAAGAGATTAGGTGTGATGTACTGTCTCCGCAGTTTCTTCACCCCAACTCACTTATCTCTGTACAGGGGTCTTGTCCGCCTCTGTATGGAGTACATTTCTCATGTGTGAGGTTGCTCAGTCCATACAACTCTACTTGAACGGGTGGAATCAAAGGCTTTTCGTCTCATCAATTCCCCTCTTCTTACTGACGGTTTCCAATCCCTCTCTCTCCTTCACAATGTTGCCTCACTCTCTCTTTACTATCACTATTATAATGGACACCGCTGTTCTGAACTCTTTAACTGCATGCCTCCTCCTTTTGGGAGATCACGCAGTACCAGACTTTCGACACATTCTCTCTCGAACTCTCTAACTCAAGGGTTAATCGGTATTTTCACTTTCATCCACTCAACCGTTGAACTCTGGAACAATCTTCCTCAGTCCATCTTTCCCCCCTGTCTATGACCTCCAATCTTTCAAACATACAGTGTCCCTGGACCTTGATTTTGAATCTCTTCTTTCTTTGTTTGGAAGCATTTTTGCCGGTATTTGCACTTGACTCCTCCTCCCAGCATAAAAAAAAATATATGTACAGTATATGTACGAAGACTGACGTGTATATATACTGTATATATATGTGCAAAAATTTGTGCTCCTCAGGGTTCGTACCCACCACCTCTTCAACAGATAGCAAACTAACCACTGCACTACGACAGCATGCATACTCATATATATATATATATATATATATATATATATATATATATATATATATACCGGGTGTCCGAGAATTATCTGTACAATTTTTGGCTGTTATTAAAAGTCAACCATGAAGTATAGAAATTTCAGTGTTGTCCCATTTTACAGAGAATCTCATTAAGTTTTTTCTGATACCACGTTTTGACAAGTTTTTTAGAAATGTACGCGGCTGACAGACATTGATGATTTAAAAGCAAGAATCACAGCTGCTATTGAGCGAATTGATGTGGATATGCTGCAGCGTACATGGCAACATTTGGAGTATCGATTGGATGTTTTGCGAATCACTAATGTGCACATATCGAATGTTTGTAACAACGTTACTTTAATAAAAGAAACTTTTGAAAATACAGATTCTAAATAATCTTGTTTAAGAATTTTACGTGTGTTATCAAGAATTTTATTAAAAGATGAAATTGTACTGATAATGTTCGGACACACTGGAATTTCTAAAAAACTTGTCAAAACTTGGTATCAGAAAATACTTAATGAGATTCTCTGTAAAATGGGACAAACTGGAATTTCTACACTTCATGGTTGACTTTTAATAACAGCCAAAAATTGTACAGATAATTCTCGGACACCCTGTATATAAAATATAAATCAACGGCGTTCCTGGTTCTTTTTCGTTGGTGGCAGATCGCAATACAATACGAATGGTTATATAATTTCAGTATATAATAAATTTAGAGTGCGCGTCCGCTCACACACACACACACACACACACACATATGTGCGCATCTTCGCATAAGTGAGGTACCGACTTCTTTAAAACCATATAACTAAAAAGCTAATTAAGCAAACTTAATTTAATCTAACCTTAGTGCCATATATATATATATATATATATATATAAAATACGCAAATAAAGGTCATACATTCATGGATTAAATAGGTTGTGAATAAGGCTTTAGCTTATTCGGTAACTTTTGCTTATGTTTTGGTCTGCTGTCGCTCCCCTACATACAACGTAGATTAAAGAAGAGAAGTGGCAATAAACATGCGATTATACAGAGCCATTTCTTTCTCAATCCTCATTCCCTTTTTCTTCCATGTTTGTCTTTGTTATTTAATTCTTGGAACAGATTTTATGAGAAAGCGAAAGTTCATTTTGGTTCATATGTTTTCTTATTTTTTCAATAAAGCCTGTTCTTGTTTATATGTACCCTTCAGACTATTGCTTATCCGACTTGAAGTCGTGTCAGAAGCTCGATAATGGCGGTCTATGGTTCGAAGGGACATTAAAGGGGTATTTGTTCATGGTACTAATTTTTATGATAAATGTGGGTTATAATTACTGATTTTTTTGTATGTCCATTTCGTGCTAGTGAATTTATTTTGCGATATCATTCATATATTTACAGTATTAGGTATACTGTAAAGTAGAATATAGTCGAACTAGGTTTTAAAGAAGTGATCTCATTAGCTCCTTTGCCTAAATTATTCGTTTACATAATTCCATTTACGGTAAATTCTTTATGTGCGGAATGAGGTACTGGACATTTGCAGAAAAAAGTCCGAACGTTATGCAAACCAAAGTCTGTGTAACATTCGATCGTATAGCTACGGCATATGTGCGTCTTCTTCACAGGCTTTGGAGGGCGTGGTTCTGACTCCACGTTAAGCTATAGGTCCCCGTTCTTAATGAAATAGACGTTTCAGTCACGAAAACAGCAATTAGCGAAGCTTTAATTGCAGAATGAAATGTTTGTATAATTAACACTATTATTAACGAGCAAATCATATGTAATAAGACAATAAGATACGAATGTTCATGCGAGTTTATATTTACACATAATTACAAGCATTGTACTCTTTGCTATTCATTGTTATAAACCTTGATATTACGGCTCCGGAGCTATATATATATATATATATATATATATATATATATATATATATAAAACGCCCGCAAAAGTGCCCCCCCCACACAAGAAGAAGAACCAAAATCAAGGACCAGGGTTATCGAAATGCCTAGATACTTTGCGTTGAAAGACTGGAGGTCATAGACAGGGGAAAAAATGGATTGAGGAAGATTCTTCCAGAGTTTAACGGTCGAGGTGATGAAGGATTGGAAATACCAATTAACCCTTGCGTTAGAAAGATGGATAGAAAAGGAATGAGAAAGTGTAGAAAGTCTGGTGCTGCGTGCTCTCCTTAAAGGAGGAAGCATACAGTTAGAGAGTTCAAAAGAGCTGTGTCCTTTATAATAGCAATAGCAAAGAGAGAGTGAGGCAACATTGCGTCGAAGAGAGAGAGAGAGAGAGAGAGAGAGAGAGAGAGAGAGCGAGAGAGAGAGAGAGAGAGAGAGAGAGAGAGAGAGAGAGATTGAAGACAGTGAGAAAGAGGCGGGAATTAATGAGACGAAAAGCCTTTGATTCTACCCGGTCAAGTATGGCTTTGTGGGTTGAGCCACCCTATGCATGAGAAGTATACTCCGTACAGGGGCGGACAAGATCCCTGTAGAGACAGTGCAGCTCAGCGGGGAGTGAAGAAACTGCGGAGGCGGTACAGCACACGTAACCTCTCAGAAGCTGTTTTAGAAAGAGAGTATATATGATGTTTCCAAGAATAATCACAAGAAAAGGAAACGCCAAGAATGTGAAGAGAAGAGGAAGAATTGAGTTGTGTATTGTTGAAGGTAAGGGGATAGACATGTGGAAGATTGTGACGAATAGAATGATGGAGGAACTGAGTTTTTGAGGCATTGAAAGTCACAAGGTTTTCTCTGCTCCAATCAGAGATAAAAGAAAGATCAGAGGTCAGGTGCTCCATAGCTGTCCAACGTGAATAATGGAGTGACTGTTGAAAAGAACACTTTGGGAAGCGGGTGAAAAAGTGTAGAGTGGAATCATCGGCATTGCAGTGATTAGTATAGGAAATGCAAATTAAAAGATCATTAATAAATAAAAGGAAAAGAGTGTGTGGCAGGACATAACTCTGAGGAACACCACTGTTGATAGCTATAGCAGAAGAACAGTGGCCATCTACAACCGCAGCTATAGATCGGCCAGAAAGGAAATTAGAGATGAAAGCAAAGCTACAAGGATAGAAACTGAAGGAGGGCTGTTTGGAAATTAAAGATTTGTGCCAGACTCTATCAAAAGCTTCCGATATGTCTAGCGCAATGGCAAAAGTTTCACCGAAATCCCGAAAGGAAGATGACCAAGAGTCAGCGAGATATGCAAGAAGATCGCCAGTAAAGCGTCTTTTGCGGAACCCATACGGACCATCTGAAAGAAGACTGTGAGAAGTGAGGTGTTTAAGAGTCTTCCTATTAAAGATATATTTGAAGACTTTCTAAAGCTAAGAAATCAAAGCAATTGGCCGATAGTTGGGGGGTTGAGAGCAGTCAATCTTCTTTGGGACAGGCTGAATGAAAGCAAACTTCCAGTGGGAAGGAAAAGTACCAGATGAGAGACAACGACGAAAGAGTTTGCCAAGCAGGGTGTCAGCACTGAAGAACAGTTCTTGAGGAAAATACGAGGAACGCTATCAGGACCGTATGCCTTTCTAGAGTTGAGCCTAGATAGGGCAGAAAGAATGCCTTTAGAAGAGATTCTAATTTCAGATGTAATAAAGTCAGAGGAGGAGGAGATGGAGGAACAGCACAGGAATCGTCCATAGGTGTGTTGGAAGCGAAAGTTTGAGCGAAGAGTTCAGCTTTGTCAGGAGAAGAGACGGCAATTGAGCCGTCGGAATGGAAAAAAGGAGGGAAAGAAGAGGAAGTAAAGTTGTTAAAGAGGTTTTTAGCTAGATGCCAGAAAGAGCGAGAAGAATTGGAATTGGATAGGTTTATACATTTTTGTCTGAAGAAATTTTTGGTAAGTCGAAAGACAGATTTTGCACGATTTTGGGGAGAAATGTAAGCCGAGTGAGAGTCAGGAGTTGGATGGCGACAGTATCTTCTGAAAGCCGCCTCTCTTTTGCGGATAGCATTAGAACAAGTAAAGTTAAACCACGGTTTTTTTTTGCATTAATGGTAGGAATAGAATATGGAATGTACGCCTCCATGCTCGAGAGGCGCACACTCGGAAGGGCTCCGGCCACGGGGAGCAGTAATCATTCCATGGGAAATTATGGAAGTACTGTCCAAGGGCCTCCCAGTCAGTGGCACCAAAGTGCTAAAGGTGCCTCGACTTCGTAACATCGAAAGGCCGAATTGGAGTGATAGGACAGGAAACAGATATAAGATTGTGGTCGGAGAAGCCCAACGGAGAAAAAGGTTTCACAGAGTAGGAATGAAGATGAGAAGTAAGAAAAATATCCAAATGTTGGGCCTATCTCTGAGACGATCGGCGATACGAGGAGGGCTCTGTACAGTCTGCTCTAGGTCATTTAGGATAGAAAATTTGTAAGCTAGTTCACCAGGGATGTCAGTGAAATGGGGGGAAAGCCAAAGGTGGTGCTGAACATTGAAATTTCCTAATATGAAGATTTCAGCAAAGGGAAAGCCAGATAGAATGTATTCCATTTTAGAAGTGAGATAGTCAAAGAATTTTGGATAGTCAGTAGAGTTAGGAGAAAGGTAAATAGCGCAGTTGTGTTTAGTTTGAGACTGGTATGTAAGCCGTAGCGAGAGGAGTTAAAAATTCGGAAGATTCGAGTTCGGGAATGCGAGAATAAGTTAGGTCATTGCGTACATACACGCAACATTCACCTTTGTAATGAAATTGAGTTTTGAGAAAGTAACAGGGTACAGAAAAGGGGTTGCTATCAGTTGTCTCAGACACCCGAGTTTCAGTGAGGAAAAGTAGATGAGGTTTAAAGGAGGAGGTGGTGTTCAACAGATTGAAAATTTGAGAAAAAAACACGAATGTTGTAGAAATGAATGAAAAGTGAATCAGGCAGAGGCCCAGAACATCTCGAATGAGCGGTAGCAGATCCAGCCCCGCTGCCCAGGTCCGCATTCCCGTATTGACAGCGGGGAAGTCAGAAGTGGGGATATATATATATATATATATATATATATATATATACGATGAAAATAACCACGAAGGAAAGCAAAACACGAAATAGTGCTTAAGTGCTTTCGTCTAATGACATCCTCATATAATATATATATATATATATATATATATATATATTATATATATGAAATGAAAAGGTTTATTGGCAGACTATAGTCCATAAGACAAATATTATTAATACAATGACATTGCTTGGGACATTGCGGGTAGAAAACATTTGCGAAGATGAGCATCTCGGAGGAAATTTAGGTAAGAGGCTAAAAGACCTGTTGTACAGCAAATTTAGGGTTCTGCCAGAACCTTCTTTATAATTCACCCAGAGTTGCTGTCCGTATATATTACTGCAGAAAGTACGAGAGTGTCTTTAGCTTCACTTGTACAGAACCGAAAGTTCCTTATAGTCATATTGGCTTCAGCACAAAGGCTTCGAGATTGTTTTCTTATATCTGAGTCATCACTCATGGAGCTAGTGATAGTTTGACCCAAATACTTAAACTCTTCTACTTTCTCAATTACTTCACCTTTCATTTTAAACCTAATATCAGCTGGCTCATTACAGCTTTTAGGCTGAAATTGCATAACCTTATATCATGTTTCTGCGAATACACTTCGCAGACTTTTAGTAGCCGATCCAGACCCTTAACGGAGGGACTTATTAACACCATATCATCGGCATAAACTAAGTTCTTTATCCTTGTGTTAGCTATACAACATCCCACTGTTGCCTCATTAAGTGAAGCAATTAATCCGTCAATATACATATTAAACAGCATAGGGGAGAGCAAGGAGCCTTGTTTCACCCAGCAAGAGGATCCAAAACATTCGGATAGTACATTGCCCCATCTAACGGTAAAAGATTGGTGGGAATACCAAAATTTCAATAAATTTAATATGTACATGGGAACCTTCCTGTCTTCTAGTTTTTTAAATAAAATATTGTGGTTCACTCTATCATATGCCTTACTTATATCTAGGAAACAGCACAGGATACACAGTACACACACCCGAGCTGACCCGAAGAATACGATGTGGTAGGCAATTAAAAGGAGTTTTGCTTCGAACCTTATCTGGACAACGTCTCGTCGGAAAAAGTTGCATTCTGTTTCCAAGAAGATGGTACCCAAATTCATTTTGCTTTACGTATACGTAGTTGATTGCATTGATGAAATAGATAAGAGGCGTGGCACTGTCGAATGGTCTCTTCGTTCTCCAGACTTCTTACCGCCAAAAATGTTTTTTTGTGGAGTCAACTGAAGACTGTGGTTTACAAATCATGGATACGCACCATTGAGGAGCTAAATGTGAACCTTTGAAAGATGTGTGCTAACTTCTCCATAGTATAAAATGTACACAGTGCCGTAGTAGTTCCTTAGAGCATTGACATATGATTAACTACTTAATGAATTAATAAATATATGATAACGATATATATATATATATATACACTGGGTGTATATATACACCTTTGCCATCCAATTCATGACTGTCAATCGGCTTATATTTCTTCCCGGAATCGTGTAAAATTTGTTCTTTGACTCGCCAAAAATTCCTTCATCAGACGAAAGTGTGAAAAATCTGTCTAATTCTAATTCTCCTCGCTCTTTCTGCCACCGAGTTAAAACTTCCCCAACAACTTTACTTCTTTCCCTCTTCTTTTCGATTCTGACGGCTCAGTCTACGGTCTTAATAAGGTCCTTCCTGTTGTTCTAAAGAACTGTGCTTCTCTGCTGACATCCTGCCTAGGCGAACTCTTTCGTCTTTGTTTTTTATCTGGTACTTTTCCTTCCTGCTAGAAGTTCGCTTCCATTCAACCTGTCCCAAAGAAGGGTGACCGCTCTCAGTTCTTCAACTATCGTCCAAATTACTTTATTTTTTGCCTTTCTTAAGCTCTGTTCCGTCACACACACGCTTCCTTTTATTTATGCTGATGATTCTACCCTTCAGTTTTCCACCCGCTTCACAAAGCGTCCCTCTCAACAGTCACTCCATGCTTTGCATGAGATGGCTATGGTGCACCTGATTTCTGATATTTCTACTATGTCTGGTTAGGGAAAAGAGAACCCTGTGGCTTTCAGTGCCTCGAAAACCAATTTCCTTTATCTGTCTACGCGTCATAATCTTCCACGCTACTCTCCCCTTATCTTCAACAATACCCAACTCAAGTTTTCTTCTCTTAATATTCTTGGTGTTTCCTTTTCTCGTGATCTTTCCTTCAAATATCGTATATACTCTTTCTGAAACAGCTTCTGAGAGGTTAGGTATGCTGTACCGGCTCCGCAGTTTCTTCACCCCTTCTCACGTGCTTTCTCTGTACAGGGATCTTGTCCATCCCTGTGTGGAGTACGCTTCTTGTGTGTGGGTTGGATCAAACCATACAGCTCTACTTGACCGGGTGAAATGAAAGGCTTTTCGTCTCACTTCCCCGCCTCTTACTGACTGCCTTCAATACCTCTCTCTCTCCCGCAATGTTGCTTCACTCTCACTTTAATATCGCTATTATAATGGACACTGTTCTTCTGAATTCTCTGCTGCATGCCTCTTGCTTTAAGAAAACTTTCAACACATTCTCATCCCTTTCTGTCCAACACTCTGACACAAGCGTTGATGGATATTCTCAATCTTTCATCTACTCAACTGGTCAACTCTGGAACAACCTCCCTCAATCCATCTATCTCCCTGTCTATGACCTCCAATCTTTCAAATGCAGAGTATCTGCGCGTATTGAGAACTCTGGGCCTTGATTTCTGCTCTCTCCTCCGTTTATGGGAGGCATTTTTGCGGACGTTCGCCTTTGGCCCGTCCTTCCTGCGTAAAAAAATATATACAGTATATATATATATACAGGGTGGGCCGTAAGTTTCCATACATAGGAAAATTTAAACGTTTGTTTTTATGTTTCAGATACCCTAAGAATATGCGTTTGTAAGATCTTGTTTACTGATGAAGCAAATTTTTACGTCAATGGAGAGGTTAATCGGCAAAACATACGTTATTGGAGTAATGCTAACCCTAACTGGCTGAGTCCGACGAAGATGCAAGGTGCCGGTAAAGTGATGGTGTGGGCCGGGATATGTGGTGACAGAATTATTGGACCAATTTTTGTCAGTGGAAATCTTAATGCCTTAATGCCGAAAGGTATCTTAACATGTTGCAAGAAGAGATTTTCCCATCCCTGCTAAACGAGGAAGGTAACTTCCCAGTTTACTTCCAGCAAGATGGAGCTCCACCTCATTATGGTCTTCACGTGCGTCGGTATTTGGATCAGCAGCAGTTTCGGGATGCTTGGATTGGTCGGCGTGGTCCTGTGGAGTGGCCTCCCAGATCCCCAGATCTCACCCCCCTTGATTTCTATCTTTGGGGGCACTTGAAGGCCATGGTGTATCAGGAAAAGATACGAGACATAAATCATCTAAAGGAACGTATCACCAACGCCATTACAAGCATAACGTCAACTGTGCTAATGCGTGTTCATCAACAGTGGGGAACACGTATTGAAATGTGTTTTCAAAACAATGGCAACCATGTAGAGCATATTATATAAATAAAATGGTTGTCCATAAAAAAATGTTTATTTTTCCTATGTATGGAAACTTACGGCCCACCCTGTATATATATATATATATATGAATAGAAACGACATAAGTGTTAAGGAACGTCTCTGCACACGAGGAGGAGAGATAACGAATAATGAAAAATGAGGCGAACCGCTGGGAATCGAACCCAGGCCTTCCAATTGCCGGTCGGACGCTCTACCATTATGCTACGGACCTCACTCAATCACAAATCGAAATTCTCCCACATAGGGCAGAAACCAATGCCCTCAGAGAGCACCCTCGCAAATCGTGAATATGCGCATATAACTGCAATGACCGCGCAGTATATAAATGATAGAAACGACATAAGTGTTAAGGAACGTCTCTGCACACGAGGAGGAGAGATAACGAATAATGAAAAATGAGGCGAACCGCCTGGGAATCGAACCCAGGGCCTTCCAATTGCCGGTCGGACGCTCTACCATTATGCTACGGACCTCACTCAATCACAAATCGAAATTCTCCCACATAGGGCAGAAACCAATGCCCTCAGAGAGCACCCTCGCAAATCGTGAATATGCGCATATAACTGCAATGACCGCGCAGTATATAAATGAATAGAAACGACATAAGTGTTAAGGAACGTCTCTGCACACGAGGAGGAGAGATAACGAATAATGAAAAATGAGGCGAACCGCCTGGGAATCGAACCCAGGGCCTTCCAATTGCCGGTCGGACGCTCTACCATTATGCTACGGACCTCACTCAATCACAAATCGAAATTCTCCCACATAGGGCAGAAACCAATGCCCTCAGAGAGCACCCTCGCAATCGTGAATATGCGCATATAACTGCAATGACCGCGCAGTATATAAATGAATAGAAACGACATAAGTGTTAAGGAACGTCTCTGCACACGAGGAGGAGAGATAACGAATAATGAAAAATGAGGCGAACCGCCTGGGAATCGAACCCAGGGCCTTCCAATTGCCGGTCGGACGCTCTACCATTATGCTACGGACCTCACTCAATCACAAATCGAAATTCTCCACATAGGGCAGAAACCAATGCCCTCAGAGAGCACCCTCGCAAATCGTGAATATGCGCATATAACTGCAATGACCGCGCAGTATATAAATGAATAGAAACGACATAAGTGTTAAGGAACGTCTCTGCACACGAGGAGAGAGATAACGAATAATGAAAAATGAGGCGAACCGCCTGGGAATCGAACCCAGGGCCTTCCAATTGCCCTATGTGGGAGAATTTCGATTTGTGATTGAGTGAGGTCCGTAGCATAATGGTAGAGCGTCCGACCGGCAATTGGAAGGCCCTGGGTTCGATTCCCAGGCGGTTCGCCTCATTTTTCATTATTCGTTATCTCTCCTCCTCGTGTGCAGAGACGTTCCTTAACACTTATGTCGTTTCTATTCATTTATATACTGCGCGGTCATTGCAGTTATATGCGCATATTCACGATTTGCGAGGGTGCTCTCTGAGGGCATTGGTTTCTGCCCTATGTGGGAGAATTTCGATTTGTGATTGAGTGAGGTCCGTAGCATAATGGTAGAGCGTCCGACCGGCAATTGGAAGGCCCTGGGTTCGATTCCCAGGCGGTTCGCCTCATTTTTCATTATTCGTTATCTCTCCTCCTCGTGTGCAGAGACGTTCCTTAACACTTATGTCGTTTCTATCATTTATATACTGCGCGGTCATTGCAGTTATATGCGCATATTCACGATTTGCGAGGTGCTCTCTGAGGGCATTGGTTTCTGCCCTATGTGGGAGAATTTCGATTTGTGATTGAGTGAGGTCCGTAGCATAATGGTAGAGCGTCCGACCGGCAATTGGAAGGCCCTGGGTTCGATTCCCAGGCGGTTCGCCTCATTTTTCATTATTCGTTATCTCTCCTCCTCGTGTGCAGAGACGTTCCTTAACACTTATGTCGTTTCTATTCATTTATATACTGCGCGGTCATTGCAGTTATATGCGCATATTCACGATTTGCGAGGGTGCTCTCTGAGGGCATTGGTTTCTGCCCTATGTGGGAGAATTTCGATTTGTGATTGAGTGAGGTCCGTAGCATAATGGTAGAGCGTCCGACCGGCAATTGGAAGGCCCTGGGTTCGATTCCCAGGCGGTTCGCCTCATTTTCATTATTCGTTATCTCTCCTCCTCGTGTGCAGAGACGTTCCTTAACACTTATGTCGTTTCTATTCATTTATATACTGCGCGGTCATTGCAGTTATATGCATATATATATATATATATAATATTATTGCCCAAAGTTGTCGGGATAGACTTCTACCAAAAAAGGTTTGAAAGTCAATTAAGACACAAAGAACAAAAATTCCTTACCTTGTCCAAATACTTTGTATATTTTAAATTGGTTGAAGCTCTCCACTTATCCACTGCGTTTAACTTCTCTTCAATTCTTAACTTCTTTATAATGATCAAATTTATATCAGCGCATTTGTTATTCCTCAAACATCGCTTATCGATTGAACATAACTACTGTTGTAATGCCTTCGATTCTTACAATGTATTCTCGTTCTCAAATTTACTTTCTATAATTTATTTTCTCTTTTACTCTTTATCCATTCTTATACTCTGAAATGGGCGTCTGGAACACACAAAAGTGAGCAAGAAATAACGGTATGGTACAGCTTCAGTAAAAGAAGTAGTGGTACAGTATGTTGTATTGTCGCACACTGGCTCATTTCTAGACTAAATATATATATATATATATATATAAAATCAGTCAGAAGGGGCAGAAACCAGCACAGCGCTCAGGCCAGACAAACGCGGTTGGTTAAACTAGCCCCTGGATTAATTATTATTAACCATCACTATCGGCGGTCAAACCAACGACCTCAGTGTCTTTGTTCATAGGGTAAAGGACTTACCCACTCACCTAAAGGCGCATATATATATATATATATATATATATATATGTGTGTATATATCGTCATATGCGCCTCGGTGGTGTAGTGGATAGCGTCGCTAACTACGAATCCATCGGCCCCGAGTTCGAGACCCTGACGGCAAGCGGCGCGCAGCAAAACCAAGCTGTTCATCCTTCCACACAATAAAAAGAAACTGGTTAGTAGATAAATGGGCACCCTGGGTAGGTTAGTGGTTAAGACGATGAGCTGCTGGTAGGGCGTGGTTCGGATTCCACGTTAAACTGTAGGTCTAAGGTGGAGTGACAAGCTTGACCTTCATCAGAATGAACAATTCGGGTGGAAGTAAAACTAAGGTTAGTCAAAAATGCCCAAGTTGGTGGAGCATTTGTGTAAATTTTAGTCCGTGAGTTTTTTTTACAGAATCAGTCGAACATGTTATACAATATACATATTTTATAGTTTCAAATTTTCAATCACTTTTGCTTGTGTTAAAGTAGAGGAGAGTTTTACAAGGAAAATTAGAGAACACGTTTTATTACCATATACAATGATTGTTTTGCAAATTTCAACTGCGTTAGGGTTTTAATTAAAAAAAACTCGGTCCAATAAATCGTCCTTTACGCTTTTTCAGACTTCACATACCCTCTGATTTGTTTTAAGTTAGGTTACGCGAGGTTAGGTTACCCTAAGTTAACCTAGCCTAACCTCAAAAAAGTAGATTGCACAAGAAAATCCGACTTATTTACAGAGTTCAATCTAATTGGTAAAAAAGTGGCTTACTATTGGCACTACGTCGGGATATATATATATACAGTGGTGTAGTGCTGTGGGAACGCGTGGGAACGGCGTTCCCTTACCTTTTTTGGTAGACGGAACGGCGTTCCCTCACTATTTCAAATAAATCCGAACTTACAAATCTTTAACGTCATGAAATTTTAATTCCCACCCTAGAAGAAATATGAGAAAGAATCATTAACTGTTTCATTTCTTTTAGCTTCGACTGAGGCAATGCTAGCCTGTAAAGATCTGGTGAAACAGTCACCACGGCGTAACAGTTGTTAACTTTTTTTTAGTTAATCATTCCAGTTGTTAGCTATTTTTATTGATCGTACTGGATGTCGTATATCTAATGACACTGGAAATACTGCATCTTCAACCTTGGAATATATCCTAATATCCAGTGCATATGACCTCAAAATATCCCTGAAATTGGTCAGATTTCAAAAGATTTCCCGGGGGGGCTTACAGTGCCCCCGGACCCCCAGCTGTATGGGCTCGCCGCGCTCGCCATTGTCCCCCCTGCATCTGAGTAACACTTTCAAAATGCGTTCCCTCACTTCTTTATTTAGCACTACACCACTGTATATATATATATATATATATAGTTACCTATTTATTGCGTAAGTGTTGGCACTATAATAATAATGCTAATAATGGTTAATCGATCGTTAATGATTGATTGTTAATGATAAGGCTCTGGTCACCATGATCCTTACAGATCAAATAATGTTATTAAGTTATTAATTAGGTTGATTGATAGAATGAGTTTTCTTCCTTTATTAAATAAAATAAATGGTTTATGAATGAGACAAAATATGTTGATTGTTTACAGTTGAAATGACTTTAATATTAATAACGCGCGAGGTAATGATTAGTCTTTATATGAAGTTAGGTGAGTGACACCAGTCCTAAATGGGGCCTGCACAAATGGAGTTCACATGGTGATGGCTTTCGTGTCACTGGTCTTCGAGAGAGAGAGAGAGAGAGAGAGAGAGTCGAGATTCGATGGTGGCATGGAATGTTTGAGGTAGTCCTTGTAACGAGGTTGAGGTGTGAGGCAAAACATAAAGACATGCCTTGAGTGGATCTTCGCGATGTGACGTCATCTTAGTCGTGTTTGTGTTGATGGAACATCGCTAAAGTATTTAGAAACGTCTCTGCCACTACATATATATGAAATCTAAATTCAGTTACATATAATAATTGGTTGTTTTTCTTTGAGACTATTCAGTTGATGCTGTTAATTCTTTTTAAATTAATAATTGCTTATATTTTTATAGAAGCATATCACGTTTATTTCTTTCGTATTCTTCTTTCAAAGTTTTCTTTTTTTTCAGGCATTATCTTGTTTTTTCTGATATACCTTTTGAACTAACTAATATATATATATATATATTATATATATATATATATATATATATTATTATATATATAGCGAGGAATAGGAGGACGAAAAGATGGTACATGTTTATTAACAGACGTTTCGGAAAAATTCAATTTCCAACATCAGTGCTAAAAATTTTAAAAACAAATAAAAATAAATAAGTATAATAAATAGAAACGAACAACAAATTAAAATGGCGCAACAATTAGCGAGAATTAAAAGCAAGTTACAATGTGTATTAAATTAAAAGATTAAAAGTTAAATGATATAAAGTATAAAAGTATGGATAATAAGTAAAATATAAAATGGTTTAGGTGGAACAGAATTGAAAAGTTTCTTACCAGATTGTTAATGTAATGAGACTAATTATACAGAAGATTGGGAATGGTTGCCTGTTGAAAGAATTCCATATTAGGAAGATGGAGCCGGGCGGAGTGATGGTGGATTTCTTTTGAAAGTTTATTTAGCAATGTTTAAATTGAAAGCGGAACTGTAATCGTTGAGGGTTGGCTGGATACTGAGGACAAACCCTCCAAATCTGCAATAAGGGATCACTGCCACCTCCACAACCACCCGTTACTTTCCTCCAATTTCAAAATCATTAACTCAGCCAACCAACTAATCGACCTCCGCAACCATTCCCAATCTTCTGTATAATTAGTCTCATTACATTAACAATCTGGTAAGAAACTTTTCAATTCTGTTCCACCTAAACCATTTTATATTTTACTTATTATCCATACTTTTATACTTTATATCATTTAACTTTTAATCTTTTAATTTAATACACATTGTAACTTGCTTTTAATTCTCGCTAATTGTTGCGCCATTTTAATTTGTTGTTCGTTTCTATTTATTATACTTATTTATTTTTATTTGTTTTTAAAATTTTTAGCACTGATGTTGGAAATTGAATTTTTCCGAAACGTCTGTTAATAAACATGTACCATCTTTTCGTCCTCCTATTCCTCGCTAAGCTACGCTTCCCTAAGAACAAACCATTCAACCAAGTTATATATATATATATATATATATATATATATATATATATGGGATGAATTTCACAATTAGACACGTGAAATGAATGAATGATGCAAACCACAAGGAAAAAGAAAAATGATTCCAAGGCCTTTCGTGTATTCAGAAGTACACCTTGTCAGGGAATAAAGGGGGGAGGTAAGATGACCAAAGATATATACAACGGGACAGAAAAACAAAAAGATTAACACAAGATTAACAACAGTTGATTAAAGGCAAAAGGTATTTTAACAAGATATTGTCAATTTTATACATTCCCTACTGTTATTGAAATTATTTTTAAAGTGGATAAATGCACATTCTAGAATATTCCTTTCGATTATATCTGTGTTTTTAACGAGAGCTTTAGAACTATCCCACTTAATACTATGATTACATCTATACATATGGTTAAACAATGCATTAGAATTATTTGCTGTTCTACACGCATATTTATGCTGTTTTACCCTAATATCTAACGTTTTACCCGTTTGGCCGATATACACTAAGTCACATTGTGTACATCCGATCGAATACACACAACCAACCAGATTATCCGGGCTATTCTTTATTAAGCGTGATTTTACAGTATTATTAAACAGGGTGTCCGAGAATTATCTGTACAATTTTTGGCTGTTATTAAAAGTCAACCATGAAGTGTAGAAATTCCAGTCTTGTCCCATTTTACAGAGAAACTCATTAAGTTTTTTCTAATAACAAGTTTTGACAAGTTTTTTCTTTTTTGTACGCGGGTGACAGACATTGATGATTTAAAAGCAAGAATCACAGCTGCTATTGAGCGAATTGATGTGGATATGCTGCAGCGTACATGGCAACATTTGGATTATGGATTGGATGTTTTGCGAATCACTGATCAGTGGCGGACCTACATTTTTGGGACCCTGAAGCTTGAACTGTTATGGGGGCCCCTTCGCAACCAGCAACAATAGGAACGAAAATCACACCACCCAACATCAATGCGCGGAAAAAAGTATTGGTTCATTCTCTAATAGAGAGGTAGAAGGTCATCAGAGGGGGCTCGTTAGGATAAAGAGGTGAAAATCTGATTTTTGGTGTTAAAATGCACAAGCGAGACGAGTGCAGCCTGAATTGAGAATTCAGGTGTCTTTTTATGGTTCCGATTGGCTCTAGCCTAAGGGCTGAGCTATAGAACTATTAAGCCGTGCACCAACGAAGGATTCGAGGATCCAGCTGCCAAAATGTAGACTATGAATAGATTCTGGCGAGCTCAGCGAGCCCATACAGCTGGGGGTTCGGGCGCTGCAAGGCAAGCCCCCGAGAAAATTTTGAAATTTGACCAATTACAGGGGCATTTTGAGGCCATATGAAATGGGTATTAGAGCATATTCTAAGGTCAATATTAAGTACTTCAACCCATTGGCGTATGATTCTATCACTAAAATAGCCTTATTTTAATAACAAACACTTAAAAAAACTCCATCGATTTTGTTGAAAAATTCACTCATTAAAAAAAAAGTTGCTTCAGGGCCCCTCCTGGATTAGGGGCCCTGAAGCTTAAGCTTCATTAGTTTCATAGTAGATCCGCCACTGTCACTGATGGTGCACATATCGAATGTTTGTAACAACGTTACTTTAATAAAAGAAACTTTTGAAAATACAGATTCTAAATAATCTTGTTTAAGAATTTTTCGTGTGTTATCAAGAATTTTATTAAAAGATGAAATTGTACAGATAATTTTCGGACACACTGGAATTTCTAAAAAACTTGTCAAAACTTGGTATCAGAAAAAACATAATGAGATTCTCTGTAAAATGGGACAACACTGGAACTTCTACACTTCATGGTTGACTTTTAATAACAGCCAAAAATTGTACAGATAATTCTCGGACACCCTGTACTTAAAGACTACATTGATACCAATTGCTTTTAGTAAAGTCGGAAGATATTGAAAATTTACATGGTAAGGTCGACCTGGAAACGACCACTATATAGGAAAACTGAATACGGAAATTAGAAACCAAAATATATGTTTTATACACAAATATTCAAGGCCTCTACACGGACCATGCAGGCTGCAAGTTACAATACTTACAGAATTTAGCTGCTGAATCCAGCATAGATATTATATGCCTAACGGAAACACACTTGCATAAATGATGTTGAAAAAGGCTGTGAAAACTGTATCGAGGATACTGAATTAGCATTGCTGTACTACAACATACACAGAGCATGTTGGGTTGGCTAGACGAGGGGAGAGTGTTGTAGCTACGTGAAAAACACATACACATATGAAGTGAAGGTAAAGAAATAAAACAGCACAGTCGGAGTTATTATATTAAATTTAAAAGAACTGAACCTAACTATTATGAACATCTACAAGCCACCAAATACCACAAAAAGTGAATTCCAATTTGCTACAAATGAAATAAAAAACACTAAAATTACTTGAAACTCCAGCAACAAATATTCTAATTTTCGGAGATTTTAATTTCCCATTCATAACATGGAAGGAAATGACGAAGTTATATATGTCGAGAAGTTTCATGACAACATTCCTAAAGATGATAGAACCCAAGCAACAATGCTATTAGATATTATGGAACATTATGCCCTTACCCAGGAAATCTGTGAAGCCACGAGAAAAGAGAACGTTTTGGATTTAATCTTAACAAATAACGAAATAATAATAAATAAAAAGGTAACGCACACAAAGTTCTCCGACCATAACCTCATCGATATACAATTGAAGTTAGCACCCAGAGGTCCAAAAACGCATCCTAGAGAGGCAGATGGAATATTTGAAGGCTTAAACATAAATTCAAAGAAAGTAAATTGGGAAAACGTAAATAAAGATTTAAAGGAGGTAAATCGGGAATTGCTACTTCACGAGAAAACTCCACAAGAAATACTATGTATAATAGAGACTGAAACGAAACCTTTTATAGTAAAATATATTCCAGAGAGACAGGAAGGAAAACGTACAAGCTCGGGAGGAAAATCAGGACACTATTCAGGCAACGAAGACAAACCGTAAAACATCTCCACAGATACAGAACTGATGCAAAAAGACGCAAACTAGAGAGGAAACTTGGCGAAATAGAAATGGACCAAAAGCAAACATTCATACATAAGACAAACGAGGAGGAAAACAAGGTAGCAGAAAACATAAAAAATAACCGAAATACTTCTACACATTTGCGAAAAGGAAAGTGCAGTGTAAAGAGAGTATTGGACCGTTGATAGACGGGGAGGCTGAATACACAAATGACCCAAAAGAAATAGGGAACTGCTTAGGGAACAATTTAACTCTGTGTTTAACTCTTCCGAGATGGAAGTGGAAAACCCAGACGAATTTTCCGACATACTGTAGATACAAATCAACCAAGATAAGGAGTTCGATAAATGTGACCATGGAATCATAGCACACAAACGTAAGAATACAGGAATCACTGGAAAGCTAGGAAGATGGATAAGTGGATATTTAATTTCTTGACGCAAAGAACACAGTGGTGGTAAACGGTGTTAAATCGGAAGTCTCGGAAGTCGTGAGCTCTGTCCCACAAGGGACAGTATTAGCTCCCTTGCTGTTCATAATAATGATTGCAGATATTGATGCAGATATTAAGGACAGTATTGTATCATGTTTCGCAGATGATACAAAGATATGCAAGGAAATATTGAACGAAGGTAGCATAAGAAAATTACAAAACGACATTGAAACATTATTCCAGTGGGCAGAAGACAACAATATGAAGTTCAACGAAAAAAAATTCCGACTTCTGAGATATGGTAATAACAAGGAGCTACGGAAAAAAAGCGTACAAAACTCTGCAAGCCAAATAGATAACACCAAATCCACAAGTCAGAGATCTTGGAGTAATAATGTCGGATGCAGAATTCAGAGAGCACTATAACATCAAAATTACAACGGCTATAAAAATAATGGGAATCATCTGGAGGAGCTTCCGCAGCAGAAAAGCAAACATCATGCTCAAATTATGGAAGAGTTTAGTCCTACCAATAATTGAATATTGCTTTGGATTCACAACACAAGCCCATACAGAAAACGAGACATTGCGAACACTGAAGCTATACAAAGGACTTTTACGTCTAAGATAGAGGAAAGGGAAGGTGAAGACTACTGGTCTCGATTACAATCACTGAAACTTTACTCTCTCGAAAGAAGGCGCGAGCGGTACACAATAATATACATATGGAAAATACTTGAGGGCTCTGACCCTAACCTTAGAAATGAAATAGAAACAAACTGGAATGAGAGAAGAGGTAGATTTTGTACTGTCCCAGCTGTGGTGGGATAAGGGGCCATGAAAACGAGGATGAAAAATATCCTCAGAATACGAGGCTCAAGCTTTTCAATGTCCTACCAAAAGAAGTGAGGAATCTCCAGCACACCGACCTGACTAACTTCAAGAACCAGCTGAACAGATGCTTGTGCAAAGTTCCTGACCAGCCATGCGTGGCTGGCTATGAAGGCAGAAGAAGATCAGACAGCAATTCCCTCGTTCACCAAATCCTGCAAATGAGGCGGGATGCTGCAGTGGGGTTGACCGCAGGTCGATCTTGAACCGTCGTTCAAACCCACCTAAAGTAACCAAATTATATATATATATATATATATATATATATATATATATATACTAGCAGAGACGGGCGGAATATTTTTTGTAGTTCGAAAACTGTTATTAGCTGTTATTAGGTTAATTGAATGCCCGGTTAGGTCAACTAAATGCCCGATTAAATTAATTAAATGCCCAGGTAGGTTAATTGAATGCCCGGTTAGGTTAATTGTACGTCCTTGACGATTGGTTAGGTTCAGTCGTGATATTTTCGTTAAAGCTAACGAAAATATCATGACTTAACCTAACCAATAGTCAAGGGCGTACAGTTGACCTAACCGGGCATTCAATTAATCTAACCGAGCATTCAACACCCAGGTGCACAACCCTGGGACCTAATCAATATGTGTATGTGTGAAGTTTCATGTTTGTAACTGCTTTCATTTTGGACGTATGGCTGGAACGGGCAGACACACACACACACACACACACACACACACACACACACACACGTCCTTTTATTATTATATTATTACTAGTACAGTTCCCGCCGCTTCGCTGACGGTTAGACAGGCTAAACTACAAAAAAAGAACCCAGCCGTGAAAATTTTGAGCTTCACATTGTGTCAACATTTCTGAATCTGGTATCTCCCAAAACCTCCTCACCTCCATTCATACAACTTGGGGGCTAACCCCCTCCCCCATTACCCCCACCCGCCCCCATTATCCCACCCATCCCCCATTACCCCCACCCCCACCCTTCCCCCATTGCTAAACTACAGAAAAGAACACAGTCATGGAAATCTTGAGCTTCACATTGCCGCCCGTAATACAATTTCTGAATTTTTTTTACAATTTCTGAATTTTTTTCTCACAATTTTTTCTCACATTTTCTGAAAGTGTGACGGACAGACAGACAGACGGACAGCTCTCTTATTATAATATATAGATTATAGATTAAGGGCGGCAATGTGAAGCTCAAGATTTTCATGACTGCGTTCTTTTCTGTAGTTTTATCGCGGTGCTGGGGCCTTCGGGCCCAGTAATTTTAATTATTTAATTTATTAACACCCAGGTGCACAACCTCGGGACCTAATCAGTATGCGAGTGAAGTTTCATGTTTGTAACTCCTTCCATTTTGGAGTTATGGTGGAACAAACACACACAGTAAATGAGTCTAATTGACATTTTGTGCTTCACAGTTTTAACTTTGTGGTGCTAAATTCTTCCCAAGAAGATTTCTGTATTGAATTTTAGACATATTTCTAGTGAAAATAAAAGAAAGAGAAGAAACAGAGTCCATATTAGAGCAATTTAGCAGAGAGGAGGGCAATTCATTTTCAGAACTCCAACAAAGAGAGCAAGACAAAATTGCATATTTGTTTATAAAGATTTGTTTATAAAAAACGTCTGAACAGGTACAGTAGTTAGAACAACGTGAAAAAAGTGTTAGCAGCTGACGAGGAAGCTTCTAAACAGTGGCTGCATCCTCCAGCGCAGGACACGTCAACGCGAAGAAGCGACGTCAAACCAAAACATCAACGCGCTGGTGGCCAAACTTCCTCAAATCTCCGTGCAGCGGGCTGTCTACGGTTGGCTAGACTGGCAGTCGACGGCCTGTTGCGTGGCACGGTCAGAGTGCCGATCGGCTCCCGGGGCCGGACCTATTCTCAGCGTGCTATTTTTTCAATTACAGGGAACAATTGCGTGCTCCCCGAACTACTCTTACTCTCTGGCGACATTAAGACTAATCCAGGCCCCACTACAACTTACACATGTCACCATACACAAAGACATAGACACAATAGCACCATGAGACACATACAGAAGTATAATATTAACATATTACAGTAACGTAGATGGCCTCACAAACAAAATCATGCAGCTTAGGGAATTCGTACACAAACAAAACATTCACATAGCACTTATACAAGAAACAAAACTAAAACGCACACACAAAACACCCACCATCCCTGACTTCACGGCGATCCGTCAAGATCGTACTGGGGGTAACGGGGGTGGACTCATCACTTACATACGTAAAAGCATTAGCTACACTGATGCTACCCAAAACATTACAAACACAATCCAAGCAGATAACACGATAGAAATACAGGCAGTTAACATTAAAACACGCGCAAAACACAACACCACACTAATCAACATTTACATCCCACCAGATAGTTCACCTCAGGTGCCAGCCAATTACAATCCACAGTTACACAATCTTGCCTCTCTCACTAATGTCATCTTAGGAGGAGACTTCAACGCCAAAGACACTAGTTGGTACCTGCACAACCAAAACAACACCAGAGGCGCCAACATAGCCACACAACTAAACAGCCTCTTCATTCTTAACAATACAGAAGAACATACACACATACCACATCAAGCAGGATACTCAAACTCCTCCCCAGACATAACGTTCTGTTCCCCCTCACTAGCAACACATACACAATGGAGAACAGAAAAACAACTGTCATCAGACCACCTGCCCATCATCATTACAACACATTCTACACTCTGCCCCAACAGCCTTAGGCACACTTACAGAAATTACAAGAAAGCTGATTGGGAACAGTTCAAAATACAGACTGAGGAACAATTCACCACATTAAACAGCACACCCATCATAAACATCGATACAACACTCAAGACATTTAATCAGATTATCAATAATGCAAACAAATACATACCCAAGGGCAACATTAGGAAATACAACCCAAATTACACTAGAGAAATAGCCCACCTCATAAGGCAACGTAACAACCTCAAATATAACACACAAACACCACACACAGAAGCCATAAAACAGCAGATACAACAGCTCAACACAGAAATAAACAACAAACTCAAAGAAAAAAAACAGAAACATTCAGGGAATTCATAACAACACTAAACCACTCCACAGATACATACAGGCTATACAAGACTATAAACAGCTTTACCCACTCTAACAGCGGCATTCACACCTCACACGCGGCTATCTGTCGCAGCCAAAATAATATCCCAACATACACACAACAAGCTAACATTCTAGTTAATCACTACGCAAAGATAAGTCACTTAAACAGAGACAACAACCAGAAACATGCAGACAGACAAACAGCCAGACACAAGAAAACCTACAGACTCGACATGACCATTACACCCTTCAATACAGACCAGACCACCAAGATCATCAAAAACATTAAGAATTCGAAGGCTACTGGACCAGACAACATATCTAACATACACCTTAAACACTTGGGCCCACAAGGAATATTAGCTCTCACAAATATCAGCACATATTCATACCAACACTGTATTATTCCTGACATATGGAAACAAGGTAAAATTATTACACTACTCAAACCAAACAAAAATCCAACAGAACCAGCTTCCTATAGACCCATTACTTTACTATGCACACCTTCCAAAGTAACAGAAAGACTAATCTTACAAATCACCAACCCACACATACCACTATCGCCTACTCAACATGGATTCAGACCTCACCACTCAACCACGACATTACTCACTAACCTCACGCAGCACATCATGGATGGCATCAACTCCAGAAGACCAGCTCAACGTACACTATTAGCAACAATAGACATTAGTAAAGCATTTGATGCTATCCCACGCTTCCCTCTCATAAACAAAATACTCAACACAAACATGCACAATAACACCAAAAGGTGGCTGAGCAACTATCTCTCAGGAAGATACTCACATGTCACATTTAATGGCAAGTCATCCAAAAACAAGCTTTTTCCGAACGGGGTCCCTCAAGGCTCTGTTCTCTCACCAACACTCTTCAACTTATACATGCATGACATTCCAACACCCATAGATAACAAGCTTACCTTATCATCATATGCAGATGATATCACTCTAACATCCACCCACAACAACATCGACACCGCTACAAATAACCTACAAACATACATAAACAGTATACAAGACTGGCTCACACACAATAGACTCAAAGTAGCGCCCACAAAATCAACCATCACCTTGCTTACAAGCACACAAAAGAACACCAGGTAATTCCACAGCTTACACTAAACAACATCAACATTCCACACACTCACAGAACCAAAATACTTGGTGTCACATACAACACATCATTATCTTTTGCAAACCACATTCAGGACATTAAAACCAAATGTACGTCAAGACTTAACACGCTTAGGGTACTAACAGGCACAAACTTTGGACACCAGCAGGAAACAACATCACTCATATACAAACAATATATTCGCTCAGTTATGGACTATGCTAGCCCATGCTGGGCACCCATTATCTCAAACACACACATAAACACCTTACAAACAATACAAAACAACGCACTTCGTATCATTACAGGATGCACTCAAACAACACCAATAGAACACCTGCACACAGAAACAAAAATACTAAAAGTTAGGGAACATTTAGACATGAGGGGAACACAATTCATGGCAGCAGCGACAACTAACCCACAACACCCTTGCCACTACATGTACAATCATGCACCAACACCTCGCACCATTAAGGTAACACCAGAGAGATATTATAACGAAATACTCCATTCCATACCACGCCCCACAGACATCACACAGTACAGAAAACACATACACACACATCTAACCCACAAAGCACTGACACGACTCGGTCCGAATGCGGTCCTAGGTGCGAAGCCGCCACCCATTAACAGGTCAGAGATCAGCCTGAGCAGATCGGATCGAGTTAACTTAGCACGATTCCGATGTGGACATCACTCAAACTTACGGACATATAAACACAGACTAGACAACTCCATAGACGACACCTGCCACCTGTGCCAAGACACACCACAAACAATTGAACACATTATGACGGACTGTACCGCTCTAGCACAACAACGAACACAACACAACATCACTAGTGCGCTGAACCTCTGGTCCACTCCGGAGAGGGCGATCGGTTACCTGCGTGCCGCCGGCTTGCTCGATCAGGGTGGGCTGATCGGCTAAACAACAACAACAACAACAACCTCGGGACCTAATCAGTATGCGAGTGAAGTTTCATGTTTGTAACTCCTTCCATTTTGGAGTTATGGTTGGAACAAACACACACACACACACACACACACACACACACACACACACGTCCTTTTATTATATATATATATATATATATATATGTGTGTGTGTGTGTGTGGTGTGTGTGTGTGTGTGTACACATATATATACTGTATATATCATCGGTTTCATTTAATTGGGATACACTGTGCCTTTAACTTGGTATGCCACAGTGCCAGTGTGTTTCGAATGTTAGAAACGATACTGCATTCTAACCTTTATTAGTATTATTATAATTATTATTATCCTTATTATTACTTATCATTATTATTAAATAAAATCCATTCTCACTTCCGGCAAAATTTCTACACTTTCATCTTTCCTGTTCCCGTTTTTAATTGATAATACTTGGCCTATTAAACTAATTCAATTTTCTTGAAGTACCCACACGTTTTCGAATATATATATATATATATATATATATATATATATACAGTACAGGGTGGGCCGTAAGTTTCCATACATGGGAAAATTTAAATTATGGTCTTCACGTGCGTCGGTATTTGGATCAGCAGTTTCCGGATGCTTGGATTGGTCGGCGTGGTCCTGTGGAGTGGCCTCCCAGATCCCCAGATCTCACCCCCCTTGATTTCTATCTTTGGGGGCACTTGAAGGCCATGGTGTATCAGGAAAAGATACGAGACATAAATCATCTAAAGGAACGTATCACCAACGCCATTACAAGCATAACGTCAACTGTGCTAATGCGTGTTCATCAACAGTGGGGAACACGTATTGAAATGTGTTTTCAAAACAATGGCAACCATGTAGAGCATATTATATAAATAAAAATGGTTGTCCATAAAAAAATGTTTATTTTTCCTATGTATGGAAACTTACGGCCCACCCTGTATATATATATATATATATATATATATATATATTGGTGGATTTTGTCAACTTTTTTCATCATCTTTTTCAGATACTCCTTTTCAGCTATTTTTACACAAGGGTAACTTTAATGCGGCTTATCAAAGACTAGTTTAAAATGAAAAAATGAAAAGAAAAATTTTTAGAATTCGACTTTAACTTCACAAAATTATAATATATATATATATATATATATATGCGCCTCGGTGGTGTAGTGGTTAGCGTTGCTGACTACGAATCCATCGGCACCGGGTTCGAGACCCGGTGACGGCGGCCGGCGCGCAGCAAAATTCAGCTGTTCATCCTTCTACACAATAAAGAAAGTGGTTGGTAGATAGATGGGTACGTACCCTGGGTGGCCTAGTGGTTAAGACGCTGGGCTCCTGGTGGGGCGTGGTTCGGATTCCACGTTCTACAGGTCTACAGAAGCTAAGGCTAACAAAGACCTTAAGATCCACTTTAAGGCTAGCCCGAGAGAAAGGAAAGAGGAGGGAGTTAAAAGAGGAGAATAAGGGGTTAAGTAAGGAGCAAAACCTATCATTTTGGGTTAAAATTCATTCAGAAAAAGAGAAAGAAAGACTCATCGTCATGATCAGTCGGCCACTGCCGACAAGTCAAAAAAATAGTCGGAAAGAATAGGAAAGGGGTGAAAGATGAAAAGAAGGAAAATAAAAACGCTTACAAACCATGCAAACACAATCTTAACTCACTGTCATACCATGCAAACTACAGACATGCAAGTAAGGAGAGGATAAGAAAGAAAAAAAGTAGGTAAAGTAAAACAAAAAGTGGGTTAGTTTACGCCACGAGCTACATCTACGATCGTGTTAGTCTAATTTTTTTCTTTTTTGCTGGCATCACACACTGGCATGTCACAAGCTGGCATTATCGTCAACAGACTCATCCTCGATCACCACCCCCAGAGCTCCTGTTGCTAATTGTTTTATTATATTAAACAACGTCAATAATTTTAACGAGGGAGAGGGAGAAGGGTGAGGCTGAGAGGGAAAAGGGCGAGGCTGAGAGGGAAAAGGGTGAGGCTGAGAGGGAAACTGTAGGTTAAACTGTAGGTCCAAGGTGAAGTGAAAAGCTACCTTCGTCAGAATGAACAATTCGGGCGGATGCTAACCAAAGATTAACCAAAGGTTATATATATAAAATATATATAGTATATACGTCAATGAATTTCAAGAAAACAAAATATTGAAATGCAGAAAAAAGTTTTTGTACATTTATTTCAAATATATATTTAAGATTTTTTCTCCACCTTTTGCTTGAATGACTTCAACAATTTGTTTTGGGTATTTTTCTACATAATTCCGACTTCTTTCAGTATAAATTTCAACCCATTCTTCGAAATAAAATTGTTGTAATTCATTCAAATTCGAAGGGTTTCTCGTGCGGACAGACTTTTTCAAATCAAATCATAAATTCTCGATTAAATTGAGATGCTGACTTTAACTGAACCACTCGAGAAGCTTGAAATTCTTTTTGAAGCCATTTCATGGTGCTCTTACTTTTATGTTTTGGATGCAGTACTCCATTGCGACCCATTCGCAACTCCCGAACTGAAGGTAATACATTTTCCTCTAAAATTTCCTGATATTTCTTCGAATTCAAGATTCCATTGATGATAACAAGTTTCCTGAACCAGAAGCACTACAGCATCCCCAAAAAAGGCAAACTACTACCACCATGTTTAACTGTAGGAAGGATGTTTTTTCCTCGACTGCAATATTTTATTCTCACCAAGCATACCGTTGCTCGTTGTTCCCGAAAAACTCAATTTTGGTCTCGTCTTTCCAGAGAACTTTCTTCCAGAATGTAAATCTATCATTTTGATGATCCTTCGCGTACTTTAAACGAGCTTCTTTGTGCGCTTTTCATAGCAGAGGTTTTCTCCATGTAACTCTTCCATGCAGACCTTTTTCCGTAATGTACTGCGTACAGTAGAGGGATGGACATCCATCTTAGACAGTCTTAATATTTGGCAAATATCATCTGCCGTCACTCGTGGATTTGCAGCAGCCATTCTTTCAATCCGTCCAGCTGTAAGTTCTGAAATCCTGCAAGGTCGTCCACACCTTTGTAGAGTTTTGATTGTTCCAAAGCCTTTCCATTTCTTTATAACTTTATAACTGCACTCGTGTGCAGAAATAACAAATCTCTTAAGATCTGCAGACAGCTCTTTACCACAACGACCTATTGTTTACTAATGGCTTGTACAGTCATCCGTCTTCCATTGTTTCACAGAAAAAATTCTATAATACTGCCAACAGTCTCTAATCATTAAACAGCTAACTACTGATAAAAATTTAGAAATTTTCAAGCCTATGGTGGACACGCAAATCATTAAATAATTTTATAAATGAATATACGAAAACTTTTGCATTTTAACTTTTTTTTAATTTTCCTCAAATTCTTTAAGTTTTTACATTACATGTTGGCGTTAAACTAATTTTTTTATTTGTTACAAGCAGAGCCTTCTGCTCCCCGCCCTATGGGCGGGGCTTGTGCTTCGTAATCTCGCCTACGGCGAGGGCACGTTAAGGTTACCCCTTTGAGGGGAGGTCATTTTCCCTCTCCCCCCAAACCACCTCAACCCCTTTATGCAACTTGGAGGGGCTAACCACACCGCTTGTTGCATACCCCTTCCCTATTACCCCCACCCTTCTCCCCATTACCCGCTTCCCCACCCCCCTTGTTGCATACCCCCGCCTTTTCTGTTAAAAATAGTTGGGAGATTGTGTAACACTTTATATTTTTGAAAGGAAATGGAAGAAAATGCAGTATTTTTTTAAATAGTTTAGGAAATGTTTCCAAACGAACTGTAAACTTTTCATAACTATCGTATGCATGGTACAGAAGATAAGGACGAATATAACCGAAATATTTCTCTGTGCCAATACTTTTAGCGCCACTGTATGTATAAATTGTATATGGTTACGCGTTGGTTTTAATCCAAAATTAAATTGGATAGATTTTTTAAAATATAAATTTTTGGAATAAGAGATTACATTCCTTATATATATATATATAATTTATATATATATATATATATATATATATATATATATATATATTATTTTTTAATTGAAATTAATGAAATTTAAATATTTTGCAAAATATTCCGACATACTTCTCCACAGTGGAAATCTGAGCACTGCAAAAATAAATAACTGAATTTAAAATATTTGACAGAGTGAATATTTTGAATAATATTTTTAGTAAATTATACTAATATTTAGTAAATTGCATTGAGAGTCATCGCCTATTCTACGTCATCTGATCAATTTGACAAAATTGGGAAGTTATTCTGTTTTAGGTTACGTTATGTTTGTTATGTTAGTTTTTAGTGACGATGTCTTCTCACCAAACGAGTACGTCCTTCTTTTATACCCGTGAATAGCGAACATACATTATTTTCTCAATGTGACATTTTATCAAGTTATTTTGTGTTAGATTAAGTTAACATAGGCTAGGTTGGGTTAGGTTAGTATAGGCTAGGTTAGCGTAGGCTAGGTTGGGTTATTAATATAGGCTAGGTTAGTGTAGGCTACGTTAGCGTAGGCTAGGTTAGCGTAGGTTAGATTAGGCTAGTATAGGTTAGGTTATATTAGTTTAGATAAACAAACATTACACAGGCCTGCAATGGTTTTGTTGTTCGAAATATTTTATCACTTATATTGTTATTTTTGCACGCTGATTCCGAAAATAATATTAATTTTTCGCCATCACGTACAGATTTTTCACAAAATGTTATATTTCATGTTACATATGTAAGTAATTTTCATTAAAATTGACTCAATTAAATTTTGATTAAAAACTACTGCTTATAAATGCTTTCAGATCAGAAGTGACGTCATAGCGTCTTCTAGAACATTCGAGAAACGCACCGCTAGTATATAAGTGATTGACAAGCCACGAGATGAGTCAGTCTGTCTAGTGCGTGCGGGGTTATAGTTCTTTATTATTCAAAGGTGCGCGGTGACTATATTTCTCTTTGGAAATTTGTTTATTTGTCGCTATGGCAACCAGAGGGTGTGTAAATAGCCCAAACATTTTTTTTTATATTTGTCGAAAATTTACTGTGAAAAAACAAAGGCGAGATATTACAGACTTCGTCAAGAAAGTATACTACGCGTACTTCAGAATGAAACTTGGGGATCAAGACAAATCATGGGCTCCACATAAAGTTTGCAGTGTTTGTGTTGAACAACTTAGACTATGGAGTAAAGGTACTGTATAAAGGATTCTTTACCTTTTGGGATTCCAATGGTCTGGCGTGAGTCTAGAAATCACAGCAATGACTGCTATTTTTGTTCATGTAACGTGCAAGGCTACAATACTAAAAATAAAAAGGAAATTTCTTATCCAAACTTTCAGTCTGCTATAAGACCTATTGCTCATGGACCTGGTATACCTATACCTACTAAATCAAGTACTCTTGATATAACTTCATCTGATTCGGTGTTTGATGACGATGGAAACGATGATATTGATTGTTTTTAAACCGAAACATCTGGTGAACCCCAATTGTTTACACAAAGTGAACTTAATGATTTGGTAAGAAATTTGTCTCCCGAAGGATTCTTCAGAGATTTTGGGATCCAGACTTCGTGTAAAGAACTTGCTTTCTCCCGGGACGTCATTTTACTGGTACAGAAATCGAGAAAAAGAATTCATCCAACATTTTTCGTAAGAAAATTTACTGCTATGTTGGAACAATGTTTCGGAACTAATACTTAAGCTAGGCGCTGCAGTCTATGACCCAAATGAGTGGAGACTTTTCATTGATTCCTCCAAAAGAAGTCTAAAAGGCGTCCTCCTTCACAACGGTAACTTGTATGCATCGGTTCCTTTGGCTCATTCGGTTGACTTGAAGGAAACGTACGAAAATCTTGAGCTTCTTCTAGCTAAGGTTAATTACAAAGAACACGGTTAGCTACTTCGTGGAGACTTAAAAGTGATTTGTATGTTGTTAGGTCAACAACCAGGTTATACGAAGTTTCCAGGTTTTTTGTGTGAATGGGATAGCCGAGCAAGAACTCAGCACTGAATAAAAAAGGAATGGCCACGCAGAGTCAACCTGACACCTGGTTCTAAAAACATTCAACGTGAAAGTTTGTTTGACACGAAGAAAGTTCTTTTACTTCCGCTTCACATAAAATTGGGCTTGATGAAGCAATTTGTTAAGGTCTTGGACGAAGATGGAGATTGTTTTAAGTGAAAATCAATATCAATATTTATGGATTTGAGTAAGGTGTTTGATGTAATAGACCATAATATTCTACTTAATAAGTTATATTGTTACGGTTTTAGAGGAGCAATCAGTGATTGGTTTAAAAGTTATTTGTCCAATAGATATCATTTTGTATCAGTAAACAAGTTTTGCTCAACTGAAGCACTGTTAAACATGGTGTGCCACAGGGCTCAGTTCTTGGTCCACTGTTATTTTTATTATATATGTGACTTTTACGTTCATCTGATATACTGAACTCCATAATGTTTGCAGATGATACACCTGTCTCTTTTTCTTGCAAAGATGTTAATACAGCTAAGAATATATTTCATTCAGAATTCATCAGTGTAATGAAATGGTTGACCACCAATAAACTCTTCCTAAATACCAGTAAAACAAATTTCATGATTGTTACTAATAAAAGAAATGTATATCTTGATGAACTTAATGTTAAGGAAATCGCTATAAAAGAGTGTACTGTAACAAAATTTCCTGGTGTAATGCTAGATAAGAATTTGCAGTGGAGTGATCATGTAAATTATATCGCGAAAAAGATTTCAAGGAGCGTTGCTATAATGTTTAAACTTAGAAATGTAGTCCCTAAACAAGTTTTATTGACTCTTTATCATACTCTTGTTCTCCCTCATATAACGTACTGCACCTTGTTTGGGGAAACTCCGCTAACAACGCATTAAATGGTATCTTTGTCATCCAAAAACGAGCAATAAGTTATTATCTGATGCTGATTTCCTTGATCACTCTAGTGCATTATTTAAAGAGCTAAACCTACTAAAGTTCAATGATATAACCAAACTGGCACATTTTACTTTTATTTACAAGTGTAAGAACAAAATCATTAATTTATAATGGGTAAATAGATATTTTGTAACTCATCAAGAAATCCACTCGTATCAGACCAGAAATAGATCAAAGCTTGTTATACCTCAATTTAGATTGTCTTCATCTCAAAAACTACCCATTTTCATTGGATTGAAACTATGGAATGACTTAAATGCCGATATAAAAAATACTGTGAATATAAGTTTGTTTAAAACCACGTTGAAATCCCGATTAATAATGGCATACTAACAAAAATCTAGGATTAATGTCCATTACTATTGTTTACTAATTATTAATTTCTCGTGTGTAATCTAGTATTAAAAAGACATTTCTTGGGATTGTTCAGTTCTTATCTCTCATGTATAATATTGGTTTCTCTGTATGGTATTGGTATAGTGCCTTCAATGGTGACCTTGTATTTGTCCTGTCAGTAGTGATCATTTAAGATTAATACATGTTTTAACTATTAATAATACTTATTTACTTACTTATTTATTTATATCAATTAATAACAACTAGCTGTTTATTTTTAATAAGAGCCCAGTAAAGCCTAAAGCTTAAGCGCCAAATTAAATAAAATAAATAGTCGAGCTTCACAATTATTCATGTCATTGTAAATTGAAAAGAATGTATTTATTTTATTATTAATAAAGGTTATTCAATTCAATAAAGGTTGCAGAATCTGTGTGGTAAATTCCAACTCTTTCGGAAGCAAAATTGAAAGAAGGAATTTTCGTTGGTCCCCAGATTAGAAAATTGACTTTGGATGAACACTTTGAAAGAACAATGAACGATCTTGAAAAAGAAGCGTGGATTGCTTTTAAGGATGTTATCAGCAAATTTTTGGGGAACAACAAGGACCCAAATTACCAAAACAGTGTGAACAACATGCTAAATAAGTTCAAAGAGTTGGGTTGTAATATGAGTTTAAAATTACATTTCTTACATTCACACTTGGATTACTTCCCTGATAATCTCGGAGCACTCAACGAAGAACAAGAAGAACAGCTTCACCATGACATCAAAGAAATGGAGAAGAGATATCAGGGAAGGTGGGACATCAACATGATGGCTGATTACTGCTGGATGTTGAAACGTGATACTCCAGAATTATTACATAAAAGAAAAGGAACAGCGCTTACATTCGAGACTAAAAGGCATAAATCTCACAAGAAAACTCAGGACAAATAAAGATGAATATGTAATTGACGTTAATAGTCTTCTTTCTTTTTAAAGTTGTTTGTATTTGTAATTAGTATAACAAAGCGAAATCGGTTCCTAATGTAAATTAAAATAAATAGTATTTATTTATGTTATTGTTTTTTCCCTTCCAGTTTGCAGAAAATCCTTATGTGATAGAAAAAAATGGACACCTTATTCGATATCAGCGTAGTTGAATTATATAAAATCAGTTATTATAAGAAAACAACTCTTACAAAGTTCTCATTCGCAGGCCTGTGTTATTAGTTACGTTAGGTTTTTTGTGTCGATAGAACGCTATGTTAATTAACGATTTTGGTACAAGTGCATGAAGAGTAGTTTTGAGAAGCCAGACATGTTAGCAGGTGTCTCTCTCTTCGATTACTAATTTTTATAGATTACACTGGTATGCATCAATTTTGCTGTCAAGGGTTTTGTAAGTGATTCTTATAGAGTTTTTCCTGCTGATTTCGAATCTGCAATCCGTTTTTCTCAATCAGCTCAGATTATCCGGCTATGGCCTCATAAGTAAAATAGAATTTTTCGTGATTTTGTCAAAGCGGAATTGGAACAGTAACATCTATCATCACTTGTTTCACTTGTATAATATCTTTTTTTACATTTCAGGCATATAGATAAAATATTTCATAATGAATAGAGCGTGTAAAAATGATCCCAATAGATTCTGCTACATATGTGGGACGGTTACCATGCCAAATAACCAGTCCCAAATCACAAAATTTGTGAAGACAATGTATAGAGCATACTTTGGAATTAAGCTAGGGGACCAGGACAAAAATTTCGCCCCTCATATGTGCTGCAAGACGTGCATTGAAAATTTGAGAAGATGGAGCAAAGGCAGAGCGAAATCTTTGCCTTTTGGAATTCCCATGATTTGGAGAGAAGGAAAGGATCACGTGACAGATTGCTATTTCTGCATGACAAACCTCCAAGGTGGGCTTATAAATTTATTTTTCTTAAATATTTTGAAATCCTCGTATGAAACTCGACATAATATTCACCATAATGTAATATTCACCATATATAGCATAATATTCACCATAATGGTAATCATTCATTTACATATACATATTGTTATAGAAAATACATTTACACATACATATTGTTATACAAGTTACATTTACATATACAATGATTGTATATTTTCTTTCTTTTTCATTCATATTGTCCCCGAAGGGACAATATGAATGAAAAAGAAAGAAAATATACAGACTCCATCGACCTACTTCATATCTTACAGACCGCAGCCTTCCCTCACGAGCCGCCACTGTCTGAATGCTTCTTCTATTTCATATGCAAGTTTTATATCCATGTTTCTGTGTTTCTATTTTCAGGAGTTAACAAGAAGAATAAACACATTGTTGTATACCCTGACATTCCTTCTGCTATGAGACCTGTACCCCATGGTCCTGGAATTCCAATACCCGACCCACCTCAAACCCTGGACTTCGATGATTCTGATGATGAATCAATAACCAATGCCAATGACCAGTCCCAGTCGTATATACCTCAAAATACCGCTTCAAATGAGCCGAGGCCTCTCAACCAGGCCAAACTTAATGATCTTACCAGGGATTTAGGACTTTCCAAATTAGCTGCCGAGATCTTGGGCTCACGACTTCGAGAGGACAACTTGCTGGCTCCGGGAACAACATTCTCCTGGTATAGGAAACGAGAGGAAGAATTCCGCAAGTTTTTTGCAGTGCACGAAATACCTCTTCCTTAGTGTGCTGCTGCAATGTTGAGGGGCTAATCGAATCCTTGGGCCTGCCATATAACGCATCAGAATGGAGGCTATTTATAGACTCGTCTAAACGAAGTTTGAAAGCAGTACTTCTCAACATTGGGAATAGGGTTGCATCAGTCCCTGTAGCACATTCCGTACAACTTACTGAGAGCTACGATAACATGAAAATTTTACTGGATGCTCTCGTATACGACCAACATAACTGGAGGATCTGTGGAGATTTGAAGGTAATACTAATATCATAAGTAAACTATTGCTATTGACTATGTTGTTTTCCTAAGGTTATTTGAGAGCGTATAAGAACACTTAACTTCCCCACAGAAGTGATACAGTCCAATGCATAGATTTTTTATCTGATAGAACAAATTCTCTAAATTCTTTAAATATTTTCATTTTTTTTCAGAGTGTGGCATTTGTATTGGGAATGCAAGGGGGATACACGAAATACCCATGTTTCCTCTGCAAATGGGATAGCCGAGCGGATGAGAAGCACTATGCACAGCGTGAATGGGCATCCAGAGAGAATTTTGAACCTGGGTCGCATAATGTCGTTTCAGTGCCCCTTGTACCACCAACAAAAATTTTGCTCCCACCACTTCATATTAAGCTGGGCTTGATGAAAAATTTCATCAAATCAATGAATAAGGACGGTTCAGCATTCCGATATCTCGAGAGTAAATTTCCTCATATATCTGATGCTAAACTAAATGCTGGGGTTTTTGATGGTCCTCAAATTCGAACTTTGATCAAGGATACTCAGTTCGAAAACGCAATGACTCCAACTGAGAAGAATGCCTGGCAGGCATTCAAATCAGTTGTCACTGATTTTCTTGGCAAGCGTAGAAGTCCAGAATACGAGTCCGTTGTCGAAAACTTGATGGAAGCTTTCAAAGCTCATGGGTCGCGCGCATGTCCATAAAAATGCACTTTTTGTGGTCCCACTTGGACTATTTTCCTGAAAATTGCGGGGATTATAGTGAGGAACAGGGTGAACGATTTCACCAAGATATCAAAATAATGGAAGAGAGGTACCAGGGAAACTGGGATATCAATATGCTGGCGGACTATTGCTGGTGTTTGAAGCGAGACGTGCCCGAAGAAAAACACAGACGGAAAGCCAAAAAAACTTCATTCCTTCCTCACTAAACTTTTTTCCATATTCATTGTATGAATAAAAGTATTTATTCACACAATGTTTTCATTTTTCACGAGTGTTCTTATAATATTACTCGTATCTACAGTGTTTAAGCTAAAAAAATCAATAAATTTGGGGATAAAATTGGACTTATAATAAATGGCCAATAGAGAAAACACCTGACCTGATTGAGGAAAACCAATGTCATTTTCGAATTCAGCATGGTCGAATTATATAATATGAGTTGAAAAAACCCTCACAGCAGACAAAAAAATTTCATATGCATACCAGTGAATTATTAACAACAATAAACTCTGCTTCGGTTAACATAATATGGATTTTAACATATTCAAATAAATTCATTTCTTTAACTTAAAAATCTATTGGAAAAATTTTTTAGACGAGACGATTGCATGCACCATGTTTCCTTAGATTCTTGCCACTTAATTACCTGTTTTAATTAAATACTATTTCTAATAACTGTTATAATATTTTTGTGTACATGCTAATTGTCTAATTTCCTTTATATAGTTTTTTTTATGTATTCAGTAATTAAGTTACCTATTGAGGGAAAAATCTTTAGATTGTTTTATTGTTGTTTTTTAAAGTGAGTTGCCTATTGGCGAATTTCTTCGCTTGTGTATTTAACTTATTTACTTGGTAAATTCTGTTCATTTCTTTCTTGTCCGTGAAGATGTGAATATATCACGAAAGCGCTCGGATTTCGTGTTTCCGTTTCCTTTTCCCTGTGGTTCTTTACTTATTAAAAGATCACGTGTTCTTCTGTGATTTTATTATATATATATTTATATATATATATGCGCCTCAGTGGTGTAGTGGTTAGCGTCGCTGACTACAAATCCAGGATCACCTAAAGATCAGGGCCCCCAGCCTTCTTTAGTTAGCCTTATAAGGCTAACTAACGAAAATATCACAACCTAACCTAACCAATCGTTAGGTCAACTGTACGCCTTTGACGATTGGTTAGGTTAGGTCATTATATTTTCGTTAATTAGCCTTATAAAGCTAAATTAGACTGGGGGCCCTGATCTTCAGGTGATCCTAAATCCATCGGCCCCAAGATCGAGACCCGGTGACGGCAGGCGGCGCGCAGGAAAACCCAGCTGTTCATCCTTCCGCACAATAAAGAAAGTGGTTGGTAGATAAATGGGTACCCTGGGTGGCCTAGCGGTTAAGACGCTGGGCTGCTAGTGGGGCGTGGTTCGGATTCCACGTTAAACTGTAGGTCTAAGGTGGAGTGAAAAGCTTGACCTTCGTCAGAATGAACAATTCGGGCAGAATCAACCAAAGGTTATCAAAGGTTATATATAATATGAGCTTTAAATATAGCAATTATTTGAAAATTTATTTTTTCTGAAATGCTAAAGTATTTTACGTTGATTTTGGAGTCATAAAATTTAATGTATAATGATGGAAGATTGTTTAGGTTTAAAGAAAGATGTAGTACGGATGTCTAAAATTTTGGTTTCAATTTTTAATTCTTTGAACTTTGGTTGGTTGTAATAAAGTTGAAAATAACCTTAAGAAACCCTCCTATTCATCGTTTCATTTTGAAATATTATTTTAACGTTGTTTTTTTGAAACATTCCCCTCTTACTGTCAATGAAAAGTGTCCGCTATGTCTACCTTAAAACGAAGTTGAAATAGGACTAAATATACTCTGCCAAAAAGAAGTATCGTGAGAGTGCACCGACAGTACGCCGAAAGTAATTGGTTAGTAGATGAAGTGGATCTCTTGTAGATAAGTGGGGTCTTCCGAAACTAAGCAAAAAATACAAAAGTACATTTCGAAGGATTAAAGATAACCTTTCACTTTACTCTCAATGTGCCTTCGGCATATACTCTTTAAATACTTTAAAGATTGAACTTACGTGGTTTTTAATAATCTCTGTTAAAAATACTTACGTAGTTAAATACTGTTCAAAATACTTAGATAAATGCGTACACAAACAAGTTCTCTATTTGTTTAAAATTCAAGAAATAACTTTCTATTTTGGAAAGCGCAACCTTTCCATTTATTTACCTTTTAAATTTTTCATAATATTTTTCTTCGTGTAAGGTAAAAATGGATAATAAAAATTATGGTCACATGCGGCACTTGTCACAGAATATGCCTCCAGTCCCACTGCAAGTTAAATTCCACTTTATATATATATATATATATATATATATATATATAATATATATATATATAGGGCCATTCAAAAAGACGCAACAGTTTAAATTGCTTATATTTCGCAATATTGTTAACGTATAGGAATGATTTTTGTATTAGTTTACAGCGTACACCTGGGAGTTTTGTTACCGCTTAGGCCTAGTAGCCTAAGGTGCTAGGCGAACGACTCTTGTAGCCTTAAATGAATATTTTGACGATCGCGTCATCTCGAATCGCTTCCCTGAACGTTTTGCCTGTGGATGGTCTTGGCCACCATATTCTCCGGATCTCAACCCATGTGATTATTTTTATGGGGATATCTGAAAGATAATGTTTACAGAAATAATCCTTTCACAATTAGTGAGCTGCAAGAGGAAATTTCATCTGTTGTCAGCACAATCACTCATGACGTTCTACGCACAGTACTTGCCAACTTTCAACGTCGACTGCAAATGGTTTTGGATGCCGGTGGTTCACACATTGAACATGTTTTTCATTAAATAAAAACTCCCAATTGTACGCTGTAAACTAATAAAAAAATCACTCCTGTATGTTAACAATATTACGAAATATAAGCAATTTAAACTGTTGCGTCTTTTTTGAATGGCCCTGTGTGTATTTATATATATATATATATATATATATATATATATATATATATATATAAAGTTCAACATTGTAAAAAGGACAGTCTATCTTTCTACTTCTTTCTACTCCATCAAATTTTGTTCTGCTTTGGAAAAAGAGCATAATTTCATTGAGAGGTTTTCCCCTTTTATATACAGTATATACGTATGTTACGGCCTTTTTGCGAAATAGGCCTCTTTGCAAAATGACCGGCCCATTTTCAAAAAGGGCAATATGATGGCTTTTTGCAAATGGGCATTACAATGTCGGTCACTTTGCAAACAGGTTGGCATATTGTCCATTTTGCAAAATGACTGGTATTGCTGTCGGCTATTTTGCGAAATGGCAAAACTTCACATTGAACTGGAGAGTGAATGGCCAGTTAAGGTCAACTGAATGTCTGGTTAGGTTAACTGAATGTCCGATTAGGTCAACTGCCCGCCCTTGACGATTGGTTAAGTTAAGGCGTGATATTTTCGTTGTTTAACGAAAATATCACGCCTTAACCTAACCAATCGTCAAGGGCGGACAGTGGACCTAACCGGGCATTCATTAATTTCAATAATTTCAGTAATTTCAATCGAACTGGATTGAATCTCTAAACTGAAGTTCTGCCTTTTCGCAAAATGGCCGGCTGGATAACCTGTTTGCAAAGTGGTCGGCATTTGCAAAAAAGGCCATCATATTGGCCTTTTTGCAAATGGGCCGGCCATTTTACAAAAAGGCCGATTTTGCAAAAAGGCCGTAACATAATATATATATATATATATATATATATATATATATATATATATATTATAATAATAATAATAATAATAATAATACTCTATATTTATAAGATTGTATAGGAATTCTATATTTTGCATATTTGTTCAGTTTGTCGTAGCCTTTTCGAACTTAAATTTTAGAAAGAATTTTAAATTTTTTATGAACTTAAAAAAGCTATTTTTCTGAACAAAAGTGCAAATAGTGAAAATAAATAGGTGAACACAAATAGGGAGACGAGGAGACCGACAGATTGGGCAGCGAGACAGAAGGAAAGAGAAAAATGAGAGAGATAAGAAACGTGCATGTCACGAAATGACTTTTTTTTTTATTGAAAATCACTAAATGTCAAAAAAAAAAAAGGAGATAAAGGTTAGGTTAGGTTAGGTTAGGTTTGATTTGATTAAGTTATGTTTGGTTGCCAAAAGTGTGTGTGTGTGTGTGTGTGTGTGTGTGTGTGAGACAGATACAGACGGATAGACTGACAAAGACCGTAAGATCCACTCCAGGTTAGCCTAAGAAAGTAAGGAAAAGAATAGGAAAAAGGCAAATGAAAATAAAGAATAGTGAAAACTGACAGCGTGCTTACACTTAGACGTGTAAAGCTTTGACGCAGGAAGAGTATTAATAGTAAAGTACAGAACAGACAAGGGAGGCAAGTGTGTAAGCGCGTTTTCTGTAATTGGATATCTGCAATGTGTATGTCTGCCAACTCTTTGAATGTTATTGAGTTTCAACTTGGGTCTCCCGCCATGAAAGGTGTTTATGCAGCAATTGATATATTAAGTCGTTCATACTTAGCGATGTTGTGCCACCACGCGAATAGAGAAAATCTCTCAGCCGGTAAATATCAGTGGGAGCCTGCAATGTTCCCTCTAAGGTGTGCGCGTGTGCGCGCGCACACGCGTTATGAAACCCGCGCACACAGCAAAATAAAATGCGCACCGGCTCAAGCGTATCATTCATGAGTCACGACAGTAAATGAAATAATTTCAAAAATTTCAGTTTAATGAATTCTATAAATAAAAAAAATTAAGAAACCGCTTGAAAGAAAATCATTTGGACTTGCTCATGCGAATTAAAAGTTACCTGAATGATGGATGTATTAATCTTCATAGCCTTTATTTGGAATGGGCAAATGCTAAAGATCGTAGTGAGAAATCATAATCATACTTAAATGAAAGGCACTTTCATTTAATGTTATTTTGATTATATTTTATTTTATTGAATTTTATTATTTTTTATTTTATTCCTATTTTGTGAATGGATAAAATCATGTATTAATCTTGATAGTCTATTTTACATTGCTAAATGCTAAAAATTGTTTTGAGAAATTATAACGAAAATAGTGATTTTCAATCAATGTTATTTTTATTTTATTTCTTTATTTTGTTGAATTTTATTTTACTATTTTTTATTTTATTCATATTTTTAGAATGGATAAAATGTTTTCTTTTTTAAGAATATATAATATTGTATCAGTTTTTAATATCCATTTAAAAGTACCGTAATGATCGAGCTGTCGCCTTATGGAAATAATATTTATTAAGTATTTAATATTTATATATATTTCATTTTGAAGATAATAGCGCTCAGAAAAGTTTGCACAATTTTTCACCATGAATCTAAATGTATGCACAATGGGTGATCACCCGTTTCTTGCTACGGCGAATTCAAGTCTCCCACTTAGAAGTGTTTATGAGGCAAGTGATAAAAAAAAATGAGTTGTTCGATGGGCTGATCTCTTTAAAGTGGGGGAAGAATTAAGTGTAGGAGGAAGTGTCTAAACAAACTCCCGTAGGGTTACATTATATTACTATTTTCTTAAATTATATTATATGTGAGAACAGTCTTAGACCCTAAATACATTCAGAACTTTGTCCAGATTATTTTTAAATACATTTACACTTTGGCTTGAAATATCCTCCGAGGGAAGTTGGTTCCAGATATTAACTATTTCACGGAAGAAATTATCAGCGATAGAGGTACTAAGTGTCTTAAGTTCCAATTTAAAACCATTATTTCTTGTCGGATTAGTGTTAAATGAGAATAACTTCCTGTAGTCTACCCTGTCTATTCCACTGAGGATCTTGAAAACTTGAATAAGTGGCCGTGTAACCTTCTGGTCTCCAAAGTAAACAAATTTAAACGTTCTAATCTTCGGTGGTAGTTTTGCAGTCTCAATGAAGGGATCAATTTTGTGGACTCTGCCTGTATCCTTTCCAACCTTTCTATATTCTTCCTGAAGGACGGAGACCAAATCTGCACACGATACTCGAGTTAGGATCTAACTAGTGAACTGTAAAGAGAGAGAGAGTTACAAGGAGTTACAAGGAAAAGAAGTACCTCAAAAGGCCTTGCGGCCCATACCGAGGAGGTACCAATGGCAACGGGTGCCAGGGAAAATTTTGTCTTTCAAACTATGCTAGCAGTAGTAGAAAACTGGATAGAAAAGTAGAAGGCTCTCTCCCCACCCTCCGCTCCCTCCCTGCCAGAGGCAGGTACGGAAAAAGGTTGAAAAAAATACCTTGACCCTGGAAAAGTAGCCAAGGAAATTTTACAGGAAAGTGGAGAATATAAATAGCTCTATATTTAGCTTGCTCACTGAGACACCGAGCAAGCGAACTCCTGCAGAGTTTTCTGAGGTTTTAATCTTAAACTATGAGTGTGTTCTGTACTTTGTCTAGCCTATTTTTAAACAGATTTACACTTTGACTGGAAACATCCTCTGAGGGAAGTTGGTTCCAGATATCAACTATTTTACAGGAAAAGAAATTTCCGCAGACTGAGGTCCTAAATGTCTTTACACACTCAAATAGTGTGCAAGATTTCGTCTAACCTTTCTTGAACTGATCCACAGAGGAACTGTTCACAACTTCCGAAGGTAACCTGTTCCATGTGTCACAGATCTTATACGTAACGTAATTCCCACACACACTAGTCCTAAACCGTTTCAAATCCAACTTCCAACCATTGTTGCGAGTTTATCATTTAAACTAAACATACTTCTAAAATCGACATCGTTGAACCTCGTAAGAGCTTGAAAACCTCGATCAGTTGACCGCGCAGCCTCCGAGTTTCAAGCGAAAACAAGTTCAGGGCGCGTAACCGTCGATTGTAGCCCATATGCCTAACGGAAGGGATCAACTTTGTGGCCCTCGCCTGCACTCGCTCCAGCCTCTCAATATCTTTCCTGAGGGTGGGCGACCAGAACTGCACAGCATACTCCAGGTACGGCCGAACAAGGGAATTGTACAGTGAGAGCACAATCTCCTTGTTCCGAAACTGAAATTGCCTCCTGATATAACCCAATAGTTTCTGGGCTTTCTTTTCCATCTCTACACACTGTTTCGTAAACTTAAGGTCGCTGCTAATTAGCACACCCAAGTCCTTTTCTAAATCAGTCACCTCGATATTACTGCCCAACATCGAGTAGTCCGACTTGGGATTGGCGTAGCCAATGTGCATCACTTTGCATTTACCCAAGTTAAACGGCATTTGCCATTTTTCGGACCACTCTCCTATCCTACCTAGGTCCGCACGCAGTTCCTCGATCGCTTCGGGCGTCCCAACATTGGCCCCAAGCTTGGTGTCATCAGCGAATTTGGCGATCCGACTGACGATGCCACCGTCGATATCATTTATGTAAATGGTAAACAACAGTGGCCCCAAAACGGAACCCTGAGGAACCCCACTAGTGACCGAGGCCCAACCCGAACTAGCCCCTTTAATTACCACCCTCTGCCGCCTATTCCTTAGCCAGTTTTCAATCCACCTACCTATTTCCCCACCGATACCCAGCGCGCGCACTTTCGCCATTAGCCGGCGGTGAGGTACCTTATCAAAGGCTTTCTGAAAGTCGAGATAAAGTATATCAATCGCCCTACTCTTATCGTACTCACTCAACATGACGTGGAAAAACTCGAGCAAGTTGGTGAGACACGACCTATGCCGTCTAAACCCATGTTGGGAGTCCCCAAGCAGCTTGTAGGAATCCAAATGGTCAACGATTCTATCAGCTATTATCCTTTCTAATAATTTACCTACAACTGAAGTGAGACTAATAGGACGATAGTTCCCTGGACTTTCGTGATCCCCTTTCTTAAAGATAGGGGTCACGTTGGCCTCTCTCCAGTCACCAGGCACCTGGCCCATCTCCAACGATTTGTTGAAGACTGTAGCCAGGTGGGGAGCCACCTGGTCGCGCACTTCTCGCAAAACACTGGGAGAAAACTGGTCTGGCCCAGGAGCCTTAAACGCGCTCAGTTTGTCTATTCTATGAGCAACGACTGTCGCGGTACATCTAACACTATCCAGGTCAGCACCTTCGTGCCTCACAGCTGGCTCGGGGATGACGCGGGTATCCTCCCTGGTGAACACTCCCGCAAAGTACTCATTAAGCACCTTAGCGATGTCCGCGTCGGAGGTCCGCAGAACGCCGCTTCCGTCCTTTAAAGGACCTATCATGCTTCTAATAGGCTTTCTACTATTAACATAACTGAAGAACTCCTTAGGGTTCCTCTTGCAGAGGCTTGCCACCCGTAGTTCTTCGTTACGTTTCGCTAGCCTAACCTTCGCCTTCACTTCCCTACACAGGCGGACATACGCTTCAGTGTTCTCGTGGGAACGATTGGCCTTCGCCCTCCTATACACTACTTTCCTATTTCGGATAGCCGAAGCGATGCCACGATTGAACCACTTAGGCTGCGTTGAAGCAGGGGTGACCAGTTTTGAGGGTATGGCAGCAGACTGCAGCACCATAAACTCATCCCGGAATGCACTCCACACTCCCTCAACATCGCCGCCAACCTCTAACCCCATCTCTGCTACGCTATCCCTGAGCCTAACAAAGTTCGCCCGCCGGAGATCGAGCTTACTGCCTCTCGAGTTACTACGCTTCACCCGAGGGACGCACACACGGAACCTAATAATACCGTGATCACTCCCGCCCAACGATTCGTCAACGGTGAGGCCAGTGACGAGGTTGTCTTCGGTCGTGAATACTAAGTCTAGAACGCTTTCGCCTCGTGTAGGCTCGTTGACCCACTGAGTGAGGAAGTTCTCATCAGCAAAGTCAACTAGCCTCCTCCCTTCAGCATCGGCAGTCCTGTTTTCCCACTTTATGCCGCGACAGTTGAAGTCTCCTAAAACTACACACACCCTATCCCCTAGCAGGCTACTGAGTTCGGTGTACAGGGCTGTATCCTCCTCGAGGAGGAGATGCGGAGGTCTGTACACCAAGATTAACCTATAGTTCGTCCCTCCCACGTTCAGATCGACGCCAAGCAGCTCCCGTTCCGACCGGAACTGGCAGTCAACCGGACTCAACGTGTCTCTGACGTATATTAGTACCCCACCCCCACAGACAGAGAAAGAGAGAGAGAGAGAGAGAGAGAGAGACAGAGAATAAGAGACAGAGAACGAGAGACAGACAGAGAGTTGCAGGCTAACAAAGACCCTAAGATCCACTCTGGGCGAGCCCAAGAAGGAAGTAGAAAAGTTAGAAATAGCAGTAAAAAAAAAAGAATACCGAAAACTTATACCATGTTTACACTTATAAACTTGTAAAGCTTTCACACAGGAATAGTAGTAATAGTAAAGTATAGAATAGACAAGGCTCTCTCCCTCCTCCACCAACCATTGCTAACAGAAAATAGTAGTGAAAGAAGATTTATAGGAAAGTAGGAAAAAGTATAATGAATAGAATAGCTTTAGAGTTCATTCACACCATGCGTACTCAGTTACGCGTTAGAAGATAGAGGAAAATAAAGGATAACATGAATACTAAATTACTAATCTTATCCACACCATGTATTTTTTTAAGGAATTTATTTATTTATTATATACTAGAAGTCATCATTTTGTCGTTGCATCATTTCTCCGTAGCCTGCCAAAGCCACCGTACCGAAGATTTATCATGTAGTAATTTATACTGCGTCCTTCACATAGGAATTACTTAGATAAAAAACATACTGTTTCAAAACAGACCTCAAAGGGTGGATGAGGGGAAGTCAGAGGTTTCATCCCAAAGATTCCGGGATGAGGGGAAGTCAGAGGTTTTACTGCAAAGATTCCCGGGATGAAGGACCCCATACTGACCGATATTTCGGTTAGTGGACTTAACACACTCACACCTCATCCTACCTGCGGCTCGCCCGAAATTTCATTCTTTAATTCGTGAAACTACCCGCCCCTTAATGCAAATTGATACACTAAATTACCTATCTAACCTGTTCTTAAACATATTAACTGAAGTGCTTGCCGCGATCCCAGTGAGTAGGGTATTCCAGCTCTCGACTATCTTATAGGTGAAGGAGTCCCTCGCAGTTTTTTTCTCAAGTCTTTTACCGCTTATTTTAAAATTGTTGTTTCTCGAAATGTTCCTATCGTTCAAGTTAAAGAAATGTCCATAATTTGTTATCAAAACTTTTTAAATTTTTGAACACCTGAATTAATTCGCCCTTTAGACGCCGAGTTTCGAGCTTATACAAATTCAGCTCTATGAGTCTGTCTTCGTCTTTCTTCGTCTTTATGATTATTCCACTAAGGATGGAATAAGCTTTGTTGTGCGCGCTGAACCCTTTCTACCATTTCTTTATCTTTCTTCATATAGGGTGACCAAAACCTTACAGCATATTTTAAATGAGACCTAACAAGCTATTTATATAATTCGAAAACAATATCTTTAGGTTTATATAAAAATTATGAGAAATACAACTCAATACGCTATTAACTTTACTGCTCGCGACTGAACATTGTTTTCAGAACTTTCCTCAGAGGCTTCATTTAACACACTCTCCCCTTTTGCGCCCATGCTATGCTACTAAATAGGCGCAAAAGGGGAGAGTGCAATATAATTGCAAATGTTGCAAGTTGTTATGCAACAAAGGGGGAGGGAAATGTTGCAAGATCAACAAGGAGTTCTGCAACTTGGAGGCGGAGTTATCCCCCAAGAGAAAGAGAGAGGAGAAGGAGAGAGAGGAGGAGAGTGTTCGCCTGGCAGGAGCCAAGCGCATATTGAGACTTCAGCCGAGCCGCCGTTGTCTTAATATGTTCCTAATCAGCCAGCTGGCTTAATTAGCCAGTTGACTTATCTGGCTGAGTTGTCAGATTGCGCTATTTATTTAATTAAAGCATATATTCTGGCTTAATCAGCCAGTTGGCTTAGAAGGCTGAGTTGCCAGTTTGCGGTATTTATTTAATTAAAGCATATATTCTGGCTTAATCCGCCAGTTGGCTTAGAAGGCTTCTTAGAAGGCATAAATGACCTGTATATATTAATAACCTTCGAACGAATTAAAAGCGCACACAAACGCACATACACTCATCGACTGTACGCCCATAAAGCCCCTATTATCACACACACACACACACACACACACACACACACACACACACACACACACACACACATATATATATCGGGTGGCCCCCAAAAAGGTTCTCATTTTTCAACTAGTCATATCTCAGTAACCCGTGGACCTATATAGACGATATTTTATCACAATTTACACCAATGCCTTGTCTCACTATGGTTGAAATTTGAAAACGATATCATTTATGCTTTTCTCACAATTTAGAAAATAAAAACTCGTGTCAAAAAAAACAAATATCGATTGTAGTCTATGCTCGGCCTTTTGGCGAATTTTAGGCCATGCGTAGGCTACGCCCGTTTCAGTGTTTACGAGCTTACAGACTACATATCCTTCAGTCCTTCAGTCGCAATCATGACGTTGTCAGAAGAAGACTGTGCTCTCATTAAAGCTTGCTACATTGACAAAGGATGGAAGAGTGGAAGATTAATACGAGCCAGGGAGAGGTTGGAAGAGACGTACACTAGACAAACTGTTAAAGAAGCTTCGCGATACAGGAACCACCACCAGGAAACCAGGAAGTGGCAGGCCAAAAACAGCAACAACACCAGAAAACGTGGATTACATAAATGATAAAATCTGCTCTCAAGAAAATGAACCAGGGACTCATTTATCGCAACGGACAATTGCCAAAACTCTGAGTATTGGTAGGAGTTCTGTGCAACGTGTAGTAAAATCGCTGAACCTAAAACCATTCAAAAGGATTCCCACATCTAGAAAAAACGAAAATGTGAAGGATAAAAGAAAAACAAGGTGCAGACATTTGCTTAATAAATTTTCAGTTGATGGTGTTAAGAAGATAGTGTTCACGGATGAGAAGGATTTTACACTAGAAATTCCACAAAATCCTCAAAATGACGTTGTCTACTTTCAAAAAAAGTGATGATATCTGCAGGCGTTTCTTGGAATGGTAAAACTGACGTTCATTTTATTGATACCGAAACAACGAAAGTGAATTCCGTAAATTACATGGAACTTTTAAACAAAGTTGTTGCCAGACTGCCGTCGTCTCTATCCAGAAAATGATTTTTGTTTTCAACAAGATGGGGCACCGTCACATACAAGCAAGGCCACACAGGCATTTCTGAATGATAATACGCGCAAATTAATTACCAAGAATGAGTGGCCGCCTCAAAGCCCGGACTGTAACCCAATGGATTATTCGATTTGGGAGTTGCTGAAAGAGAAAGTTTATCGTGGGCAGCGCGAAAAATTTACTGAACGTGAATTAAAGGACAAAATACTACAATCATGGCAGGAAATTGACAATAATGAGGTGCAACGAAGCATCTCTCTGTGGAAGAAGAGACTCCGATTAGTTTGTCAACAGGGCGGTGGTCCAATCGATCATTTAATTGGCTAAAATAAATAAAATATTCATGATATTTGTTTTTTGACACGAGTTTTTATTTTCTAAATTGTGAGAAAAGCATAAATGATATCGTTTTCAAATTTTAACCATGGTGAGACAAGGCTTTGGTGTAAATTGGGTTAAAATATCGTCTATATAGGTCCACGGGTTACTGAGATATGACTAGTTGAAAAATGAGAACTTTTTTGGGCCACCCGATATATATAAACTGATTAATGCATGCAAAGCCCAATAGCAAAATATATACCAGCACAACCAGCACACAAAAAAGCATCACATCACCAACAATCGTCTCAGTATAGACTTTTAGGAGTTCATCCCATCAACACCACGTAACCGATATGAGGGCTACAACCAAGCGTCCAAACTTAGACGATTGGTGGTGCAACTATTACACAACAACCTAACAACCACCTCCACCACTGCCTTACTTACCAACTCCTCGTAGACCAACAAGGTCTCTAAATACGACCCAATAGACAGAGCTATTAAACATAAACAAATACGTTTATGGAGGCCAAGTCAAAAAAAAGGCAACGCTAATAGTTTTCATACTGAGCTTCTCGTGGTGAAACAAGGTCTATTTGACATTTGGTGGGGCGATCTTTTAAACAAAATATCGAATAAGATAAACTAAGGTTAATACAAATACAAATTTTCATCATAATAAGCAATTTTATCCTTAAACTATAACATGAAAAGCGTTAATATGATTTTAAAACAAAATAAAAATTAAATTAGGGGTAACTTATTATTTTTTTCCTCTTTTATCCAGTGATTGTGTTTCAATATAAATTTATCTTTAAGACACCAATATATCTTTAAACCTTATTACAAAAAATATTAATATGATTTTTAAACCAAAATAGATTCTATTTCGGGGTAACTTATTCATTTTTCCTCTTTTGGCCAATTATTTTGTTTTAATATAAATTTATCTTTAAGACACCAATATATCTTTAAGCCTTATTACAAAATATTAATATGATTTTAAAGACAAAATAGATTCTGTCTCGGAGTAACTTATTCATTTTTCCTCATTTACTTGCAGCCCTGCCGCAACATTGCTGCATTATTTTTTAATATAATTGAAACTAGCATTCACGATCATATTAAATCTTACTGTTGAAGATATCCTGAAATAATGATGCAAAATTATTTTAAAAGATATAGACTCCTCGAAGTATCTTAAACTTTGATGCAAAAAAAAATTAATATAACTAGATTTTAAGTTTTAGCTGACTTACCCCAATAAATGTCGTTTTCTAAACATATTTATAAAAAATAGAATTTGTGGCATAACTCATATAATTGCACCTTTCACAATTCAATAATTGTTTTGACATGATTTACTGCATTATATTTATTGTAATTTTAAACCAGCTTTTGGGACATATTAAATTAATTTTTCATCCCCCATCTATCTGCCCAAGCAGCTACTTTATCAATGTCCTTTTGCATTTTCATGGCACCTGTTAAAGATCTTACATTTTGTCCCAATTTTGTATCATCTGCAAATATTGAGGTTTTATTATTTAGACCCCTTTCCAAGTCATTAATATAAATAATAAAAAGTAGAGGTCCAAGTACTGGGCATATTTCATCGCGATTTTACGACATAGTGTTTAGAAGGCAGTGTGTATATATATATGTGTGTATATATATATATCTGGGGTACAAAATTAGTTGTCAGAATGCGCTATGAAATGAATTAGTTCTTTTATTTGATCATTTTGCGAAGATTAATTCGAATTATTGCAAACCGCTAAAATATTTTCCACAGTAATGGTTAGAAGGCAGTGTGTGTGTGTGTATATATATATATATATATACACACACCCGACATAATCCACAAGATTAGGTGTCAGACTGCGCTATTTATTTAATTTGTATATGTTTAATGGAGAACCGATGTTCTCCGTATAATTAATTTCTTTATTATGTACGTATTATTAAGGCAAAGTATAGTTTGTAGATATTTTCCTCGTTCATTTCATACGAATTTATTCAGCCTCCTTCTTAATACATAAATTTATCTAAAATCAGTAATCATCTAACGCTTTCAGTTAAAATAGTATTTATATATGCATTTAGTATGGTCTATACAAGTAATGTAGTTTTCTATGGATATTTATAAAGAAAATGGAATTTTATTTAAGGGATTTCTTAATTGTTCATCGAATTACTGTATACAGCACATTTTACGTCGCATGGTTTCAACATTTCTAACACGTATAGGGTCATAGACAAGGGAGAAAGATGGACTGAGGAAGATTCAGAATGAATTGTCGATGTGATGTATCGTGTTAATTTTAACTACTCTAGGAGTGATTCAGGCAATAAGAGTGTATAACAGACTTTGATTTACCCAGAAGATTGGGATCTATCCAACAATAAAGAATTATGAAATGCTTCGATATATATATATATATATATATATATATATATATATATATATAAGATGTACTAAGTCCTTTATATTCATTTTCACCTGTTCAGTCTCATTTGTTTAAGGTTCAAAATTGAGTGTCAAACTCGTTGCAAGAGAGCACTTCCTTCCTCCACCAAGCGATCATATGTGGCGGAGAGCGCAAGAGAGCAACTCGTTCCTTCACCAAGACAGGTCTAGAGGTGAGACCACCTGCTTGACCTCCGTGTGAAGAGAGGCCCAGCAGAGGGGGACACTAACAAATGGTCAGAAGACAACAATAGGACATTTAACACCGATAAATTTCAACTCTTGAGATATGGTAGAAATGAAGAAATTAGACTGCATATTAGGCCAGATGAGCTGGGTGTACATGGCCATGTGCGGTGGAGAGCGCAAGAGAGCAGCTCATTCCTTCACCAAGTCAATCCTAGAGGCAGGGACACCAGCTTCGACCTTCGTGTGAAGAGAGGACGACACGCGGAAACGCATCGTGGCACACACACACATTTTATTCATGCAGTTAACCGTGATTCACTGTCGTCAATTGAGTTAACATGACCTACTAATTGTTACATCATGTACTTAACCGTGATCGTGGCATGGAGCTAACCGCGACTTAGAGGTGTTTACATTCACGGGTCCCTCCCGCCATACCGCCACAATGCGACTCAGTCAGTGTCTCTCAGTGCGACCAAAGGCAATATTACGAACGAAATTATCAAAGACGCAAAGAGAAAAATTGGCGAGTGGTAACAAACCTCAAACTAAACCCAATAACCATACATATGACATCGCCTAGTGACACGCGTTCATTAGTTGCGAGGCTATTTACCGAACGTTTGATCACACCTCGTATATATAAGATCTACTAAGTCCTTTTTCATCCTGTAGTTAAAAGAACACATTCATTTTCACCTGTTCAATCTCAATTGTTTAAGGTTCAAAATTGAGTGTCAAACGCGGTGGAAGAGCAATTTCCTCCTACACCAAGCGGTCATGTGTGGCGGAGAGCGGCTGTTAATTTTTATACAAAACAGAGTAAATACATTTTTACATTACATTGTCTTCACATCCACGTTATTTTACGTGAGACGAGAAGGAAAGGGTGCAGGTACATGAAAGGGTACCATCGGAATGCGTCGTTTGACCTATATAGCAGCGAGGGAATACCCATGATGTCTCACTCTGCTTCTCCATACATTCGTTCTTCGATTTAAAATCACAATAAACAATATAAATGTTCTATGAGATTAATATTTATTTTTTCACCCTATAAACATCATCATAAACGGTAGACATGATTTACCTTAAAGCTAAAACATAACTTCTTATCAATTCATGTTTTCAGCTTCAATAAACATCGATAAGCCACCCACCCACCCACCTCGCACATATTGGGAGTACTCAACAATTGGAATTGAATGAAATATATATATATATATATATATATATATAGAGAGAGAGAGAGAGAGAGAGAGAGAGAGAGAGAGAGAGAGAGAGAGAGAGACTCAAAAACTGAAGACGGTACACACACACACACACACACACACACACACACACACACACACACATTAGTGATTAAATCACTGTTAAAAATGATAATTTCAGAAAACTCGGAAGAGCAACTCGCTCCTCCACCAAGCCAGGAAGACCTCAACTTTGACTGTTGTGACGGTCCTGAGATACGTTCATTTAAGTCTCTGACAATATCCCAGGATGTATCATAACACCCCGGTTAATGTTAATATTTTGCTGTAGTATTACAGCTTTCTGCCCAACACGAGCGCATAGTGCCGACCTGAGTTACTCATGCCTTTCACACCCCTCACAGTTTCTAAGAATCATAAAATCGGGGATCTTTCTTGTCAATACTTTAAAACTTGCTGCATCAAGTTTTAAAGTATCGCTAATAAAGGTCCCTTTTGTGATTCTTAGAAGTTGTGAGGTGTATGGGAAACGCACGGGTAACTCATGCTCCAAAATGTGTTCCGCAATGCTGCTGACAGATTCGAACTCTGTAGAGATACTGATGGTTCTCATGTAGAATCATATGCTTAAGTATTCATTAAATGTATGCCTTCTATTCTATTGTTATTGAATTTTATCCTTTTGGCTACGTTTTCACTTAAATAGATAGGGACTTTATAAACACCCTGTATCTACCACTCTACTGCAGTCATAAATACTGATGATGTCATTAAAAAATTTCAATGAATTTGTTAAACAAGATTTATTTCGCAAAACCCACGCTGACTTTGGTCTATAAAATTATTGCTTTCAAGATGCTCGACTATACGATCTCTAATAACCGTTTCTAAAAGCTTTCCAATTCTAGAAGTTAAATTAATCCTTTCTGTCCCAGCGATTCCATATGGCTTCATCAACAAAAAGTACATATAATTTCCTCATATTAGCTTCAATGATGCCTTATGGCATTTGAATATAACAATTAACTGTATAGTAATATCTGGCAGTTTTTGGACATAGGCCTGAGCATTTAGAACCCAAAAAGAGATGCAGAAACTGTATGAAGGGCTACTCTCGTTTAAAATGCAGAAAGTGTGATGTAATTGCATTATGTTTAACAAAGGACAAAAACTGTTTTAATGCATTCCATTCGAAGTAGTATGATCTACCGTTGTGTTTAGCTAAGGACAAATATTGCTTTTATTTGTTTCATTCAAAGTACCAAAGTTACGTTAGTTTCTCTTATTACTTGATAGCGCCAATGGAATCATATAATTTCTAGTGTAATTAATTAAATCAATTTCTAAACAAAGTTTCGTTTATGTTTCCATACATATTTTTAACATTTTTAAGTGTTAATTTTTTTTTTTTTTAGCTCAAAACAATAATTTGGAACAGAAAGGGTTAATCGGCCTATAGTTTCCCTCACAGACACAGACAGACAGTTTTTATGATGCAAGGCAAATTCTTATTACAAGTGTTTATTTAAATTCTCAAAACTTTTTTCTAAATTTCTAAAAAAACATTTACCAAATTTGGAATTGACGATAAAATTCGTTATAGTCAAAACTTTTTCTGTAATAAAGCAAAAAAAATTATCATGCGAAGTCCGAACGGCGCTCTGACAATGACAGAATATCGTCCTAAATTCGTTCCATTACAACAGAAATAAATTTCGAAAGTTGCCAGAAATTGCAAGCTATCAACTTTTCTGTATAAAAGAATAAAAAATAAATCTAATGGACCCCTGCGGGCCTGCACTATACCGCCACTTCACAGGGGAAAATATAATTTTCTTTATATTTCAGCGAAATATGAACCATCTCAATGGTTCACGTACTTTTTTAAAATAAGTTTTGTAGTTGTGCTGAAACCAATTTAAAATACCGTCGTTTATCACATTTTAACGCCGAATTAGCGGTCATATAAGCAATTAGTCTGTTGTTTCACGTTAAAGATGTAATAAAAATAAAAAATATAACAGGCAGGAAGCTCGGTTTCCCACGATGTAGGTGTGGGTATGCCACAAGAGTCACCTTCAGCCTGAGCAACGATAGGGTGAGAGGCCAAATGAATCCATCCAAGGACCCAGCAGGTGGGAGCGAACCAGAGCCTCACCGCTAAGCGTCCGTCACCATAACCACTAAGCTACGGGGTGTCTTAAACAAAAAATATAACTATAAAAATTATAAATAAATATAAAATGCAAATATATTTTTTTTTCAAAATCGTGAATTGTTTGAAGGTCACAATATAATTCTTCCCTTTTTTGCTTTAATGGTTTTTTGACATTATTTTATGACCACATTAATGAAATGAGTCGAACGTTTTTAATGTGTCGAAACATCGCTTCCTGATAAATCAGTGAAGTTAACCGACATTGTGTTTGGGTAGTACGCTAAGTTTGGATTGCAATTGGATGGATAACAATCATCTGCGTCTAGATGATATAGCGACACATGGCTCGGATCCCACGCAAAGATGTAGGTTCCTTCCATCATATGAACCTGGATGTTAAAATACGGATGGTGAATTAAATACTGTAAAAGGCACCACTTATCGTTAAAGATTTTTTTTTTTTTTTTCATCGCTTAAAATTACCACGATTTGGAATGAACATTGTTAAAAATTGTAGTGTGCATATATATATATATATATATATCGGGTGGGCAAAAAAAAAAAAGGGGAGACCTCGATCTTTGGCTGTAAAATCCAAAGTTATAGTCAGATTTCAATATTTTTCTCACATCCCACAGCTAAGTAAATTTCCTATACGGTGAACGGATTTCAAAGAAAACTAATGAAAATTTTGGATTTATTGAACATTTCTTCATGCCACTGGAAATTCTCCATTTACACTACTACTGCATTGTATGTGCGGATAAAAAGTTAAAAAGTACTCACATATGGTGCTACCTTGATGTTAAAAAAACTGCTCGATATATTTACCACGAACTTCTACAACCTTTTTCAGCCTAGGACGGAACTCATCTATGGCTTTATTGATTTGTTCTTGTGGTAGCTCATCCCATTTTTCCAGAAGAAGCTGTTGTAAATAAGCGACATTTCTTAGTTTGACCCGATAAATTCTCTGTGACAAATTTTCTCAAAGGCCGTAATCGACAGGATTTAAATCAGGACTGTTTGGTGGCCAAATTTAATACCGCTACCTGGTATTCTTTTGATATCTCCTGTTTTATCGATTTTCTTGAGAAGCTTGTTCAAACCTCCTGCAGTTGGCTTACGTTAATTAAAATCGCTTTAATTATCAACTTGAACCTATGATTAGCAAGATTTTTCTGGAATATTCGCCATAATTCCAATTTCTCAGTTAAAATGCTAAAAGATGGCATACAAACCATAAAATTACCTAGTACTAACATACTAAAATTTCATGCTTCTGTGTACCATATTTGCCGAGATATGAAGGATTTAAAAGGTCTCCCTTTTTTATGCAGACCCGACAATGCAGTAGTAGGTGTAAATGGAGAATTTCCAGTGGCATAAAGAAATGTTCAATAAATCCGTAATTTTCATTAGTTTTCTTTGCAATCCGCTCAACGTATAGGAAATTTATTTAGTTGTGGGGTGTGAAAAAATACTGAAATCTGACCATAACTTTGGATTTTACAGCCAAAGTTCAAGGTCTCCCTTTTTTTTCAGCCCACCCGATATATATATATATATATATATATATATATATATATATATATATATATATATACATATATATATATATATATATATATATATATATATAACCTTTGGTTAGCTTTCGCCCGAATTGTTCATTCTGACGAAGGTCAAGCTTTTCTCTCCACCTTAGACCTACAGTTTAACGTGGAATCCGAACCACGCTCCACCAGCAGCCCAGCGTCTTAACCACAAGACTACCCAGGGTACCCATTTATCTACCAACCACTTTCTTTATTGTGTGGAAAGATGAACAGCTGGATTTTGCTGCGCGCCGGCTGCCGTCATCGGTTTCGATCCCGGGGCCGATGGATTAGTAGTCAGCGACACTAACCACGACACCACCGAGGTGTGTGTGTATATATATATATATATATATATACAATTTACAAAGAGCACGTGATCGTTTTAATTTTTTTAATAAGCAAGGAATCACAGGGAAACGGAAAATAAAACACTCATGTACTTTGTAAATTCTGCCTATTTCTCCCTTGTCCCTGAAAATGTGAATTATATCACGAAAGCGCTTGGACGTCCTGTTTTATTTTCCGTTTCCCTGTGGTTTCTTGCTTATACAGTATATACATATATACCTTGTTAACCTTGTTTTGGTTCCGTGCATCGATCTTTCTTCACACGCAGGTCAAGCTGGTGGCCCCGCCTCTAGTCCTGGCTTGGTGGAAGAGCGAGTTGCTCTTTTGCGCTCTCCATCGTACATAGTCAAGTACACCCGGCTCATCTGCTACCGTCCTGAGCCAGGCATCTAGTCTTCTCTTGAAGACTTCAACTTTGACCCCTGTAATGTTTCTGAGGTCCTTTGGAAGCTGGTTGAAAATTCTTGGCCCCTGACAACCAAGCTATTTTCCTTCAGAGTTGAGGAGGTCCCTTGTCGGGCCTTTAATTTGGGAACACTACACATTCTGCCTTTCCTATTTTCCAGCGTTGTCTGGATGGTAATTGGGTTTAGTTTGAGGTTTGGTACCAGTTTTATTTTCCAGATGTAGATTATGGTATACCTCTCTCTTCTTCTTTCCAGGAAATACAGATTTAGTTTACGTAAGTCTATCCTAATAGCTGAGTTCTTTGCAGCCATCAATCTTGGCTGTGAAATGTCTCTGCGTTTCTTCTAGTTTATTAATTTCTTCCTTTTTATATGGGGACGTCAAAACTGAGCAATATTCAAGTTTTGGTATGATCAGTGTTCTCTGCAGGGGAATCATTTCTGTCTTGTCGCTCCTTTTGAACGTTATTAGTACCTGTCCCGCGACTCTTTTTGCTTTGTTTATTGCTATCTGATTTTGTGTCTCGAATTTGGCATCATCGATCATTATTACCCCCGAAGTCGACCGCTTTCGTGCTTCTCTGAATTTCTTTTCTATCTGGAGCATAATATGCAGTCTTTTTAAGTTCCTCATTTCTACCATATTTCAAGAGCTAAAATTTCTCGGTGTTAAATGTCATATTGTTCCCTTCTGATCATTTGTATATTTTGTTTGTGTCTCTCTGCAAGGCCTCTACTTCGTTTGCATCGCTGATTTTTCTGCTGATCTTTGTATTGTCCGCAAATGATGTTACTATACTGTTGCTGTTTACTCCACTGTCTATGTCTGTTAGCATGATAATGAACAGGAGTGGGGCCAGCACTGCACCTTGTGGTACTGAGCTGCGTACTTCTGATTCTGATGACGATACACCTTGAATTTTGACCACCTGTAGTCGATTTCTGAGGAAGTTGTAGATCTATTTTCCCACTTTGCCTGTTATTCCCATATGTTTTATTTTATGTGCTATTATACCATGATCGCATTTGTCGAAAGCTTTAACAAAATTCGTGTATATGACATCATAGTTTTCATTGCCTTCAAGTGCATCTAGTATATTGTTATAATGCTCTATAAGTTGTGGTAGGCATGATCTTCCTGATCGGAATCCGTGTTGATTTTCGTTGAATTTTTCCAATGTCTCCAAGAAGTCATAGATTTTCTCTCTGACTATTCTTTAAAAAATTTTGGTGAGGTGGGACGTCAAGGACACTGGTCTATAGTTCTTTCCTTGATCTCTATCTCCTTCTTTATATATAGGGACAATGTTTGCTCTTTTCAAGATGCTCGGTATTTCCCCAGTGTCTAGGGATCTTCTCCATATCCAGTATAAGTGTGTAGCTATTTCATTTTTACAGTTTTTAATAAATAGTGCGTTCCAATTGACCGGACCTGCAGCTGAATGTGGTTTCAGTTATCCTATAGCTCTCGCTACATCTTCTGGGGTAAAATCAAAGTCTGTTATACATTCTCCTTGCAATTTCTCTTTGAAGAATGCGTCTATATCAGGTATCGCTTTGTCACTTTTTGGGGTAGGGGAAGGTGGGGTAAGACGGACTACTTAACACAAAAATGAGTCTAGAAACCACATTTATATAATTTTGGGGGTTTTTAGGGGTTGTGGTGGTGCTTTGGGGTGTTATATTTAAAGTCCACACCCTGGTCACGGTTTTTAGAGGAAAAGACTGAAACACGAGATTTTACCAAATCAATATTTTTATTGTACCAAAAACAAAATCACGGGGTAAGATGGATCTTTTTTGCTCTAACTGCAGCTATTGCACTTTCCATAGCTGCCTCATTCCATTCCCCTCTGCTACTGACTCGCACATATTTCCGGGGCATCTATAGAGAAAAAGAGAAAAAATGTTAAGGGTTTGTGAAATATTTAGTGTGAGGGGTAAGACGGAACCCCATGGGTTCCATCTTACCCCAAAAATAAAACTTCAATCTCAAAACGTTTACCAAAACATCCAAGTATTGTATACCAATTTATGGCACATATCTATCATGTACACACACATGGGCATATCCAACGTAAGTAGTAAGTCATTATAACTAATATTTCAATACAAAAAATCCAGTTTCTTACCTTGTGCATATTACATCAGCACCACACAAAAAGACAACTTGCTCTCTCGAAAGCACATGGGCAACTGAGCTTCACTGCCGCCGGCAATGACGTGACTGTTTGGTGACGTGAAGGACATTTAGCAACCAATATCTGAACCTCGCCCTTTCTGCTTGGGTTTAGAGGGGGGGGGGGTTCCATCTCACCCCATGGGTCCGTCTTACCCCACCTTCTCCTACTGAATACCGATTCATACTGGGCTCTCAATGTTTCAGATATTTCTTTTAGATCGTCTGTCAGTTCATTATTTCCTTTCCTTAAGGGCCCGATAGTATATAATATATATATATATATATATATATATATATATATATATTTAGTGGTGGATGTTATGCGGATATTATGCGGATGTTATGCGGATATTACCTCTAATAAATTATGCAATTTGCAATTAAATTAGCTTATAAAGTAACTTATAAGGCACAGTCATGCACATTTCATGTAAAGTATTAATAATTATTAATGAACAAACAAATATATAAACCTCAAAATATAAATAGCTGGTAACACAGAAAATTGAATGAAACTTGTTTCATTGAATTTTCTGTGGCTGAAACTCTTGAGAAAGTTATTATTTTTATCATAATGAAAACATTAATATTAATTTTAATTCTTATGCACTGCCTGCCATAATAGTAATATCACGAAATTTGAAAAATTGTGTCATATATTCATAATTCTATATTATATTGATAGATTAACTAAATCCGCATCCGCATCCGCATCCGCATCCGCAGATGTTGAAAACTGACATCCGGTCCACCACTAAATTATATATATATTATATATATATATATATATATATATATATATATATATATATATATATATATATATATAACTTTTAAAACGTCCTTCATTTTTACCTGACCACTTGATCCATAAATTCTGGGAAATAAATATGAGAACAGGCAATTACAGGAAAATTTATATTCGTATAAAAAATATGATTAATATGCACATAAAACTTTATCATAATATACTATTTCACTCACCTCACATGAAACTTAATCAATATTGTAACATTTTTATGGAAATCATATATATGTATATATAGAGGGTGTTTCACAACCGGTCTACCATACTTTGGTGGGAGATTTGGAGGATGATATCGAGTAAAAAAGTTAATAGAACATCGGTGCTATTTCCAACCGTTGCGGAGCTACGGACGTTTTAAGATGTAGCACGACGGCCCGTTGCTGTGGAGGAGCGCATACTGAACCCAGTACATCGTAGCCCAACTACTAGTGTTCGAAGGATTTCTAGACGAATTGGTGACTCCGCATTGCGTGTATGGCGAACCATACATGATGAGGGTTTGTAGCCCTATCATTTGCAACGTATGCAAGCTCTTCAACCGGATGATTACGATAAACGTGTTCAATTTTGCCAGTGAATGGTTATGTATCGCCAAATTCTTAATCGCATACTGTTTAGTAATGAAGCACAATTCATTCGGGGTGGAATTAACAATAGATGAAATTTCCACTTGTGGTCCGCCGATAATCCCCACAATATCGTTGAGGGAAACTGTCAACATCGATTCTCGGTGAATGTTTGGTGCGGTGTAATTGGAGATCAGCTGATTAGACCGTTCGTTTTGAAACAACGATTAACTGCTGATATTTATCTGAACTTCCTCACGAACGAACTGCTGCTTTTGATGGAGGACGTGCCCCTGGAGACAAGGCGCAGGATGTTCTTTCAGCACGATGGGGCAGTACCACATTTTGGTCGTCATGTTACGGATTACTTGAATCAGGGGTACGGGAATCGTTGGATTGGTCGTGCTGGTCCAATATCGTGGCCCTCGAAATCTCCGGACCTAACCCCGTTAGATTTCTTTTTATGGGGCCTTATGAAAGAGATAGTCTACAACAGGGCTTCTCAAACTTTTTTCACTTGCGACCCCTTTGGATCAGACAAATTTTTTCGCGACCCTTCACTCAATGTCATAAAAGCAATAGGTACTAACACTGTATATTTAGGAAAAAAATAATATTTTCAAATGTTTCTGCGACCCCCAATAATATTTATGCGACCCCTAGTTTGAGAAGCGTGGGTCTACAAGACCAAAGTACAAACGAGAGAGGAACTCTTGCGTCGAATTATGGATGTCGCTGCTCACCAACGAGAACACCCCGAAATGATTCAATGGGCAGTGAACTCTTGTTTGGAACGAGCAAGACTGTGCATTGAAAACCGAGATGGACATTTTGAACATTTATAAGGTGTATCCCATAAAATGTAGCAATAAATACATCAGATTAATACTCTCTTTTATTTTTTCCGTGCACCTTAAAACGTCCGTAGCTCCGCAACGGTTGGAAATAGCACCGATGTTGTATTAACTTTTTTACTCGATATCACCCCCAAATCACCCGCCAAAGTATCGCAGACCGGTTGTGAAACACCCTGTACACACACACACACACACCACACACACACACATATATATATATATATATATATATATATATATATATATATATATATATATATATATATATATATATATATATATATAAATAAGAAGAGAACATCAGTATGAATCGGTTTTCAAAAGGTGAGAAAGTGGTATATGATCGAAATACCTTCTTTGAAAAGAAACTACAGATAGCATAGATAGCACAGATAATCACAGATAGCACAGATAATCGAATTCAGTTGCAGGTCCGGAAAAATGGAACGTCTCTATGAATAACAATTGTAAGAATGAAATAGCTACAAACCTGTATTGGATAAGGAGAAAATCTCTGGACACGGGAAATACCCGGCATCCTCAACAGGGTGAACATTGCCCATATATATATAAAGAACTATACACCAGCGTCAAATGACATCTCGCCTCACCGAAATATTTGCAAGAATAGTTGAAGAGAAAATCTATGACTTTCTGGAGACACAGGACAGATTCAATAAGAACCAGCACGGATTCCGACAAAGTAGTTAGTGCCAACTACAACTAATATAGCATTATATCACTCGACAAGTATGATATATAGGCCTACTATAAAAAATTTAATGATTGGGTTGTTTAACCTCCTTCGCAACATCTAAAGTTATATGACGGTGAGGACCTACAGCTTTACGTGGGGATCCGAACCACGGGTAGCTACATAGTCTGAACGCAGCGGACGTTCTCCTATCCAACAACTATCCGACCCAACGTCGCTTATCAACGGGAAGCGGTGTTATGACATTGGCTAAGACGTAACCATGATCATGCTATAATAGCACATAATGAAACCTATGGGAATAACGGGCAAAGTGAGAAAAACTGATCTATAATATAATTTTCTCAGAGAACATCAGCAAGTTTTTAAAATTTAAGGAATATATCAGAATCAGAAGTATGTATCTCAGTACCACAAGGAAGAGTATTAGCCCCACTCCTGTTCATTATCATGCTAACATACCTAGACAGTAACATCCATCGCTGACGATACAGAAATCAGCAGAAAAATTAGAAACTCAGTTACTGAATCCTTACACACGGACACAATGAGAAGATACAGAATGTCAGAAGAAAACAATATAAAATTTAAGATATGGAAGAAATGAGGAATTGAAACAGAAAATATTATGCCACAAGTAAACATGAAATTCAGAGGAACAGAAAAGTAAAAATCTAAGATAGCGATAAACAAAGCAAAGAGAATTACGGGACAGATATACTGAAATCTTTTAAAAAGGGACAGGGGAGTAATGATTCCTTTGCAGAAAACACTAATCATATTAAAGCTGGAACATTGCTCAGTCTTAACATCCCCATTTACAAAAGAAATAATTAATAAGCTGGAAGAAATTAAAAACAACCTAAGAGTTAAAATTAATGGCTGCAAAGAGCTAAATTACTAGGACAAAGACAACGTACATTGAATCTATGTTTGCTGGAGGAAAGAAGAAAAGGTACATCATAATACATCATAATAGTACATCATAATATATATATATCCCAGACTAAAGGTCAGACATGGACGTAATGAGCTCGGAAGGAAAAGAGCTTTGTTGTCAGATGGCAATGACTATTTAACCAATTACCAAAGGCCATTAGGAATACAACTAGTTGTCATGTACGTAGACGTTTCAAAGAAGACTAGACACCTGACTCAGGAGATTGCCAGATAAGCTGGGTGTACCTAACTATATGAGATCGAGATCTCAAGAGAGCAATTATCTCTTACATCGAGTAAAGTCCAGAGGTGGGGGTTCCCCAGCCTGACCTCCACGTGAAGAAACCGACGTGCGGAACAACTGCATTGTTGCAATGTATATATTAAAAACTGGATTGGTGTATTATTTTTCATTTGAATGGAAACAAGCGTGATTTTTTTTTTCAGTCACGAATTCTGATTACAGAAAAGGCGTCGTCTGTAATAACTTCAGACTTCCAATTTAAATGTATTAATTGAAAGTTTCGATGCACCACATAAGTAGTTGCCAAATATGCATCAGTGAACCGAGGAGCATATTTTTATACTATAGATAACCTATCATATATGCACTTGCGATATGATACTACAAAAACGATATATATATATATATATATATATATATATATATATATATATATATATATATATATATATATATATATATATTGTATTGATAAGAAAGAGATAAATATAGAGGGCTTCAACTTACTAAAAGCAGATAGAACAACGAGACGTAAAGGTGGCTGTGCTATATATGTACATGAAGGTCATATGACAGAGACGATAATAAGTAAATCAAACAGCTTTGTGGAACTCCTAGCAGTGAAAATAGAAAAACTAAACGTGATATTAATAGTCATCTTTGACCTCCAAACATCCCAACCGAAAAATTCTCGGAGGCTATTGATGACATCAGAAAGCTAATAAAGGCCATAAACCCTCCATCCCCCAATATAATGATCTGCGGAGACTTTAAGTTTTTAACTTCCCATTTATAAAATACAAAAAGGTGGATAGGAATATATATAATATATACACCAGGACAAGGGGGCCACAAGAGAAGACCAGGAGCAAGCAAAAATGTTGATGGCTCTCACAAATGAGTTTATGCTGCCACAGGAGATAACAGAAAATAGCAGAAAAAATAACTGCCTAGATCTGGTATTCAAAAATAACACGAACTTGACTGCTGATATAAAAATAACCTCAACCATTATCTCAGACCACAACTTAATCGAGATATCAACAAATATGACGACAACATTAAAAGACAATACACATATTGAGGAAAGAAGCAAATTTGGGGTCTTTAACTTACCGTAATTCCAAGACTATAAATTGGAAAGCAATCAGATCGCACATGGCCCAAATAGAGTGGAGAACAGTTTTAGAGAATAAACCAACTGAAAAAATGCTAACAACCTTGGAAGAAAAAATGCTGAGAATTTTAGAAAAATATGCTTAGAAATCACAGTCAAAAGGAAAGAGGAGCTGGCTAGAGAGGCAAAAGAGAAGAATATTCTGCAAAAGAAAGAGAGTGGAGGCGAAGTTAGCCAACTGCGGAGATAATACCAGGAAAGTAATACAAGAAAAACTGAAGAATATCGATAGGGAAATACAACCCCTGATTAAGGACCATACAGAAAGTGAAGAGGAAAAGGCGGTAAAAGCAATAAAGGAAAATTCAAAATACTTCTATAACTATGAGAAAAGGAAAACAAAAACGCGCGCCGCTATTGGGCCCTTAAGGAAGAGAAATAATGAACTAACCGACGATCCAAAAGAAATATCTGAAACATTGAGGGCCCAATATTAATCAATTTTCAGTACCCCAAAAAGTGACAAAGCGATACCTGACATAGATGCATTCTTTGAGGAGAAATTGCAAGGAGAATGTATAACAAACTTTGATTTTACCCCAGAAGATGCAGCGAGAGCTATAGGACAAATGAAACCACATTCAGCTGCAGGTCCGGACAATTGGAACGCATTATTGATTGAAAACTGTAAAAATGAAATATCTACACCTTTATACTGGATATGGAGAAGATCCCTAGACACTGGAGAAATACCAAGCATCTTGAAAAGAGCAAACATTGCCCCTATATATAAAAGAGGGGACAGATCTCAAGCAAAGAACTATAGACCATTGTCATTGACGCCCCACCTCACCAAAGTATTTGAAAGAATAGTTAGAGAGAAAATTTATGATTTCCTGGAGACACTGGAAAGATTCAACGAAAATCAGCACGGATTCCGATCAGGAAGATCATGCCTATCACAACTAATAGGACGCTACAACAATATCCTAGATGCACTTGAAGGCAATGACAACTACGATGTCATATATACAGATTTTGCTGAAGCTTTCGACAAATGTGATCATGGTATGATTCACCTGATTTCAAATGAGAATATTTTTTAATGTTACAAATACAGAGTGATTTGTGATACATCAACCAAAAGAAAAACTGTCCAAATTTTGTCTCTCACTTCATAAATGCTCTATGTGACTTCCCCTAGTTACACGAGCAACGTCGACACGATAGTCGAATTCCTCCCATACTCGCTCCTCAGACACGCGCGGTCGTCCTGTGGACTTGCCTTTACACAAACATCCTGTTTCCTCGAACTGCCGATACCACCGACGGATGCTCTGAGCACCCGGTGGATCTGTTCTGTAACGTCGACGAAACTCACGCTGCACTGTGACTACCGATTTACAGCTCAAAAACTGCAACACACAAAACGCCTTCTGCTGTGCGGACGCCATTTTCACACTGAATGTTTGTTGCTAGGCTAGGCCACGGCGTGACTTTGGAGCCCTCTCGCGGTGATCTTGTAAAACTCGAAGATTTCCTCTTTCATGTGATGTATGCCCAATTGATGCACGGTTCATAGGTACGGAAGTATTCTCAGTTGAAATCGGATGAATCATTTTAAATAGCCCTGTATATGGGAATAACAGGCAAAGTGGGAAAATGGATCTACAACTTCCTCAGAGAACGTCTACAGGTCGTCAAAATTCAAGGTATATCATCATCAGAATCGAAAGTACGCAGCTCAGTACCACAAGGGACAGTATTGGCCCCACTCCTGTTCATTATCATGCTAACAGACATAGACAGCGGAGTAAACAGCAACAGTATAGTAACAACCTTTGCAGACAATACAAAGATCAGCAGAAAAATCAGCGATGTAAATGAAGTGGAGGCCTTGCAGAGGGACACGAACAAAATATACAAATGGTCAGAAGACAACAACATGACATTTAACACCGAGAAATTTTAGCTCTTGAGATATGGTAGAAAAGATGAACTTAAACAGACTGCATATTATGCTCCAGATAGACAGGAAATTCAGAGAAGCACGAAAGCGATCGGTCTGGGGGTAATAATGACCGATGATGCGAAATTCGAAACACAAAATCAGAGAGCGATAAACAAAGCAAAAAGAGTCGCGGGACAGAAACTAAGAACGTTCAAAAGAAGGGACAGGACAGTAATGATTCCACTGCTAAAAACACTGATTATACCAAAACTTGAATACTGCTCAGTTTTGCCGTCCCCATATAAAAAGGAAGAAACTAATAAACTAGAAAAAACGCAGAGACATTTCACAGCCAAGATTGATGGCTGCAGAGAACTCCACTACTGGGAAAGACTCCGTAAACTAAATCAGTATTCCCTGGAAAGAAGAAGAGAGAGGTACACCATAATCTACATATGGAAAATTATCGAAAAACTGGTACCAAACCTAAAACTAAACCCAATTATCATTCAAACAACACTGGAAAATAGGAAAGGCAGAATGTGTAGTGTTCCCAAATTAAAGGCCCGATAAGGGACATCCTCAACACTAAAGGAAAATAGCTTGGTTGTCAGGGGGCCAAGACTTTTTAAATAGCTTCCGAAGGACCTCAGAAACGTTACAGGGGTCAAAGTTGAAGTCTTCAAGAGAAGACTAGATGCCTGGCTCAGGACTGTACCAGATGAGCCTGGTGTACCTGGCTATGTACAGTGGAGAGCGCAAGAGAGCAGTTTGCTCCTCCACCAAGCCAGACCTAGAGGCGGGGCCACCAGCTTGACCTTCGTGTGAAGAGAGACCAACGCACGGAACAGCAAAAAAACCTGGACCCTTTGTTTTCCTACATATTTCAAACTAGTCAAGCTAGTACGAGATGTAGCCAATGGTATGGTTATCATGTACTAAAAACCTCAGTTAATTATCTTTGGGCGTTTCTTAATTGTAAAGGATTTAACTTGACGAAACAAACAGCGAGATTTTTTGAAGCTGACTACGCCCTTGGCTGTGTCAGATGTTCGCTACAAAACAATAAGTGGCCACATGGCGAATTGGTAGGCTAGCAGTGTCAGGTTTCTTTAAGAAGTGTTGGCTGATGGAATGTTTTTCTTATTTTTTTTCTTGTGGTGTTAATTAAAATTCTATCGTTATGGTTTTAAGTAAAGAAGACTTAGCTGTTATAAAGGCGTGTTTTGCCGAGGAGGGATAAAGTGCTAGAAAAATAATTAGGGAATTTCCCGGAAAAATTTGGAAAAGAAGTACAGTACAATACGTAATAAATAAAATTAGACAATCAGGGTCAACTGACAGAAAACGTGGCAGCGGTCGTCCGCGTACTGCTCGGACTCGAGAAAACGAAAGGTACGTTGAAGAGCAAGCGTTGTCGCAGGAAAATAATCCTGGTACTCATCTTTCGCAGAGAAAAATGGCGAATAATTTAAATATTTCGAGCAACAGTGTCCAAAACATAATGAAAAGTAAAGGAATCAGATCTTTTAAAAGATTGAGTGCCCCCAGAATAACAAAAGAAGCCATGGGAAAACGGTTAGAAAGGTGTAATTCCTTGTACAGGAAATTTAATTTAGCAGACATTAAATGCATGTTTTTTCAAGATGAGTCCGAATTTACATTAACTGTATCAACAAATCGACAAAACAACCGAGTCAATGCATTAACTTCAAAATCGGAAATCCCGCCAGACCGTCTTTATCATCCAATTTCACGATTTTCCAAGAAATTAATGGTATCTTGTGGTGTTTCTTACAATGGAAAAACCAAATTATTCTTTACTGGTCCACAGAAAACAAAAATGAACTCGCAAAATTATATTGAACACCTCGGAGAACTTTTACCGGAATGCCAAGACTTGTACCCGAACGAAGATTTTATTTTTGTTCAAGACAATGCACCATCTCATTCAGCCAAGGCAACCCAAGAATTTTTGATGGCGAACATTCCTGAATTCATAAAAAGTGAAGAATGGCCACCAAATTCTCCTGACTTAAATCCTCTGGATTACTTCGTGTGGAATGAGCTGAAGTCATTGGTGTACCATGGTCGCAGGGAACCATCTTCAAACCTGGAAGTACTTAGACAAAGAATTGAGGTTGTTTGGCCTGATGTCCCAAGACAAAAATCAAGTCATCCATAGATCAGTAGAAAAGGAGAGTACTGGCCGTAATTCAAGAAAATGGGGGGCCAATACAACATCGATTTCAATAGGGTAAGTTTTATATGAGTTCCATTGAAATTTTTAGCACATGATAACTATACTATTGGCTACATCTTGTACTAATTTGGGTGTATTAGCTTGACTAGTTTGAAGTTTAAGTTTGTAGGAAAAACAAAAGTATCCAGGTTTTTCATCCACCCGGTGTATAATATATATATATATATATATATATATATATATATATATATATATATATATATATAGTGTGTGTGTGTGTGTGTGTGTATATATATATATAATAATAAACTTAAACATTTTTTAAAATTGAGTGACAACCTTTTTTTGCTATTAATTACCGAACGTTTCAATATGTTGCGTGTCTCTTAAGAAGCATGGTTCGTGATGCAGCAAAAATATTTTAGAATTATGAGAGAATTAAAAACTGTTTCTCTCTCTCTCTACACACACACACACACACACACACACACACACACACACACACACATTATATATATATATATATATAATGCGATAATTCCTCACTTCACGGAATTCAGGCTTGTTGTGCCTCCTCTCGAGGTGGTCTGGTGAAGTCGAGACTTGTTTTCTTGTGTTCTCCATTTCACATAGCAAGAGCAAGGTAGTTTCGCCTCATCTCGAATTGTTCTGAGCCAGCGTCTAGTCGTCTTCTGAAGATTTCTACCACTATACCAGTCGCGTTCCGTAAATGCTGGGACAGCTAGTTGAACAGTTTTGGCCCTCAAAGCAAAACTATTTTTGTTCAGGGTTGAGGATGTTCCCTGTCTAGCCTTTAATTTGGGAACACGACACATTCTTCCTTTCCTGCTTCCCACTGTTCGAGTGGTCGTATGGCTCAAAGCTATTTTCCAAGCGTAAATAATGATCTACCTCTCTTCTTCTTTCCAACGAATGAATGTGAATATATATATATATTATATATATATATAATACTGTAATTAGTATTCTCTGTCAACATCTCATCAATTCTGTCCTCTCACAAAATTTGCGAGATGAGACAATATGGAGTTTATAATTAATGTATAAAGTCGATTAAAATAAATGGCACGATGAAAAATATTGCATAATTAATGCAATTTATGCAATGTACATTAATTAGCTTTACTTTGCCCATTATGACAAAGTTTTACTCATACGAAACTCATGCTTATTAACTTATGATCCATTTAAGCCCATAATTTAGGCGGGAAGTTCAATAAGGGCTCCTTATTAGATGACAGCTATCGCTCATTCTGCTCGCCATCTTAAGCCGATTCCGCTTCTCTCCTAAAACATTTTTTAATTACCTCGCTAAAAATAAGCGTAACTTTGAGCTAACATGTGTTTGTTCGTTACGGCTAATTCATATTAGGCCACATTTCCCGAATAGTCCTTGACGTTAATAGTATTTATGAGTTTAATTTTCAACCGAAAGGTGGCGTAAAATTGTAAACTTTGGTATAAAGATTGAGGCGATACAGAAGTTTCTATAACCAAGTGAAATATTTTTGTTTTACAAGAGAGAGTTTTCGCTAATAGCGTACATATTTAAATATAACAAAGTTAAATATTGTTTTTATCAACCATTAATTAATTAGTCATTTTACAGTACATGAATTTAAATATTTAAAAACTTTAATTTCATTTTTATATCGTGAATACAAAATGAAAGAAAAATACCCGGAAGCGGTAATTACCCACCCTCCTTAGACACTTATTTCCGCATTGAAAATAGACGTGTAGGAAGGTGTGTCTCCTATGTGCGCGCGAGGGTGTGAGTAGGTGTGTGTCTGCGTGAACAACTGAACATTTATATTACAATCAAAAGATAAACTTTAGTTCAGAAGTGATGCACATACAAATATATGTGTATATACGTACGTACGTATATATGTATGTAGACTCGCGTGTATGTACATATGCGTATGTCATTTAATTACAGCATCCATCCACCCACCCTACGAATTTCTTCCGAGTTAATGTCCTTTCCATTTTCTATTCGAAAACGAGAAGTCTTGAAACAAGAATTCAAACTTTTGGAACGTTATTACCGTTATTACCCTTATAATAATAAATATAATCTAACCTGTATGTAACGAGTAACGTAACAACGTATTGAGATATAAACTAACAAAAAGCTCAGTCTTTCTTCATCTGAATATGATTTGTTTAAATCGAAAGTTAAATTCACCGAACTTTACCAGTGATCTAACTGGTCATCTAATTAAAATTATTAATCTATAAATGCGAGTATTAATAAGTAAATAGTACATATCAGGTGTCCCAAATAAACGTCCCTATTTCTGAATAAATGTTCTAAGCTAAAAAAAAAAAGGAATCCAGACACAAAGACAAACGTAATAGGTAAGTAAAACATAAGAGTTTATTAACTTTAATTAAACAACATATTCACTGTAATCACCATTTTTTTATAACACAAATGTTTCATTGTAATTTTTGGAAATAACTTAACTGGGATGTTGTTGATTACCTCATAGATTCTGGTCTTTAGGTCTTCAAATGTCTTAGGCTTGGTAGAATAGATCCTCTCTTTTGTATAGTATGGTGTTCCAAAGACAATGTTTAAAATGCATTCAGCTGTTTCCTTTTCCTCCACCATCGAAACGGCATTTCATCATCAAAGAAATGCAATACAATGCATGCATGCATACATCCATCCCAAATTTGAGGGCCTTGGCAAAATTTCTACACAAAAATCTTTCATAAATAAAAAAAATCCCTATTTACCTTCCTAACGTTTCCCAATCCTTAGCACAGGGCTGATATTACTGTGCGCAGCATCTCGTCGGCAGCAGAGCACGCCATCACTGAAAGTCTCTCCCTTCTTACTCCTGCTTCCATTCTCTAATGCCTACTTCCTTATCCTACGAACCACGGCAAGAATAGCCACTGAATAAAAATGAAAGCCATGATGTGATACAACAAACAAACAAACAAAGCACGGGAGATTTGCGTCGTGACAAAGACAAGCTGATTAGGAACAAGTCTGACTGGACACAGTGAATATAGTCGACAGTATTTCAGGTCAGAATTGCAAAGTCAAATTACCGAGTGTCACTAAATCGATCCTAAAAATGCTGAAAATCGCTACATTCACAAGAAATGTTCTAAATTATAGGGATATAAAGACATCCACGCAAACAAGTACAGTAAGTGACTAATGTACGGATTTCAAGTAAATAGAAAAAAGCAGGTAGATATATACAGCACTTTTGTAGGTAACATGAAGAAAAAGCGAAGGCATATAGCAAAGTATTTTAGCTGGCCTTTCGGGGGTGCCAAAAGTGGCGTTAGCCCCACCTTTATCAGTTTTGGTCCATCTGGATTCGCTAACGAGTATGGGAACCACTCCACTGCCTCACGAAGAGAGATTAGTTGCCCGAAAAAATGCTTCTTCAAAAAGTTCCGAATTTCACAAGCAGTGTGTGGAGGTGCTCCATCCTGCTGACACCACTGAAACTAACCTACCCTATGCCTAATGAGGCCTTCTATGGCCTTATTGGGATATAGTTTATTGATAGTGGTATCGTCTTTTCCTAATTTCTTAGAAATTAAGGAAAGTTATTGCTTTAAGTAGGAAATGGTGAAAGAACGGTTTTAATATGCAATAATTATTAGTTATTAAGTAATGAAAGATTAGAAATGTATACGTATATGCATATAAGTATATACGGAATAAAACCCCAATTTGTTACCTTTCTAAAGGAGAAACCCCAATAATAAAATATATAGGGTGAACCAAATGTAGGTGGACAGTAAATGATAACGTTTATTTTGAGAATACATATTTAATTTTTTTGTATACTATAATACAAAATAAAATTTAAATAAATTTAGTTATAATATTTAATATAATATAACACAAACACCATAGTTATAATGAACACCATAGTTATAATATAATATAACACAAACCGTATTCAACCTACTGTCCACCTACTTTTGGTTCACCGTGTACATTCATTATAAATTAACGGACAAATAAAAATAGGGACATTTTTTGGGGGACACCCATATACATAAAATCGTAAAATAAGAACTCAAATATGAACATGTGCTCTAATTTGGTACTTGATTGCTATTTTAAGTACTACTGTATATGTATAATTATTGTCGGATTGTACTCTTGGTACCTGAAGTACCATCGATTCCACTAGTGAAGATACACTGAACCACACCTACCTCCCGGCCCAGTGTATCCCGATTACTGGAACCGATTGTACAATTGAGAAGGAAAGTTATTCGGCGTCCTTATATACAGTATATGGCTATGTATGATATGTCTGTATATGTCGACAGCTCATTGATGAAGTTTTGGATGCTGATTGGTGGGAGATTTAAAACCATATGAGTGCTTGAAAATAATACACTTTTTCACTAATCCCAACTCATTCATTTTTACGTATTATATGCGAAATAATTGTATAAATTGCAGTGTAAAAAAATTGTAAATAAAATTCGTCTAGAATTAAGTAAATGAGAAAATGTAAACATATTTAAAGAATTACAAATATCCTGTTTACTACAACGAGAGGAAACACTCATAAGTTTCTTCAAAGATTTTATAAGACACCTCCAGTCTTTTCAGTTTACGAGAACAGTTCATTTTATTGATCCAAAGCTCGCACCCATAAAAGTCCAAACAATACGACTTAAATAATTTAACCACATTTTGTCAAAGGAACCAAACTTTATAAACAAAATATTAAACAAAATAAAAGTTCAATAATACGACTTAAATAATTTAACCATCACATTTTGTAAACGGAACCAAACTTTATAAACAAAATACTAAACAAAATAAAAGTCCAAACAATACGAATTAAATAATTTAACCATCGCATTTTGTCAACGGAACCACACTTTCTAAACAAAATATTAATCTTCCGACAACTTTTAAGATTGATTTTATTACATAATTTATTGTTTAGTTCGTTTCCTAAATATTTAATTAAGTGAACGATGTCCATTGTTTCATTACCGTATTCATTTTAAATATCACTTCATCATTTATACCGTCATTTAATGTCCCAAATGTCAATAGTCTCGCTAACATTTTAATTTTTGTACGTTTACCGCCAATGATAAATTCACAAATAAATAATTATTAGCAACATTAAGCGAGTACTGAAACCTTCATTTAGGGAGGGAGAAGAAGAAAATCATCAGCATACACTCGTATGTCATATATACACCACCAAACGACGACCAACTTTCAGTGAGGATAATTTAATCAAGATTTCATTAACATACTGGTAGATATTGAACGTAATGTCATAATGTCACCCTGTTTTACTCCATTCTGAATTTTCCATTTATAAGAATATTTATTTTTGAAACGAAAGCAGCAGACTGATTTCTATAATAATAATAATAATAATAATAATAATAATAATAATAATAATAATACAGTCTATTAAAGGACAAATATTCAATTTCATTAATTTCTCAAGAATAAAATGAGTGACACCATCAAACGCTTTACTTAGATCTACAAATGCTGCATAAACAGAAGAACTATAATTAAGATATTTTAGAATTATTACTTTAACTGTTAAGAGAGCAAAATTTCTTAACGTGTTCTTTCTTAAAACCGAACTACCTTGGGGAAATAGAAGCATTACCATCAATAAAAGGAAAAATACAATATTCAAATAACTTTAGATGATAGCATTGTTGGTCTATAGTTATTAGAGGAACCAATATGACCAGAGTGATCCTACAGGATAGGATTAATTATACCAGGAACTAATTTTAACGATACATAACCATGATGAAGGAAAAAAAAAAAAAAAAAAAAAAAAAAAAAAGAGACTAAATCTCGGAGGAAAATTTTATATGGTTAGTATGACTCATATCAGGACCTATACAAGTATCAAGTTTTAAAACTGCACAAGAGAGATCATTAGCAGAAATTTTAACTACAATAGTTGCCTTTACATAATTACTAGATAGAGTAATAGACAGATAGAGAGATACAGATAGGTATAGAGCGAATATATTCGAATATATATATGAATATATACAGTATAGCGCCTCGGTAGTGTAGTGATTAGCGTCCTTGGCTACAAATCCATTGGCCCTGCGTTTGAATCTCGGTGCAGCCGGGGTACCAACTTCTGTCGGGCTAAAGTTAGTATACAGTTTTACCTACTAAGGAAGACACTGGAAAACTACCCCAGTTATTTCTTCCCACGTATCTAACAAGCCTGCTGAAAAGCAGATTACTGTTTACATTTCAAGTACTCGGTTATTACACAGTTCATATATAATAAAGTTTTCATAAACATTCGTGATATACTGTATATACTGTATATTATATATTAATAATAATAATAGTATTATTTAGAAGAATTCTAAAGTTCTTGAATTGTTCTAAAGTTCTTGAAGTTCCTTGAATTGTTCTCCGTTTCTTCTTCTCACATACTATCTTCTCTTTGCGCCAAAAATTTCAAATTTTGACTCGTCACTCCAGAGGACCCTTTTCCACTAGTCAGCATTCCAATTCTTGTGCTTTTGAGCATATTTGAGCCTCTTTGACTCGTTTCCTTTCCTGAGAAACGGCTTTTTGATTGCCACTCGACCATTAAGACCATTTCTGATGAGTGATCTCCTTACGGTGGATGAGTGGACTTGTAATCCTGAGGTCTGGGCAAGTTCTGCCGAAAGTTCTGCAGTGGATTTTCGTCTATTTCTGAGAGGTGTTAGCTTAATTAAGGTGTCTCTCATCGTTTTTAGAAAGTTTCCTTGGCCTTCCACTGCGTTTTCGACCTTCAACTTTGCCTGTTTCGCGCTGTTTCTTCAAAATTGCTCGAATACCATATCTTGATACCCCAGTTTTCGTGATATTTCTGATTGAGATTAACCCTGTTCGTGCAATAATACCACCCGGTGTCGAATTGCAATGGATATTTTAGCCATTGCTTAGCCAATGTAAAAATTTATGCCTTTATCTGAAAAAAGAGAGAAAACTAACAATTAAGAAATTGTATTAAAAAAATTACATTTCATTTAGTTAGGAGCATTAAACAATTACAAAAACATACAATAGAAATTCTGTTTACAAACTGTTACTGAATGAGCTTAGAATATCTTGTAAAATAGTACCTAGAAGCTTTGTGTTAAATTCCGTTCTATCTCCAGCAGTAGCACGTTTTGATGAAACATCCGTTTTCTTCGTTAAACTGCCTAATAACTGAGATTATTGACAATGACTATACATTATAATCTATATTTATAATAAACAACACTAACATGCAGAAATATTCAACATAATTATTAAAAAAAGAAAAAACGCAACTGCATGAGGGTGCCTAAGACTTTTGCACAGTAGTATATATATATATATATATATATATATATATATATATATATATATATATATATATATATGTGTGTGTGTGTGTGTGTGTGTGTGTGGTGTGTGTGCAAATGCCACATCTTTTGTCAATTAGGTCAGTTAGGTCGTACTTTGTAAGTTACGCATCATTTAAGAAATTACCTACTTTTCTGAGGTTAAATTACGCTAGATAAAGTTAGGTTGGATTCGGTTAGATTAGGTTAAGCGGAGTTAACCTAACCTAGCGCAACCTAACCTTAATCCATTAACGTCCATTTCCCCTTTTTGCGACACATTTTAACAATGCAATTTAGGTTAGAACTTAAAAGTGAAATTTTTAAATTTTTTTTTTTCTTTTTTCTTATTTTTCTGTATCAGATAACTTTTTCATGTTCATTTAAAGTCTCCGAAGCTGAATATATCAAGAAATATCAGAAAATATTAAAAAAATAGTTTTGATCCATTATGGGTTAAGTAGATCACACCAGAAAATCCGACATATTTACGAAGTAGGACTTAATGGGTAAAAAATGTCTTATGATTGTCACTATTTGGGTATATATGTATATATATATATATATATATATATATATTTTTTTTTTTTTTTTAACTGCAAACAACACACAGTATAATTAATGTAAAGAACGACGCTTGTGTAGAAGAGCGTTCCGCACAAGATGAGGAGGAAGAACGAGCATTTGATTCCGCTCTTATGTAGGAGAATTATGAGTACTGACTAATCGGGGTCTTTGGTGCAGTGGTTAGCATATCCGACCGGCAATTGGATGATCCCGGGTTCGTTTCCTGGGAGGTTTTTCATTTGCTCGTTCTCCCTCCTCATATATATATATATATATACGGGTGTCCCAAAAGTCCCTATTTATTTTGTTGAAATAGGCTGAATTTCAAATGAATGTTTTAATGACATGATTGCATGCACCTTTCTAGACAAATACATGCATTAGATTTCTATTTTAATTATTTTTAAATATTTAATTAATTTTTTCAGATCCATATCATTGATGATGGATGTGCATGAACGCGTTATGATAGTAACATGTCGCATCAGAGGAATGAAATGTTGTGAAATTAGAGACCGATTCTCAAGAAGGTTTCATAAGCCTGGACCGACAGATGAAGCAATTCGTGAATTGGTGAACATATTCAAAAGGACTGGATCTGTGCATGATGAAGGAAGAAGTGGACGCCCAAGAACAGTACAACAAAACATTGAATATGTTCGCATAATGTTCGAAGACGATCAAAGAATATTAGTTCGCCAAGCATCCCACAGATTGACCATACCCAAAACGACTGTTCACAGAATCTTGCGTTCGACGCTGAAGAAGAAGTATGACATTCAGCTGTTACACAGCTTACACGAGGAAGATTTTCCAAAAAGAGCAGCAATGTGTGCGGAACTGGTCGAACAAATCCAAAATAACAATTTAATGGACCACATTTTGTTTAGCGACGAGGCGACTTTTCACACCTGTGGTAAAATCAATCGACATAATTGTCGCATCTGGGCTAATGAAAAGCCAACTGAGTTCACTGAATGGGAAAGAAACTCGCCTAAAGTCAACGTGTGGCTTGGAATGACGAAGTCTAAGATTTACGGGCCCTTTTTCTTTGCAGAGGCTACAGTGACAGGGCCTGTTTACTTTGATATGCTTCAAAATTTTCTAGAACCTCAACTTCTTGAAGATGGCATTCTCGACAAAGTAGTCTTTCAGCAGGATGGGGCACCATGTCATTATGCCAGAATTGTTCAGACATACCTAAACGAGCGTTTTCCAAATCGTTGGATTGGACGTGGGGGAAATAGGCCCTGGGCAGCGCGATCTCCGGATTTGACCCCATTGGATTTCTTTGCTTGGGGTTTCATTAAATCAGAGGTCTATCGCAGAAATATTCGAGATTTACCAGATCTGCGAGATCGCATTAGGCAAGCCGTTGAGAAAATAACCCCTGAAATGCTGGGAAATGTGTTCCGCAATGCAGCTGACCGCTTTGAGATTTGCAGAGATACAGATGGAGCACATGTGGAAACTACTAATTAAAGATTTTAATGGTGTAATACTTGTAATTTGTATGGAAATGCATCTGCATTCAGGTCAGTGTGACATTTATTTGAAATTCAGCCTATTTCAACAAAATAGATAGGGACTTTTGGGACACCCTGTGTATATACAATTTACAAGAACACTACCATATTTATATTTATTATTTTCTAAATAATAATAAAAATTAGTGGGTTGTGCTCAGTGAAAACGCCTAAGCCTATTATTTTCACCCAATCATATGGCTTGAAATGTCCCACCAATCACCATCCGAAACTTCACCACTGAACTTTCGACATATTCAGTAGGCCTACATAGCCATATAAGGACGCCGACGGACTTTCCTTAGCAACTGTACATCCATCATTTTACATATATACATACGTAGATGAATAAACTGTTTATCTGTCTATGTATATGCATGAAATAATGAGAATGCGATAGATATATTTTAAGACCAAGAATAGAACTGGACAAAAAATAAACTTGTATTGCTCAAATACCAAATTTAGGGTGTATATACGGGAGAAAAATGTTCAGGTTCTCATTTCTAATTTCTTTTTTATGAGAACCAAGAAGGAAATGAGAATGACTCGTATCATGTACTGTATATACACTTTAAAATGAAATGAAATGAGAGTTGCGCAGTAACTTTCTTACAACTATCTCGTATAATATAATACCAGTAAGTCCAGTATACTTCACCACACGAAAGTGGTGTGTATTCAGACTGATGATGATAAAATCTTCTGACTTTATTACTAATTAAATTACCATTTTATTGTAAGTTCATGATGGAGACGAACGAGATCTTGGAAGTTTAATTAAGTATTTTTCTTTAAAGTGTTAGTATATATATCCACAATTATATATATATATACTATATGATGCAAACCCACAAGGAAAAAGAAAAATGATTCCAAGGCCTTTCGTGTATTCAGAATTACACCTCGTCATTCATTCTCTGACGAGGTATACTTCTGAATACACGAAAGGCCTTGGAATCATTTTTCTTTTTCCTTGTGGGTTTGCATCATTCATTCATTTCATGTGTCTAATTGTGAAATTCATCCCATATATATATATATATATATGTGTGTGTGTGTGTGTGTGTGTGTGTGTGTGTACATACTATATATTATATAGTGTATATGTACAGTATATGTACAGTAAGTATGTGGAGATATAAACGTATTACTGTGATTTTTTGCATATATACAGTATATTGTGTATAAATGCTTGCATAATTTTTTGCATCAAATTCACTTTACTAAACGAACGTTATTCCAAAACCGGTTCATAACTTCGCCAACAGATGGAAGTTAACAAACATATTAAAGGAAAATGTACAAACATTTTAAGCCGAGTGACTACTGTTCAGAACCTAATAAAAGTTTAAAGCACGCTCTTTTTACGCGCTTTAAGGCGTCAGGTTTTTCTTTTGTTGTTTTTCATGAGTTGACTGAAGGTCGAAGGGGGCTATCCTTTAGGTTTTACGCCGTCGTTTTTGTCGTGACCTTTTTACTAAGTAAAATGTATTAAATATTTCACCTACCATTTTAGCTTCTCCATTTTCTGAAAGATTCTGCGAGGCATAATACTTACTACGAAGATTATTTTTTAAGTCTTTACATAATGTATTTTTTGCCATTTAAGCTTCTATATTTCAGATTTTTCCAATTTTTTTAATGAACATGAATTTTAGAATATACCATTTGGATGTTTAAAATTCAATGAAAATAGTTTTTACGTAGAATTTTGGTTCCTATGATCAGTTTTTTTACAAAAATTTTACAAAGATTTTTTTGAAGCTTTTACGTCACATTTGTCGCTGTTGTTGTATTTTTGAATATGTGAACTTAATTTTCACATTTGACATTTGATGAAACTATTTATAATGTGAAACTTGAACTCGAAAGTTTTCGAAAATTGAATGTTTTTTGCGTGTCGAAATTTGCATCAAGTGTAGGAACTTAATTAATTTGAGACAATCGTTCAACTTAAGTTTTGGCTTTTAATTTGTATGTTTGAATTCGAACTTCGTCAACTTTGACTTCTGACTGCCTCTGATTTCAACTTTTGATTTTCACTACGCGTATTGACTTTTAATTTTAATAATTTTGAATTAAAAAGCAACATCAGAGTGAAAGAAAAAATTAATATTATAATTACTAAAAGTTCGAAGTCTCAGTCAAAATTGAGTTTGAAATTCAGAAGACAAAATTGGTCAGATTCAGAATTTAGAGTTGAAAGTAAGGCTGAAATTCGAAGGCAAATTTAAAATTAAAAGCCACGGTCAAAGTTAAAAGTGAACGCGAGAGTCAGAACAAAAATTTGAAGTAAAAACTTAGAGTTCGCGCAGTCAAGGTTAAACACAGATTCATTTTTTAACAAAATAGTTTACAAGGACACGCCAATTTAGGGATGGAAAATAAACGAAAAGTGTAAAACCGGTTTTCACCGTCGCTATATTCTTAAAGCCGGTTTTTCCGGTTTTCACCGATGGGATTCTCTATGCTTTTTAGGGAGGTAAATGATCAAAATATTAAACATAAATAAGGTTTAAGTGATTCAATCAAGTATGTGTAACATTTGAATTAAAAAGTTTATTGTCGAACTTCATTTTTGAAAAACACTTGAGAAAACAAAGAGCATTAAGTGTTTGATCTGACATTCTTGATCGAATCTTTGTGACGAATAAACCAGCAGCTGAAAACACTCTCGGACGCTACGCTGGTGGCTTTTATTGTAAGCAACGCCTCGTACATTCGATCCAAATTTTCGCTTCTATTCAAAGTAGCTTCAAAATATTTGAATTCATTGTTTACGTCAAAGGTCTCAGAATAATCTTTCTTGGGTTTCATTTTCAGTTTGTTCATCTCACACATTTACTCGTTCATAAGTTGATCGTCATCATTTACTTCACGACCTGAGCTGCATTGTGAATCTTCGAGTTTCGAAGCAATTCATTGGACTTGGTCGTCTGTTTCTGAAAAAAGCCTCTTAAATGTATGATCCGCATACTTCTTAAGTGCTTGTCTTGAAGGAAAGAGGAACGGTGCTGATGATTCATTTTTCAAGACCTCGGGACTGTGGAGAAAACTCAGCAAGGCGACAGCTTCTTTTTGTCTTCTCGATGAGTAGCGATCAATGAGACACTGACGTAGCTCAAAAGCTAAAGGATTGTTTTTGCTTTCAAATTTATCCAAAATGAACTTCATGAAAGATTCAGCTTTGAGCAAATTTGCATCTTCGGAACAGAGTCCCTTCAAAACAATTTCCAGTGGACGAAGCGTGTCAAAGAGGCTCTTTAGAGCATTCCATTCTTCATCTGAAATCGTCTCTGTTGAGCGTATCACTCTGAGGGCCTTTGGAATGCAATTTTCGAGTTTCAAAAATCTTTCTATCATGGCCAAAAGACTGTTCCACCTCGTTCTACAGTCAAGGATAAGCTTCATTTCCTTTCCATTAAATTCATCTTTGACAAAATCCTGCAATCTCTCATTTTTCAAAGGATACTTTCGAAATATGCGGCAGATTTTTCTCACCTTATTTATTACTTTTAAGTAATCTTCTCGAAGTTTTGGAAGAACAATTACGTCAACTATGTCGGACTCAAAAATTTATCAGTGCATAAAATTTCACACTCATCTTCGCTTAACTTATGTGCAGAGTGTTCATCTTCTTCGATGACTTCATCTTCAGGGGTAGGGTCACTTTCCCCTTCAACTGAATTTTCAGCAGTTTATGAATACAAGATATCCGAAACCGCGAGATGTATAGCATGTGCAATGCATTGCTGGTGATCAGGTACTATTTCTCTTCCAAATTTGACCATTACTGAGGCGCCGTCGGTGGTGCAACCCACGATATGCTTATCTAGGTCTAAGCCAAAGTCTTCCAATCTTTTCCTAACGATTGCAATAGTTTTGGTGCTATCGAGAGAACCATAAAACTAAGCACCATTTTTCTGACACCATTATGGGAAGTTGGATGAGGCTTGTCGTATTTTATCTTTCTTAGGCTTTCTTGAATGAATTCACTTTTAGCAATTGATTGGAAACTCAGTCCATCTACACACGCAAGTTTCGAAATTTCCTCTTCTGTGGA
>JAJOZX010000882.1:517500-575000 GCA_023014485.1 Bathynomus jamesi | reverse complement strand
AATGACAATGTATTTAAAAAGCAAGGTTAGTCGTAGATGAATAACTCCACAAACATTTTGACTAGTACTTAGTAAAAAGCATGGTGGTACGTCGACCTAAAAAAGTTTGACAGCCATGCTATTGATTATTGTTTTCTTACTTTAGGGAATATGTAATATACACATTTACTCATAGACAGATATTATGTACGAGATAAATAAGTCGTAAATGTGTAGAGCAATATTTAACTATATTTAGATATATATACAAAGGGTTGACGAAAGTTAGATTGGCCTCAAGAACAATGGCAAAGCTCATGAATGGAATATCAGAACGCGTGTCAGCTTTCTTTAATGCGAAGGGAAAGACAACACCATTCTAAATATAGTGATTCAATAAATCTATTATTTATGGACTTTTATTCTCAAATCAAAAACTATGGGAAAATCGAAGGTGTCTATTTACTTTTGTCAACCATCCGTATTTACTCGCTAAAATTGACCTTTCGGTCGTGACACAGGTGAACGAAGTCTTTTGTATAGAAATAGCCGCTCCAGCTTTTTAAAGATGTTACTGAAGTTGCAACTGGACATCCATTAATGAAAAGGGAAGATTATTTAAGAGTTTAAACATAAATTCACACAGTTTAAGGATTTACGATATCATCGAATCTCAATAATTTAAATTTTTCACAGACTGATTGTACAGGGTGTTCGAAAAGTCCCGTCACCCACTACAAAATGTACATATTGTAATACCAATTTTATTTTTGTGTGATTAATTGAATTTATATGTGATTCATTGACAGTTTTTTCTTTTCCAGGTATTAGAGTTGTGTGAACAATGGTAGACCAGTCCACTTACACTCTGGAGGAAAGGATAGTGATGAGCACATGGGCTCATGAAAGGTCACATACTGGCAAAACGATTCAATAAGGCTGCACCACCAAACAAGACGGTATTACGCTGGGAGAAAAAGCTGTTTGAAACTGGCTCCATCAAGGACAGATCACTGTCGGGAAAACCAACAACAACAAGGTGTGATTGCATCAGGTGGCTCGTTCACCGAAAAATTCACTTCGGAGACGATCACAAGAACTTACAGTCCCCATGTCCACAATGGGAGATCACATGACAAAAGATCTCGCCATGAAACCATATCACCCGTCATTTGTTAATGAATTAAGGCTTAAGCGATACAGACATGCAGAAACGATATGAAGCGCGCACAGATATTCTTGATTAGTAACTGTAATTAGTAACTGTATTTATTGTAATTAAAGTAATTGTTGCTAGTGACTTTTTCTTAAATTACACCTACTACATATAAATATAATTAATCACACAAATATAAAATTGGTATTACAATATGTACATTTTGTAGGGGGTGACGGAACTTTTGGAACACCCTGTAGAGAAATTAGTTGATTCGGCTATTGTTCTAATAATTGGAATCGGACAAAATTTGTTTTTTCTTTTGAATGAAGGGAACCCTTCTCATAAAAATGCTAAATTATGCCTGTTAATTAATGAATATTGACTTAATAATAATAATAATAATAATAATAATGATAATAATAATAATAATAATTCGGTGATCTTAAAGGGCATAAACACAAGACAGTTTTTTAAAAAATGTTATTTTAAAATTTATAAAATCGAAAGTCACACTTCAGAATAATTTGGAGATATTTAAAGATATTTATTCAACATTATTAAAATTCAAATATAAATAAGAAGTCGATTGTTTAGGAGAACGAGTATCCACTTACTTTTGTTATATTTAATTACCAATTTATTTCAATTGCTCCCTTTCTTCATTGCAGTTAAACCTAATTTAATAAAACTTTGAAGGGAAGCCAAATTATCATGCGCAAATGAAATTGCATCATCACCATATAAGAGTAAATTGGAGTTAACTTGAATTATTTTGGCAGTAACATTAATGCAAACTAACTCTAATAAGCTTAATAAGTGTTCACAAATTAAACAGTACATTATTATATCTAAAAATCTAATTAATGAAAAACTGAATATACATTACTCAATAAAATGCGCAAAGAATGGGCATTATGTTTTAAAGCCAAGCTTGTATATATATATATATATATATATATATATATATATATATATATATATATTAGTGATGTAGGTCACATCCGCATCCGCGGAACATCGGCATATTTTCTCGCATCCGCATCCGCACCCGCATCCGCACTTTGGACTGCGGATGTCGTGCGGATGTGGACCGTTGCGATAAAATGTCATTAATAAGCGGAAATTATCAAATTCTACTATATTAATAGAACTAGTTCATTGTGCGCAAAAGTGATGCAAGCGACAAGACGAGAGGCTGTTCTTGTATGAAGTTACTCTCTTGCAACCTACTTAGATCCACGTTACAAAGCTAAGTTATTTTCACCTAGTACATTAGAACGAGTTAAATCATCACTTGGCAAAGCAGTTGAAGAGCTTCAATCTCTTGAATCTGTCGCTTCGCCACCCACCAAAAGAATAAAAGTTTCAGTGACAGAACCAACACCTTCAACAAGCAAATCTATCACAGAATCTGTCTCTCAGTTTCTTGAGTCAAGCAGCAATGACGAGACCTACGCGATGTCAAAAGATGTAGTAAAAATGATCGAGAGCTATCACTAAGAAAAACGCCTGGCTGCATGTGACAATCCTATTAGTTGGCGGAAAAATACGCAGAATATCTATCCATACTTGAGTAAACTTGCAAGGAAACATTTAGCCTGTCCTCCAACAAACGTACCAAGCGAGAGATTATTTAGCAGTGCTGGATTAATATATGATGAAAAGAGAAACAGACTGGCAGCAGAAAAGGCAGAAAAATTAATGTTCCTTAAGCATAACCTTCCTATAATTAAGTTTGAACATTAAACGATGAACATCTTAGTTTACTTTATTTTAATTACTCATTTATAAATATGCCTAATAAAACTTTAAACTTAATATAAATAAATGCAAAAAAACTTCACTTTTTTCTACGTGAAGGTCAAAATATGAAAATAAAAACCCACTCTAATAGACAGAGTTTATTTCCACGACAGTTTCGACGCCCACTGGCATCCTCCTCGGGTGGATATAGAAACACGAATGAACCAAAACAAGAGTAATGTAAATTTAATAATAAATGTAATAATTATGTAAAAAATATAATAGAATCTGTATGTTTAGAAGAGGAAGATAGTTTTAAAAATTTGCGCGAATGTACTTAATGAAAATGCCCTTCCGGTGTCGGGAGAATGGGATCTAACCTAGGTGCGAATTTCTTAACGGTCGGTCCCTGAACTGCTTTTCCCTCTTGTTTTGGTTCATTCGTGTTTCTATATCCACCCGAGGAGGATGCCAGTGGGCGTCGAAACTGTCGTGGAAATAAACTCTGTCTATTAGAGTGGGTTTTTATTTTCATATTAATATAAATAGTTATCAAGCTAATTAAAGATCTCTTTCTATAAGGGTGGAGGTTGGGGAAAGAGGTCTGTGGGGTGCATTTGAGTTGGGTTCACGTCCCGCATCCTGGTAACACAATTATGGTTTCTAATTGTGGCTGAAACTCAACAAAATATAACGAATTTATTTGCAGACGAATTCACTAATTAATTTCTATATTAGTTAGATGCTTGATATTATTTTATATGTTCAGAGAAAAGTACAGCAATTATTTTACAATTAATCAATTATACTACATTATAGCTACAGCTATATATATATATATATATATATATATATATATATATATATATATAACACCAGCTTGGCTTTAAAACATAATGCCCATTCTTTGCGCATTTTATTGAGTAATGTATATTCAGTTTTTCATTAATTAGATTTTTAGATATAATAATGTACTGTTTAATTTGTGAACACTTATTAAGCTTATTAGAGTTAGTTTGCATTAATGTTACTGCCAAAATAATTCAAGTTAACTCCAATTTACTCATATATGGTGATGATGCAATTTCATTTGCGCATGATAATTTGGCTTCCCTTCAAAGTTTTATTAAATTAGGTTTAACTGCAATGAAGAAAGGGAGCAATTGAAATAAATTGGTAATTAAATATAACAAAAGTAAGTGGATACTCGTTCTCCTAAACAATCGACTTCTTATTTATATTTGAATTTTAATAATGTTGAATAAATATCTTTAAATATCTCCAAATTATTCTGAAGTGTGACTTTCGATTTTATAAATTTTAAAATAACATTTTTTTAAAAACTGTCTTGTGTTTATGCCCTTTAAGATCACCGAATTATTATTATTTTTATTATCATTATTATTATTATTATTATTATTATTATTATTATTAAGTCAATATTCATTAATTAACAGGCATAATTTAGCATTATATATATATATATATATAATATAATATATATATATATATATATATATATATATATATATATATATATTGTACCAAATTGTACCAAATGCAAAGGTTTCAACACCCCACTTTTACTGATAATTTAGGAAGAAATACTAGTGTTTTATGCTCTCTCCACAAAGACTCCTTCAAGAGCTTTCCTTTTTCTCTAGACCTACGCTTTTTAGGGAACTAAAATCATTTGTTATAATACAAAAGGTCCGAATACAAGCTAATGGCCTTAATTTGGTTTTACTGAACGGGTTCCATTGTGATTAGGATATTGGTATTACTAAATTATTTATATTGTATGAATGATTCGCGGATAACCATATTTTAGCCATAAATAATGTAGACGTAGACTGAAAGCACGGCTTAGTTTCATCCGAAAGTAATGGGAGTAAATGAAATTAATTAAAACTTTAATAACTGGAAACTTAATTAAATTGAAACATGTACTGTAAGATAAATAAAAGTTTGTGTTAATACTTTTTTAATTAAAAGTTTCTTACTGCACAAATGGCATATATATATATATATATATATATATATATATATGCTGCAAACCCACAAAAACGATTCCAAGGCCTTTCGTGTATTCAGATCTACACCTCGTCAGGGAATGAAGAGAGAAGGCAAGATGCCCATAAATATATACAACGTAGCGGAAACCAAAACAATTAGCACATACTTAACAAGAGTTAATGAGAGGCAAAAGGAATTTTAACAAGATGTTGTCAATTTTATACATTCCTGCACTGTTATTGAAATTGTTTTTATAATGGATAAATGCACCTTCTAGAATATTTCTTTCTATTATATCTCTGTTTTCAACAAGCGCTTTAGAACTATCCCACTTGATGCTATGATTACATCTATACATATGGTTAAACAAAGCATTGGAATTATTAGCTGTTCTACACGCATATTTATGCTGTTTTACCTGAATATCTAACGTTTTACCCGTTTGGCCTATATATACTGAGTTACATTGTGTACATCCGATCGAATACACACAACCAACAACATTATCCTGGCTATTCTTTATTAGGCGTGATTTAATAGTATTATTATACTTAAAGACCACATTGATGCCAAGTGCTTAAGTCGGAAGATATTGAAAATTAACATGGTAAAGTAGGCTAAGGATATTTTTACGCTCAAATTCCTTTACAATTACATTATTGTAATACCTATTCTTGGCTTTCTTAAGACAGTTATCTAAAAATGAAATAGGATAACATAATTTAGTACCAATATTCATGATATTGCATAACTCGGAATCTAAAAATTCAGGACTGACAACTCTCAATGCTCTAAGAAACATAGCAGAGAAAATAGAGGATTTAATCGAGGGATGATGGTCAAAATAAAAATGCACATAAGAGTTATTATTAGTAGGCTTGCGATAGACTTCAAATTTGAACTGATTAGAGCATCTCCAAATTTTTAGATCCAATAAAGATAGGCTTCCATTATTTTCTTTTTCAACTGTGAACTTAATAGATGGGACTAAATTGTTGAGCCTACCAAGAAATAAGTCAACATCCAAATTATTAGGCCAAAAGCATAAAATATCATCTATATACCTGTCCCAAACCAGGTTAAAATTCTACTTTCAAAAAATTCCATATATAAATTAGCAAGTACAGGTGAAAGGGGATTTCCCATCGCCAATCCAAACGACATAGCATAAAACTTATTTTCAAACTGAAATTTACAATCTTTGACACAAAGCTTGATTAACTCAATAAGAGTGTTGTGTTGAACAGGGAAAGAATATTCAGAGATCTTACCTTTTAAAAAATCAAGTAGGTCATCAACAGGGACTTTTGTGAATAACTAGCTAATTTATATATGGAATTTTTTGAAAGTAGAATTTTACCTACGATTGTTAATTTTAACCTGGTTTGGTACAGGTATATAGATGATATTTTATGCCTTTGGCCTAATAATTTGGATGTTGACTTATTTCTTGGTAGGCTCAACAATTTAGTCCCATCTATTAAGTTCACAGTTGAAAAAGAAAATGATGGAAGCCTATCTTTTCTGGATCTAAAAATTTGGAGCTGCTCTAATCAGTTCAAATTTGAAGTCTATCGCAAGCCTACTAATAATAACTCTTATGTGCATTTTTATTCTGACCATCATCCCTCGATTAAATCCTCTATTTTCTCTGCTATGTTTCTTAGAGCATTGAGAGTTGTCAGTCCTGAATTTTTAGATTCCAAGTTATCCAATATCATGAATATTGGTACTAAATTATGTTATCCTATGTCATTTTTAGATAATTGTCTTAGGAAAGCCAAGAATAGGTATTATAATAATGTAATTGTAAAGGAATTTGAGCGTAAAAATATCCTTAGCCTACTTTACCATGTTAATTTTCAATATCTTCCGACTTTACTTAAAGCACTTGGCATCAATGTGGTCTTTAAGTATAATAATACTGTTAAATCACGCCTAATAAAGAATAGCCAGGATAATGTTGTTGGTTGTGTGTATTCGATCGGATGTACACAATGTAAAACGTTAGATATTTGGGTAAAACAGCATAAATATGCGTGTAGAACAGCTAATAATTCCAATGTTTTGTTTAACCATATGTATATATGTAATCATAGCATCAAGTGGGATAGTTCTAAAGCGCTTCTTGAAAACAGAGATATAATAGAAAGAAATATTCTAGAATGTGCACTTATCCATTATAAAAACAATTTCAATAACAGTGCGGGAATGTATACACTGTAAAATTGACAACATCTTGTTAAAATTCCTTTTGCCTCTCAGTAACTCTTGTTAAGTATGTGCTAATTGTTTTGGTTTCCGCTACGTTGTACATATTTATGGGCATTTTGCCTTCTCTCTTCATTCCCTGATGAGGTGTAGCTCTGAATACACGAAAGGCCTTGGAATCGTTTTTCTTTTTCCTTATGGGTTTGCAGCATTCATTCATTTCACGTGTTTAATTGTGAAATTCATCCCATGGACCCATATATATATATACACCTTTGGTTTTGCTTCCATTCGAATTGTTCATTCTGACGCAGGTCAAGCTTTTCACTCCACCTTAGACCTACAGTTCACCGTAGAATCCGAACCACGCCCCATCAGCAGCCCAGCGTCTTAACCACTAGGCTACCCAGGGTACCCATTTATCTACCAACCACTTTCTTTATTGTGTGGAAGGATGAACAGCTGAGTTTTGCTGCGCGCCGCCTGCCGTCACTGGTTCTCGATCCCGGGGCCGATGGATTCGTAGTCAGCGACGCTAACCACTACACCACCGATGCGCAGTAATATATATGAAATGAAAATGAAAATGAAAAGGTTTATTGGCAGATTATAGTCCATATGTATATACAGTATATATATTAATAATGAAATACAGCTTTGTTTCGTAATATTGTGGTTAAACGGTTAAGAAGCGGTTACGAAGCACCATTATCATCTACATGTTTTTCATCCTACCATAGTTATTAAGGTTTTCACTTTCTTTCCCGGAACCCTATATTGATCGCTAAAGTTTTTCTTCCTATTTTGCAAAAATTTTGTCAGAGATCGATCTAAAATTTGTTCATGATGATCTTTGGAAATGATTAATTCAAGTTGGCTCAAAGGAAGTCGCTTCGTTAAGAAATGTGGCCTTCAATGACCAATGAAAATTGAGGCAGTCCTTTCAGCAATGCTGAAGTGGGGAACCACTTGTCGCTGTTTGTTGCTATATTCTTGCGAGTAGTTTTGTATTTATCGGAGCGGGCATAAGTCGCATTTTATAATTTTTTTTAGCTTTTTCTTCAACACACACTTCATACAAAAAATATTCACTACCAACCATATTTCTTTAACCTACGATTATACTTGAAGTAAATTACCAATTTGATATTTGGCAAAAGAAACCAATTACTCTAAATTGTAGCCAAATTTTTATATGCGAAAGATGTTAATAAGCCGAAATTGTCCATTACCCCTAAACTGATCCCGACATGAAGACAGACATCGATTAAGTCACAAAGAATACCCCATTTTCTCACAACATTCGCTAACCTGCTTTTTACATTTACGATTTGAATCTGTTCGCAATCATATATGTACTCATTTGAACGTCAATTTATAACGAACTAAATGGCGCAGAACTAATCGTCAAAATGGAGATCCGAGTCGTTATGGATTTTCTAACAGCTCCATTATATAAAAGTGAACTATTTAATTAATGCTCCTTCAATCTTCATTTCTTGCGAGGAATGCCATTGACGTTCGGACTAAGAATGATTTCGAACAGTAATAAAGAACCGAATTAAAGACTAGTTGTAGTCATCCACGCGGAGAACGCGGAGAAAACGTGTATAATAATGCTTTCGAGCTTCAACCTCGTATACATATTGCGTATGAATGACTCTGAAGGAATCGTGCATTACACTTTATATAAACATAGTTGAAGAACCAATCCTCATCTACAACAATTCAACATGTGTGTGTGTGTGTGTGTTTCACGTTCAAATTCATTTCGTGCGTGCACGTACGTACATAGGAACAATGATCAGCGGCCTTGAATGCAATTAATTTGAGCAGTTGGTTGTTGCATGCAAGACGTTGCATGAGAATCCTTCCACAATCTCACTTACGTACACGAAACCATCGGTAATTTTATGTAGACTGAGCAGGTTTAATTTCCAGTAATTACAGTTATCACAACAGAAAAGATAATATATATATATATATATATATATATATATATATATAATATAACGCATGCCTAGATAGTAAAATATTCATAACTTCGTCAATATTAGGATTGCACTTAAAAAGTTTGTAAGGCTTCTAAATGATTTTCTTGAAATACGAACAAATAAACTTTTTTAACAAGAAAAATATATTTTATATTTACAATTTATTTTAATTGAAAATATTTTTATTTCTAGAAATGTACTTTTGCTTGTCTTTAAAAGAAGAGTTTATTTCTCCGAATTTTAAGACATTTTTTTTATCCCTTAAAATATTTGTACGAGTGTATAGCAATCGGATACGCTTTATTTTAAAGCTTCATATTTCTTTTCTCCTCCCAGTTACGTGATAAAAGATGTTTCGCAACACTGATATCTCTCTCATCTTAGCAAATAATCGCAACAAGGGCGCGATAAAATCTGGAAAACGACAGTAGGAGAGAAGAAAGGGCGTAGTAGTACATTTGCCGCGAGAGCGAATAAGTTATTTGAAAAGTTTAAAACCCGCGGCTTACTCGTGACGCATTAAATATGTGCGAGAAATGCCTATCATCCTCTTGATTGCGTAGAAGGACCCGCTGACGCATGTTCTCGCTTCAGAGTCTCTTCTGTTACACCAGAAGTCCGAAGATCGAGAGGGCCACAGATCTCTGGTGATGAATCGGTCTCCGAACTATATAACGTTTCTCAGATTTTTTATCACGACCTTTGAAAGATTGTTTACTAAAATAATAATGACCAAACTACTAATCTTTGGTTAAACTTTGGTTTGCTTCCGCCCGAATTGTTCATTCTGACGAAAGTCAAGCTTTTCACCCTACCTTAGACCTACAGTTTAACTACTTATAGGCAGGCCCACCGAGAGGGTTGGAATATCGTCGAAAAATCGCCTGGGCCCGGACCTCCAGGGGCTCCGGAAAGAGGGGGGATAAAATCTAAAAATATTAATAAAGCAATTGATTAAATAACAGAGAGGAAATATAATTAATGAACATACATTTTATAGAGATTATTATAGACAAACTGAAACAGATAAAATATTATCTGCGGTCCACCAATGCCCAAGACCGACTGACAGATCTGGGAACCATTGTAATTGAAAGCCAGTTAGCCCGTACTTTAAGTTTCATCAGAATCATTTACCACTTTGCTAGAGAGAAGGCAAAGAAAGTACACTTCTAATTATGAAAATCTTGCAGTAAACAATTGTCTTGCCTGCATGGACTGGTACTGCATTTGTAAAGTGTATGGTGATAGAATTAATATAATTGATTCGAAAAATAAAATGGTCATTTTCTTCTGAGTTGTTTATTCATACTGTATGTTTTGAATAGTGACTTGGACATATAATCAGTTTTCTTGTTATGTACACAAAAAACATTCATAATAAAATACTGAATAAACATGGGGGGGGGGGGGGGGGTGTCCATATACCAATCCTTTCCCGGGGCCCGTGACAACTCTTGGCGGCCCTGCTTATAGGCCTAATATTCAAACAGTTATGAATTTTTTAATTTAGAGTTGCATAAATTTCGAGAAACCCTTTTTATGCCTATGGCGTTTTCAAAGCTGTGATTTATTTGTTGTGACGCTTTCAAGTTTTGTTTCTTTGAGATTTCAGCAGTTTAGAATGTTCTGTCGTATTGAATTACAAGGAAACCCGAAGAAACGCTTTCACCAGAAAAAATTTCACGCAAAAGAGAGACAAAAATTTCTTTTAGTAAATACCTTCTTTCAACACGTGCAGCATCGAGCCGTTTTGTACATCAAGTGCTAAACTTCTAAAGTAAAAAACTTTTCTTCCCCTACTTTTATATGTAAATTACGGGAAAGATTAAAAGTAAACATTATGTTCGATCCTCTCTCTCTCTCTCTCTCTCTCTCTCTCTCTCTTGGTTAGACCAAATCTTGCACACTATTTGAGTGTGTTGAAAATTTTCCCTGACACCCGTTGCCATTAGTACCTCCTCGGTATGGGCCACAAGGCCTTTTGAGGTACTTCTTTTCCTTGTAACTCCTTGTATCTCTCTCTCTCTCTCTCTCTCTCGTTATGTATAATCCTAAGTGCTTGCATTTTCCAGTACAGTATTTATAGAAAGAGGAGCAAAACCGATAAAAAAGAAATCGGTTTATGTATTTTTCTGATTTCTGCCTCGCGCACCCATTATTATAGTGCAAAGATGAGTGATGTTGTTTTATTGTGTGAAGAATGCAAGAACGAGAGATAAAGACAGAAAGGATAATTTGTATGGATTTCAATTACGTTTAAAATCTGTGATAATTTGTTTGTTGTGGTTGCAAAGACACAAATATGAATGTGTTAAAGGTTATTTTAATGATGAATGTCAGCAGATGTAAAGTTTAGTACTGCAACAGATGATACATTTATATACGAGTAAAACACACACACACACACACACCACACACACACGCGCGCGCGCGCGCGCTTTTCATTATGGTATCGAAGAAGGCGTCAACATTTTTTGTTTTGTTTTTTGTTTATATAAGAACAAAGCTAACCTAGGTTAATTTAACATAGTTCAGATTGGCCCAACCTATTCTCCCTTCGTTCAGTCCCAGTTGTACGTCCCCTTTAAGTTTTCAAATATAAATTTTTGGACCTTTTCCAGTTTGTGTACCGTTTTTCAAATAATTTATTTTTGAGAATATTTTTGTTAAAACTAACGAAAATATCACGACTTAACCTAACCAATTATCAAGGGCGTACAGTTGATCTATTATTAATTGTAACATTGTTTGTTTCTGGAATAGTATTTACTATTTACTAATAGATCAACTGTACGCTCTTGATAATTGGTTAGGTTAAGTCGTGATATTTTCGTTAGTTTTAACAAAAATATTCTCAAAAATAAATTATATGAAAAACGGTACACAAACTGGAAAAGGTCCAAATTTTTAATTAGTGAGTTTATTAAATAAAAATCTTAGTTTACAATTAAAATATTGAATAATTTTAAAAAAATACCCACGTCAGAGAAATATTTTCTGCAATATACATATAATAATATTTATCACCATCGTAATCTATATATATATATATATATATATATATATATATATATATCCCCGCGAGGGGGTTCTAAGCTCGTGCTCTTGAGTGCTCTTTGTGCTCGTTTGTACGTGCTTGTTCCTGGAGGTTTCACGTGCGCCCTCCCGGCCCTAGCACCCAAGGATGATGGGGCTCGACCCTGTAGTCCTTCTCATCCTTGGTCTTTTTCCACTTCGACTGTCCCCTCCACCCTTTCTTTTTCCTCTGTCTTTCCTCTCACGTTTTCTTTGTTTTTCCGCCGAGATATGCCCTTTTAAATAGAGGCGAATCGGTTCTTCCCGAACTTAGAAATATATATATATATATATATATATATAATATATATATATGGGTTGTTTAACCTTCTTCGCAATATCTAAGGTTATATGACGGTGAGGACTTGCAGCTTTACGTGGGATCCGAACCACGGGTTGCTACATAGTCTGGACGCAGCGGACGGTCTCCCATCGAGAGACCCAAGCTCGCTTAACTTCGTTGATCAACGGGAAGCGGTGTTACGACATTGGCTACCACGTAGCCCAATATATGATATTTATTATATAATAAATAAAACCTAACCTAATCTAAGCAAAGCAATTAAGGAAGCTATAGTTTTCGCAGACGCATACAAACTTCGCATTTGCAGTGGTAATAATAATCTATATTATAATGGAGCTAAGTGCGATATATATATGTAACCAAAAAATTAATGCACTCGAAACAATGAAAACTATGATTTGGCGGGCCGCAGGGCCCCCAATTACTGTCGGTTCAGTTATTTGGTCAATAAAACTATAGAAATGAACGCAGTCATGAAAATCTTAAGCTTCGAATCCGAGCTCATTGTATTAAGATTTGTGAAGCTTTAGATTTTCATGGCTGCGCTCTTTTCAGTAGTTTTATTGAATGAATAACTGGTTTGCCAGTAACTGGAAGGCGCAGGCACCCAATTACTGAGGCTCAAGGTGAGAGGAATAGGAATGATATCCAGATAAAGGGCTACTGATGTTCAAAATAAAATACGCCGTCGGCCCACAATTCAGCCCAAGCACCGCACATCTAGCAAAAACTGCGCGTAGCACCGATCTTTTGCTAGTAATAATAATAATAATTTATTAACATTTACAAATACTGTAGTCCAGTTTCACAATTAATTCCCCAATACGCATATTGACGATGCTTTTTCATTGTCTTTTGAATATACAAAAGATCTTTCTTCTTTTTCTAGTTTTTCTTCCTTCATGATCCTTCAGTAGTTAGGAAATTTAAAATAAAATTTGTTTACTGTAACGTGCATTATTTAGGAATGAACTGAAATTTAGTATACGTAACTTTACCTCCCGCATACATACAGTAATTTTCTAGGATTTGTACAGTTATTACAAAAAGTTTGGTCCAATCATAATTAGTCTTTGTGGTGAAATCGAAGTTACTCGCATGTGTATATATATTAAACACTTTATGGTATAATTTGCTTACCTTATAACCTTTTTCATACGATGTAATGATTGTCATGCGTTTGTATCCAAATTATAATAGATATTATTATTATTAGTTATTATGTTGTATGTTGTATTATTATTATTATGTTGTATTATTACGTATGGCGTTTATTACACCGTCTTTATAAAAATGTTTATAAGTGTATAAAATAGATTTATTACGTCGCAATAAACGAAATAGAAAAATTAATAAAATTTCTTTTATATCAACTGTCTGAAGAGAGAGAAATTACGGTAGTTTTAAAATTCCAGTTGATATCCCAAGAGAAGTTTTAAAATTACAGTTGGCAACTCTGTGCAGCTTCAGAGATATTGGATATTTACTTTGAAGTTTGAATGGTGATCGCGGGGGAGTTATTTTAGTCAATGCGGATCTTTCCTGTTTCATTAACTGTTTCCGATTTTTATGAAAACGTGATATGTACAGTTTTTCACGCTGATTTCAAAATTATAAACCATTTCATCGAGAAATACTTAGGTTAGGTTAGGTTGGGTTAAGTTAGGCTTATTAGCATTTGATGTTTTCTAGGACACTGCTGTTTTTCTTTTGGTATTAAGTTATATTCTTGTAAAAAATTTTACTGCATTTTCTTCTGTCTCAGTCTTCCTATATAATTCTATAAAATTAAATTTGTCAGTCATTGGAAGAACATTGCAGTGGAAGAACAAAATAGATGCGCAACGCCACCGTTTAAAAAATAGCTTAGCCTATGCTTGCAGTGATTACACCGTTCTAGTACTTTTTGTAGTATTCTATAATTTACTTTCATTTCGAGAAAACTTATTTTTAGACCTGACCTAACCTAACCTAACCTAAGTATTTCTCGATGAAATGGTTTAGAATTTTGAAATCAGCGTGAAAAACTGTACATATCACGTTGTTTTCATAAAAATCGGAAACAGTTAATGAAACAGGAAAGACCCGTCAAGGCTTGTGAAATGTGATTTCAATAAATTGTTGGTCGTCTCAGGCTGGCTGAACCTCCCTCTCTTTATCATGTCGTATTCATCATAATTCACCTCGCCTTTAACCACCGTATTTCAGGAGTTTAAATGAATAAAACTGTACAAAATATTATTCGTGTTTCGGTTTCTCCTCCGTTAGTCCTAACGAGACAGATGCTACCCAGTCAAATTCATTATGGGAGAACCATTAAAGTTTGCAGTACAGCATAAGTTCTACGTACATAACAAATATCATTACGAGTAAACAGAAATCATATTGTAGAAATAATCGTTACGTTAAAAACCCAATCAATACGTTGCCAGAAACCAAACTTTAACGATTTTTTTTTAAACAAGGACTGATCTGAATTATATTTGACGGGTCACATTTTAAAAATAACGTTCAACCAAACATTTTTGAAATAGTTGTACTAAAAAACTAAGGAAAAAACTTAGGAATTCAGGATTTCTTGCATGTCTCGAGCAGTCAGAAGAGACATGCGCACATCTGTTCACTGGATTTATAATATCCCAGTTGTTCGATAAACTACAGGGTAACACGCAATACAACACTACACACACACACACACATATATATATATATATATATATATATATATATGAGTGTACTGTGTATATAGACCGTACCGTATAGCTGAATATACAGTAACTTAAGGATAATGTGAATTTCCCAAGAAATAATGTAATTACCTTATCGGACCATTTGAGAAACACGTTGCAATTACATTAGAATGAAATCGCCGTCTTAAATTTTAATCTAGTGTTAAGCAATTTCTTAGAACGAAAAATCACTTTAGCTTAAGGTGATTCAGGGATTGGAAATTAAAGAAAAAAATAAATTAAATCAATTAAAAACCAAATTTACCTCCATTACCGCTAAGTTGAATTCATGTTCGAAAATCTTAATTAGTAACTGAAGATTTTCTCTTATAAAAAAGAAAGTAAAATAGTTTTTGTTTTTTTCACCTATTATGGTGTTCCTTTCTTTTCTTTATGGTGTTGTTCTTTCATTAACGGTAATTAAGTTGTTTCTGTATTAGAAGGTTGTTTTAGCCTCAGGCTATAAGAAAATATTGGGTATTAGAGATTTATTAATTTATACTGTATAATGAAGTCTGTATGGATTATAATCAGAAATTCCAGTTCATATATATATATATATATATACACTGTGTGTGTGTGTGTGTGTGTATATATAAATAGAAGGCGCTGGTTGGATCTAGTGTCAGAGCGCTTGGAGTTCTCAAATGATAGTATCAAAGTATTATTTTTTCACTTTCTTTAATTTCAATGATGTGAATTTTTGAGAGTACAAACCTTCGAATAGGTACAGTATGTTAAGCCTTGTTTGGGAACTCTCCTCCCTCCATTTTTGCTTTTGCTCTCTCTTTTCTTTTTAAGAGATGCTTACAGAATGGAGTAGTAGTAGTAGTAGTAGTAGTAGTAACAGTAGTAGTAGTAGTAGTAATACTTTTAGCTAATAAATGTAAGAGGAGACGCTGGCTGAGTCTGGTTCCAGATCACTAGGAGTCCTCTATAAAGGAATCTTTATCGTCAGTCCTTGAACAGACATCTTCAATTAAAGGGAATAGAGGGTATACACCGTGCCAATTTCATAGTTTTACGATGCAAAATATTCAAATTTCAAATACATGTTTGCTTTTGCGCTCGTGATTATTATATTGTAGGCCGATTGGTATAGATTGAGGATTATTCATGTTCTGTAAAACCGTCAATACACACACACACACACACACACACACACACACACACACACACACACGTTGTGCGCTGTCGAATTAGTTTGTAACTACAATCAGGGGGTGCTGAACGGTTGGAGGGTTCTCTGTATCAGTGCTCCTTTTCTCCAATCATTCCTGGTTCAGAGAATAGAGTATAATATAATATAATTACTTTTAAATACTGATCCTGAACACGCGGTGGTCATTAGCTTCATCAATGAAATGATACTTTTCTATTTAATAAATAAATAAATAAATAAAACTCCTTCAGAAAGAAAATAATGTAACTATCCTTTATTTTACACGTTCCTGTTATAAAATGTATACACGTAGTGTGTGTGTATGATGTAAAAGAAATGTAATACTATGTTCTTTCCTGTCACTCTTCGTACACAACTTTGTTCGAAAGTTTCGCACATCCGTAAGTTTAAGCATGATAGTTTTTTAAGTTCTCCTTATTTTCATTCTCTCTCTCTCTCCTGTAGTCTTTCTTGGACTAACCTAGAGTGGATCTTCGAGTCAGTTAATAATATATATACTGTACGTACGAGTACGAAACTTCATTGTTCACACGTTAAAATTAATTAAAAAATATATAACCACTCGCAGTTTAAAGCATTTTAACAACACAGTTGTACGTAATGTACGAACAATACTAAATTGAATATCCTAAACATTCTTCACTGTACGTAATTTGTGGGCCTATAACTTTCTATGCCCAATTTCTGAGGACCATGTTTTATACCATCACCCTCTGTAATTGCGAATGTGCCATATAAGCTAGTAAATCTATGTCTCCTTCATCTTGTGCGGTATAATAAAGATTATGTATAGAGTGTCTTAAATTAAGTTTACAGAAAATAGCATATTGTCTCCCATATATATATATATATATATATATATATATATATATATATATATATATATATATATATATATATATATATATATATATATATAATTTTGTGTGTTTGTGTGCGCGCGCGCGCGCGTTTTTCTCAATTATAGAATAAATACTAATGGTCTTTATTTATGGCGCTATAAGATTTTTTTAATAATATATTACTGCAATTATTTTGCTTTATTTTTTTTGTTTTAAGTGTTTCCTTTTTAATTAAATTGTCGTAAACAGGCAGTAACTTCAGTTAAGCATTTAAATGACCCTTTTCTGAAGGTCATTAAAATCTTTTCAGATTTTAAAAGATATTGTGCCAAACTTATGACCCTTAAAATTGTCCTCTTGCATCTTTGTCCTTTATATATATATATATATATATATATATATATATATATAATATATATATATATATATATGCTTTTTTTGTGTATTGAAAGTCATGGTAGTATTGGTGTTATTTTCTGAAAATCATTTTCTCCGCAATAGTTTTTCCATAAACATAAAATAAAAATAACGGAAAAATAACGGAAACATAACGACAAAATAACGGAGAAGCAAACAACACTTTCTTGTCAATGGCATCATAGGAAAATGCTTATAGCCTGCTCAAATTTCTGAAATGGTTTTAATAAAACAATAAAAAAATCTCTTCTTTATGCTTTTATGTTTCGGAATGCAAAAATCATCGCAGAAAAGCCCTTACATACAATATATAAATATATAATATAAGTACGTATACGCAATTTATAATATTTATATGTAGAAGTAATATAAGAACAGTTATCACTCTAAAACTGGTGCGGAAATTATACGCATAAAAAGGTTTTTTAGGCTAATAAAAACCGTGTTCGAGGAATCATCAAGTTAAAAGTTATTGGCCATCTACCAACTTTATACTTTTATTTACTTTTTAAAACAAACAATAAAGAGTAGAATAAAATTTTATTCCAGAGGGAAACCCAAGATTATATTACAGATGGAAGAACGCACTTCGCATTAGTGAGGATTTGAAACGTGGATCGATGGGATCATTAGAGATTTTGGAAAGTTTTTGTGTCCTGATTCCATTTTACGATCGTGTGGTTCAAGTACGGAGCATACTATATACTTTCTCCTTTGGCCACGTTTCTTGTTTATAACTAAGGGTTTCGAGTAATGGGTGCATGCATGCATGCACGCATGGAACGATAATACTCGTATGGACGGGAGCCGTTGGGCACGACTAACAACACCCTCGCTCATTGTAGGACTCGCAGTTAAGAGAAAGAAAGAGGGACCTCAATAACAGTAATACAGTCTGGAAGCTGATTTCAGTCAGATAACGACTTTTTATAAATATTTTAAAAAGATATTAAATTTGACCTTTTTTTCTTTTCTTAGAAACAAGATTAGATGTTGCGACATTTCATTTTGGGGTGGGTAGAAGCCGTTATTGTTTTATATACACTAGTTCATTATCCATTATACAGGGTGTACACAAATTATCTTTACAATTTCTCTCCCAAATAAAAATATTAGGAAATGAGGTACACATACCGTTTTTGCGCCATCTGTGAGAGAAAGTAATAAAGTTTCACATAACCTCAAACACATTCAACATGGGCACCATTTGTCACACGTAAGACATCCAAACGGTACTCTATCTTCATCCATGTACACTGCAATATTTCAAAGTCAACTCTTGCAACAGCAGTAGCAATTCTGGTCTTTAAATCGTCGATATTGGCCACTGGAGTTGTGTGCACGCAGTCTTTTACATAACCCCATACAAAAAAGTCACAGGGTGTTATGTCTGGTGATCTGACCGGCCAAGAGATGCTCCCCCCACCCCGGCCAAACCACCTATTTGGGAAATGCATGTTAAAGGAATTTCGTACCAATTTCGTATTTTATGTACACCCTGTACAATAATCTGACATCTAACAACCACCAAGTGAAACTTTATTACTTTCTCTCACAGATGGCGTAAAAACAGGAAATGTACCTTGTTTCCTAATATTTTTATTTCAGAGAGAAGTTGTAAAGATAATTTATGTATACCCTGTGCATACTAGCAAAAAAATCTGCTCTACGGGTGGGATATTTTTGCTTATTCCTGTGGAAAGCTGTTACTGTATTACCGATCCGGCAATACATATTTCCCGTAAAGTCATGGTACAATAGTCAAGCAATTAAATGTAATGAAAATTATTTTAAGAAAATTTTAAGCGAGTTGTAGTTTAACATTTGCAATTAGCTCGCGAATCATTTAAATTTTAAATGCAGCTTCACAGAGTTTACTCGGAGCTCACGAAGCAGTCAAGTTTCAAATATTGTACATTTTATTTCTTACTTTTTTTTACCTATCATGGCTTCCGACGCGTAGCTGAAAATTTTGATCTACATTCCTTTCTAAATTTATTGACCAACTTGATTTTCTCCATTCCACAAAAGTGTATGAAACTCTAGAAGCGTGTTGGGACTTGGTTTACTCGTAGACTTTAATGATAGAGAAGGCCACCAGTCCACGCTTCTATAAAATTTTATATTTTTCTAATAACAAGAAAAGCAGATCAACAAATTCACAAAAGAAAGCAACCATCAACATTTTGAGTTTCATATCCCAAGACCAGTTGGCCAAAATCTTGAAATTCAAGTGATTCGTGTTTTAGCATATAAATCTGTTTGGGGATAAATTGGGATAAGTTTTTTAGGGACACCCGATCTTAAAAAAAAAAGTCGCTAAAAACACTGCAGGAATCCCAGTCACCAAGTTTCATGAAAATCGGTCGAGCCCTTTGGACCTAAAAAGGAGTCGGACAGAGACAGACATGCTGTGAATTATGGTATGATGATGATGATAATGATATTTAAGTGCTTCAATATAAACCATAAAATTAAATAACATATTATCTACCTACAGTGATGGAGAATTAGATACGCTGCATAAATTAATTTGGGAATGTTCTGAAGTTTAGGAATGTTCTGAAGTTTTGGAATGTTCTGAAAACTTAATCCAAACAAAGAATCTTATGGATTGAAAAAGGAAGCCATCACTTGGAAGAAAAACTACATAACCTGCAAGGAAGAAATTCAGAATGATGAAGATTACAGACGAAAAGAACAACAACGTGAAACAAAGTAATAACAGCCTTCCGGAGGCACAAGCAAAACTATTCTGCCCGTAGGACGGGTTGTTTTGCTACTTAAATAAATGAGCATTCCTTGTTGTTCTTACTACGCTCTTCGAAGCTATATGTACAGATTTTAAATTTACAGTCAAGTTTTCAAAACAGGAAACTAGAATAATCTGTTACGTTAGATGAAAGTGAGGTGTGGTCAAGTTAACTAATATTATATATTTATAGTTTGGTCATTCAACCTTTCTTCTCTCGGAGAATTTAACCGAAGTTCAGAAGGGGCGAGTGACGAAGTCGCAGTTCGGAACTGCTTTCGTCTCCAAAATTTAATTTGGGGTCTTATTTTCCCCTTTTAAGGTGTTTACTCTCCATCTTATTAAACCTCGCTGGCAAAAAATTCTGAGAGAAGGGAAGGGAACAGTTGTGACAGTTTTTTATTGGTTCCAGTTTTCTCCCACAAAAAAGGAACTAGTTATAGCTTTCTGGTGTATGGTTCATGGCGTAACCACCCATTCTTTTGAATAGTGTATTTTTTAATTTTAAGTTTCCATTCACTAACTTTTATTATTCTTTTATGGGATAAATTTTACAAAATGTACAGACAGAGTGATTTAAAAATATTAAGTAACTTTTATATTTCAGCTTCGTAAAATTTTAGATAAAAAATAAATTATATATATATATATATATATATATATATATATATATATATATATATATATATATATATATATATATATATATATAAAACACCGGACAAAAAATTAGTCACCCCTCTCAGAATGTACCTAATAACGTGTGACGGAGCCTCTGGCCTTCATAACCGCACGAATCCGGCGAGGCAGAGACTCTACGAGGTTGTGCATGTACTGAACATCGATTTGCTGCCACTCGTTCATCAGCTGGTCCCGAAGTTCCGCCAGAGTCCGCGCTTCACTTTCTGTTTCCAGCCTGAACAACACCTTCGACGCATTCAGGATTAAAGGCTTCATTGGACCTGCGATGTACTCGTCGCCTCCCATCATTGGAGAACAAACAAAAACGGGACTCATCGGACCAAATTACACGTTTCCAATCTGCCGCAGTCCAGTTTTTGTGCCTCTGAGCCCATTTATAACGTGCCAATTTGTGACTTGCTGTTAACAGCGGCCTCTTCCGTGGTACCCTGCTCCAGATGTCCATCGCATGCAGTTCTCGTCGCAATGTCCGTTCGGAAATTGGTCGCTGGAGAACCTCATTGGTTTCTTGGAGCAATTGTTCTCTGGTTTGAAAACGATTTGCAGTTACTAGACGAGAAACATGGCGGCGGCCCCTATTGTCGAGAATTGTTTTCCGGCCACAGTTACGCCGTCGATTTTCAGTTGATTGCGAACTACACCACTCTTTGTAAACTCGCTGGACAGTACGCGTTGACACACCAACAAATTGGGCTACTTCAGACATTTTGTGTCCGTGGGCTCTGCCAAACACGATGGCTCCTTTTTGCCACTGAGTAACGTCTGCCTCACGACCCATTTTGCAGACTATATCCAACACACACTTTATTCTTCACCACCTCACGAAACAGATCTGATCCTGTGTGCTACGTCACCGCTACTTGTCACTTACCAATGCTACATCAGCGCCCTCTGTGTGACCTTGAACTTCCTACTATCGGTGCTATTAGGGGTGACTAATTTTTTGTCCGGTGTGCTTATATATATACACGGTGATTCAAAATAACGTAGATACATGAAATTATTTATTTTGGATACTAATTACACTTAATAAAAATTATGATGTACACAAGCATGTAAAAACAACATTTAATAGTCATTTTATGTTAAATGTTCTAATCGTTTACTATTTACACGCAAACATGCGGCGCAACGTCCCAAAACAGATTGGGGATCACCTGAAGATCAGGGCATCCAGCCTTCTTTAGTTAGCTTTATAAGGCTAACTAACGAAAATATAACGACCTAACCTAACCAATCGTCAAGGGCGTACAGTTCACCTAACGATTGGTTAGGTGAAGTCGTGATATTTTCGTTAGTTAGCTTTATAAGGCCAACTAGATAAGGCTGGGGGCCCTGATCTTCATGTGATCCCAGATTGGTATACAGTAATGTGCATATTAGTTGAGATTTTGCGTGCTTCCCGCACAATCGATTCCTCTAAGTGTTACACATTTTGAGGGTTAGTACCATACACTTTGTACTTCAGGTACCCCTACACATAGAAGTCCAGATGTGCAAGATCAGGTGATCTTGGAGAATGTTCAGCAGTGGTTCCACGACAATCTATCCACAACTCAGGAAACTTTCTATCAAGAAAAGCTTGAACATATCTTGTGATAATGTGACGGTACGCCATCTTGCTGAAGATAAACCTCAGTCCCCATATAGATGTCGCATTGCGGGAACAGTATCATTACGCGGCATTTCCAGTTAATTTTGAGCTTTTCCTGATATATAGTTTCCTGGTTGTGGATAGGTCATCGTGGAACAGCTACTGAAGATCATCTGATCTTACACCTCTGGACTTCTCTCTGTGGAGGTACCTGAAGGACAAAGTGTATGGTACTGTTATATAATGACATTCCTTTCCCGCCAAGAGCAGCAAGTGCTCACAGTTCAGCACTCCTTATTTGGATGGCTCTCAGCGTCCCTTGCGTGAGTCTAATGCTCATGCGCGAGACGACTCGGGCTAGTCTATAAAAGGCCGAGTCGAGCACACCCGGCACGATTTTGCTACTTACTGTTATGTTATAATGTTTCAGACCAACAAAGACCCGAGGATCCTCTCATGGCTGGCCTACCTAACCGTGTTTGTAATTGTGCATTGCGCTTGTCCTCCGTGGTGGCGGAGGGGACCTACAATTTTACGTGGGTTCTGAACCACAAAAACCTTAATTTTACTACCTTAAACTATACCTAATCTATCAACACATGCATCTAATCGATTTTTAAACATATTTATGGACGTGCTACTAATTACTGGTACCGGCAAAAATTCTGTATTTCGTGATCGTTACTTATATATTAATATTGTTCTAAAACCTAATATTTATTTACATTTTAGAAGGCATGCGTTGCATTCACTAAGGAAACGCCACTGATATATATATATATATATATATATATATATATATATATATATATATATATATATATATATATATGTGTGTGTGTGTGAAGCGTCGCGAGTACGAAGGACAAACTCGCCACAGTGGCGATTTTGCGATTGTTCTATGAATGAATAGTTCAACCCTCTCCCCATCCACAGACAATTGATATAGCCAAATACCCCATTCGTACGCTCAGAATGGTTATTTTCAGTGCGTGCATGTGCGCTATGTGCCCCTCGGACACAATAGTCACAAAGTTTAAATGCGTCTACATCATATATACAGGGTGTTTCACAACATGTGGGACGCACTTTCAGGATGAATTCAGGACCTGAAAACAATAAAAAAGTTTATATAAACATATGCCCGAAATCGCTTTGTTTCCGAGTTACAGCCCGTTTTGTGTTCCAGCAATTCTTTCCGCAAACTGTTTACAAACACTGCTTGCCGACAATGTTTGTGAGTGTGTACGAGACTTATTTCATGTATGGCCTTGCCGATTGTAATATTTCGTACACTCTATGACATGTTTCAATATCGCTGAGTGTAGAGCCATCAGTCAGTCAGAGGTGCATCGCGGTGTTTCACTGTTCGTATTCGTAACTTCTTACGGTGAATAAGTGCAGTCCAGTGAAAAAAAAACCTTAAAAGTTTTTGTGCTATTCAGTGATAGTGTGCATTTGAAGTGAGAATGGAGGCTTATTCAAACAAAACAGAGATGTGACAGACATGCATCTCATGTATGGACTTGACGAGTGCAATGCGGCCGCAGCAAGACGTCTGTATGCGGAAAGTTTCCGAATCGCCGTCTGCCAGATAAGAAGACCTTTCAGAGAATAGACGAGCGTCTTGGCGATACAGGATCATTTAACAAGCGAGTGGTAGACCAATCAGCGCCAGAACTGAACTGTCGAGTTGGAGGAGCGGGTCCTGAATCGCGTGGAGGAACATCCTGGTGTCAGCACCCGAAGGAGAGCAGCAGCAGAGGGTGTAAAATACACAACTGTGTGGAGAATTTTACGGGAACAACAGCTTTACCCGTATCACATTCAGAGAGTAAAAGGCCTTACTGAAGCTGATTTCCCACCACGAGAGGCTTTTTGTACTTGGTTCCTTCAACAGTGTGCTCGCGATCCTCTTTTTCTATCCTCCGTGTTGTTTTCTGATGAGGCTGCCTTCACAAGAAATGGCCTGATCAATTTTCACAACACTCTTCACTGGGCCGAAGAGAATCCGCATGCCATCATCCAGTCAAGGCACCAACAACAATTTAGTATCAATGTATGGGCAGGACTTATTGCCGACAGCTTAATCGGTCCTTTTGTTTTGCCTGGAAGATTAACAGGAGAATCCTATTCGAATTTTTTAAGGAATGATTTAAGCGATTTACTAGATGAAGTTCCTCTTGGTGTCCGACGTCGTCGTATGTGGTTTATACATGACGGTGCTCCGCCTCATTTTAGTCGAGTAGCCAGAGACTATTTGAATGACCATTTCCCTGATAAATGGAAGCAGTGGAGGACCCATTGCGTGGCCTGCTCGCTCTCCGGACCTGAATCCACTCGATTTTTACCTGTGGGGTCATCTGAAATCCATCGTTTACGTGACACCCATTGACAACGTTGAAATGCTTCGCCAACATGTAGAACAAGGATGCCAGAAAATCTGAGCAATACCTGGAATGTTTGAACGCGTCAGGCAATCTATGACGAGGAGTGTTCAGGCGTTTATTCAAGCGGAAGGCGGTCATTTTGAGCACTTTCTTTAAAGGTAAGGCAGATAGTTGCTGGAACACATAGTGCCTACATGTTGCATCTTTAGTTTTTCAAATTTTTAATCACTTATGTTTGCATTACGATTGCATACGATTTTAATTAAAAAACTGGAAAAATGGCCCTCATATATATATATATATATTATATAATATATATATATATATATATATATATGTGTGTGTGTGTGTGTGTGTGTGTGTGTGTGTGTGTGTGTGTGTGTGTGTGTTATAGGGAATCTATATAACTAGGGATTTCATGTAAGGTTAAGTCGTGATATTTTTGTTAAAACTAACGGAAATATCACAACTTAACTTTACATGATATCCCTGAACATTTTAGGGATTTCATGAAATCCCTAGTTACACAGATTCCCTGTAACATATATACACTAGGGTTATGACATTTTTATAACCTCATGTTCCTGTATCATAAATCGATGAACTTTTGCCCCCTGACAATGAAAATAACAGTTTTTTCGATATATTTTGAAAAACCTTCACCCCAAAATAAAAAATAAAAAATTAATAAAATAATAAATAGAAATTTGCATGTTTATTTCACAGTTATTATACATAAACATATATTATTTTATACAACATTATACCTATACAATACATATTAATTATACAAATACAATATTATACATTTACTCTATTATTGTTTTAATTGTTTTACTTATTGCTTAAAATAAACCTGTGATTAAGGTTGTCTTTATTTTTACAGTTTACGTAAAGTTCTTGCATCACCTTAATGGCACGTTCCGCACATTGGTTGCTCCTTGGTATAGCTATTGCAGATGGGTCTCTGTTCCAGTGATTTTCCAGAGTATTTAGTACTTTTCGGTATATTCCGGAATATTCAAGAAAATACTAGGTAACCAATCTAGAATGGTGCAATGCAGCTGTCTCGAATATACTAATATACTATATTTGCTTTCGGGGTGACATTTTTTTTTAATTCTGAAGAATTAGGCCCTTTTTTATTGTTTTCAAGCAAAAGTTCATCGATTGATGATACAGGAAACAATATTTATGACAAAAAATTAAAAAGTCATAACCCTAATATACACAGTATATACATATATGCAAGTATATAATAATAAATAAAAAGGTAACGCACATATTTTTCCGACCAACCTAATCGATTCTACCCATGATAAACTGAACTTGAACCCTCTTCAAAATTCCCTGCAGAATTTTAATGGAGCTCTTAAGCTCTTACTTAAGGATTTTCTACAACTCGCTCAGCAATTCTCCTAAACTGTTTTACTTTTATGGCCTGCCTAAGGTGCATAAACTCGCTATTCCGCTACGACCTGCTGCTTCTAATCTTGGCAGTGTTAATTATGATCTAGCTAACTGGCTTTCAAAGTGCATTTCATTTCTTGATGGCAACATTTCTCATGCCCATATAAGAATTTGGCTGATGTTTTGGATAAAGTAGCTAATGTTAGTTTAACTAACGAGAAAATGGTTAATTTTGATGATGTTTCCCTATTCATTTATGTTTGACCCACTCCTTTTTTTTCTTTTTCGATAGCTTACAGTATTTCTCTGTTAAAGAGACGTCTTTCGTATGGGTTCCCTTTATCTGCTACGCTGAGTAATATACTTGTATTTATGGAACTCTTGGGGGGAAAAAGTTTCTTCCTGAAATCCTTGTTCCAGAAATTATCTGGTATTGTTATGTTGACCATTTTTGTTTGGATTCAGTTAGATATACAGAGTGGCCCAAAAGTCTGTTGCCCCGAAAAAAAAACAGTTTAGAATGCGTCAGGGCAACAGACTTTTAGGCCACCCTGTAGATCTCAATCACATACTCGATAGACTAACAATTTTCTACCTTCTATTAAGTTTATCGCTGAATTGGAATTCAATTGAACGCTCTCTTTTCTTAATGTTCAAATTATTAGGACTCAACAATAGACCTGCTTTTTACGGTTTTCAGGAAAGTCGCCCTTTCTAATTTTATGTCCATTGGTTTTCCTGCCATAGTCTATCTATGAAAATAAGAGGTATTCTTATAGGAGTGTTCCTTCGTGTCTTTAGGATCTGTAGCCCCCTCTTATCTAGATTCCGAATTTCAGTATATTAAGAGTGCGTTTGCAAATTTGGAACACCCTCCACCTCTATTTTTATTGACAAAGGCCTTGTGACTTTTCGGGATGCTTGGTGGTCCCCTTTAATGCGGTAACTGCGGCACGCCTTTCCCCTCAACTTAATCCGGTTTCACAGATTTCCTGTTTAACTCGTGGTCCTTTACAAAAAGTTAATTATCTGACCCTTCGTTTAATTCCAGAGTTTATGCATAAGACTCCATGTAGGGCTGTTCCAAGTTATATTAGCGAAACTATACCCTTCAAAAGACGCCTTTATCAGCATAAATATAGTTTAAATACGGCTGACGAAAATTCCGCTTACATAGTCATCGTTTAGACAATGAACATAATATCGACATTAATAACACTCAGTTACTTCTAAATAAAAATAACGACAAACGAAAACTCGTTGAAACTTTTATTATTAAGAAATGTAGATAATTTTAATTAAAGACTTTAAATTTTTCACTCGATTTCATCACCAATTTCTGGCTCTTAAAATCTATTTTTCACAGTTGTTGTTTTTTTTTTACGTCGGTTTCAGTTGCCTGATACATGACGGTTTTAGTACATTTTTAGAGCAGGATTGCTAAACTAGCAAATTTGTCGCTAGATCTAGAAACTTTGTCCCCGATCTAGCTCCCAAATATAGGCTCCAGCGACTGAAAAAGCTATCTAATTTTAGCGACTTTTTAGGATTCTTTTAAAAACTACCATTGGATCTTTTCAGCTTGACGACCTGTAATTTTTGTTAACATTACTTGTTTTTAATTATCCAACTTTAATCGAGGATTTAAAAAATAACATTCATGTTTTAGAGAAACAAATAGTGAGGCAGTTATACATTTTAGTTTAGAGAATATCATATACGCTTTAAGATTCCAAAATCCCTGAAAGTTTTAGGTCAACTGTACGCTCATGACGATTGGTTAAGTTAAGTTATGATATTTTCGTTTGTTTTGACAGTAAACTAACGAAAATATCATGACTTAACCTAACTAATCGTCAAGGGCGTACAGTTGACCTAACCGGGCATTCTGTTAACCTAACCAGTTGGTAGAGTCTAGAATTTGACGGTCCCGTAGCCAGACTCGTTTTTTTCCGTCGGCCATCAAACCAAAAAGATCCCAATAGGTTTAAAAATATATATTTAAAATTTGTTAAATTGCATATAACTGCCTCACTATTTGTTTCTCTAAAACCTGAATGTTATTTTTGAAATCCTCGATTAAAACTGGACAATAAAAAACAAGTAATGTTAAAAAATATTACAGGCCGTCAAACCGAAAAGATCCCTACCATTTTATAACATGCAATTTAAAGTTTAATTGCTTATTCTATATTTATAATTACATTAATTCTTACTATCTAATCTAAACTATACTTACTCTATAATTAATTCTTACTATCTAATTTAAACCATACTTATTCTATAATTGTAATTCTATAAATATAATTAATAAGCAATCCCTGACTCTAAGACATGATTGCACCATAGCTTATGATTGCATCATCTTTGATGTTGTGACTATTCAACTTCGGCGTCTCACACCGCACTTCTTGGAAATTTGATGAATCAATCAGCAGTTAGTCAGTGTTGTTACGTGTCTTGACTGTGGTCATAAAATTCAGTGGGTTAGGCTTTAGAATAAATTTGTGTCAATTTTGTCATTTTAAACTTTTGTTACGTCTTTTCGGTTTGGCGAACTGCTACAAATTTTTACGAAACTTAGCAAATCAATTAGTCTGATTAGGGTGAGATGTAAAGAATTCCTCATCCAGTTACTAAAACAATTAAAACTAAGACTGCCTGACAATTTAGATATATTAAAAAAGCATCCTTACTATCAGTAGAGAATACTTTGAAGCCAATAAAAGAATCTATCACTAGCTTCATGGAACATATGGGAGAAAGTGAAAATGTCATCGCAGCAGCCGAGTATCAGTTTCAGAAAATGAACCTTGTAGATTGGACAAACAAGACAGACACTGAGCAATTTTGGGATGAAGTTTTCAAGTATAAGGATGCATCTGGATCTAACCCTTTTAAAGAACTAGCAGAATTTGCGATGTCTGTTTTAATATTACCAGTTGAAAGAATTTTCAGCCAATTGAATATAACAAAATCGAAGCTGAGAAGTAGAATGGAAACAATTCTTTTAACTCTCTCCTTCATATAAAATTCGGTTTGAAGAGACACCAAAAATGTTGCGATGATTATGTTTTTCAGAATAAAACATAGAATGATGATCTGGAATATGGAGTCATAAAAAACTGCCATGTAAAACTAAACCCTCAAAATCTCCTGCAACACCATCAGCATTTTCTTGTCATCAATTTACAGAGGACCAAGACACAAAAATTCAGTATCTGAGCGATAGTGATCAAATAAATGTACCATATTACATATTTTGTTTGAAAGTTAATTTTTGGGGGCAACTCATATTTAGTTGTATAAATTTTATATATTTTTTAAAGGATTTAACATATCTGTACAAAGGAAATAAATTTTCAATAGTTATGAATGAGTGATTTGTTTTTCTTTCCTTGCATTGTAATTTAAAAATAGAATTGATTCTCCAATTAAAGAGGAAATAGAGCTAATACATTCATCCATATCCAAACCTCATTTCCAACTTATGTGGGGCGAGAACCAAGTTCAACAGGCCAAACCATTTGCAATAAAACAGAGGGCTAGAATGGATTGTCAAACCAGCATCACCCCTTTCAGTTTTACGAGACGCGCAGCACGCAGGATATGGAGTACCATACCTAATTTTAGTGGGCAGTGATAACCAATTTGTGCAGTAATAATTTCAATTCGTGCAGTGCAGTGATAAATTAGGTTCTATATCCGATATAGAACCTAATGTATCACTGCACAGATTTTCAATTTATCACTGCACAAATTGAAATTATTACTGCGCAAATTGGTTATCGCTGCACACTAAAATCAAGTAGGTGGAGTACAATCTATTCTATACATTTCCGTTTGCCAGTATGGGATCGATCCATCTGATGGCCAGATACTCTTCAATAAAATAAAAATATTAAATAGATTTAGTTATTTTTCTAGCGATGTTCACATGGATCTAGCGGAAATCTAGCACAACCCTGTTTTAGAGTGTCTTTGTCTAAGTTCTGCTGCCTGATTGATAAGAGGAGTCTCTCTCGAAAAGTTTCGCGGCTTTTAATATTTTAACTACTATTTGAATGCTGAGGATTTTATTATTTTAACTACTATTTGAATGCTGAGGATTTTATTATTTTATTAATTTTTATACGGTTATTGATATATATGCAAAATATTGTACCAAAGGTATATTTTCTTCTTGTACTTCACAATTCACAACAACATTCCAGTCATAAAGGGCTCAGGAGCGATTCCACCTTATACCTCTTTTCATTGAATCTTTGAAAATTGGTATCCTCATCTTAAATTAAATAATTGACTATCGAGACAGCGGGTGGCCTTTTTAATTCTCATTTTTGGAGTCGAAAATGAAGTCGGTTTATAAAATGGAGTGTTCTGTTGTGGCACAATTTAAGAAACGAAAAAGTACCCTTCCATTAAACAGTTTTTTGATAAAGCTTTGTTTTTTGCAGTTCTACCTAATTAATTAATGAGGCTACAACATATTTTTTGTAATTTAGATAAAATGAGTATAGATCTTGTCTTATACACTCGGGTATATAAGAGTTTCTACAATACTTCAGTTTGGAAAAGTATAATTTTGTCCAATCCTTCATTAATTAAGTTTGATTAAACAACGTTTGATTTTTGCTCAAATGTTTGATATCCTTCATTATAATAAGCTATATTTGAGAGGATTATGAAACTTTGAAGTGAAGTTTATACAAAATTTATAAAAATTTGAAGGTAACGTAATTCTGCTTATCCTAACAGCCTATGGGCTTAATCATCGCAGGAAACAGCGTTAAAATTATATAGTACTACACAGTAAAAGGGCGTCCTTTTCAAAGTAAAGGAAAAGCTCCCTGTTCTCACATATATATATATATATATATACACACACACACACACACTGTATATGTGTGTGTATATATATATATAATATTATATATATATACACCTTTGGTTAGCTTCCGCCCGAATTGTTCATTCTGACGAAGGTCAAGCTTTTCACTCCACCTTAGACCTACAGTTTAACGTGGAATCCGAACCACGCCCTACCAGCAGCCCAGCGTCTTAACCACTAGGCCACCCAGGGTACCCATTTATCTACCAACCACTTTCTTTATTGTGTGGAAGGATGAACAGCTGGGTTTTGATGCACGCCGGCTGCCGTCATCGGGTCTCGAACCCGGGGCCGATGGATTCGTAGTCTGCCAAAAAAAAAGGGTTCACTCTAAAAACATCCATAGAATCAACATTTTTCAAACAATCAGTATGAAACTTATACACATAAAAGATACATAAAACATCTACCTGTAAATCAAATTTCAGTTCGAAGCTATCAAAAATAACAATTTATTAAATATTTCTCTAATAATACTACAACTGATGCTCGACAAACTAATCAAGAATCCTTTATTTCCATTTTCACTTTTGTAAATTCTAATATACGATTTTTTTTTTGGTAGGGTTATAAAATATAGTGAATATGCCATTTTCAGACGAAGATAAGATTATAATTAAGCATTATACTGTAGACTAGAAAAGGGATATGGATGAACGAAACTACTCTCCGAATTCTCCAAGAAAGGATGGACTCTTGGTGGTTTGGGAAAGTTTCTAAAGAAAATTGACGAGACTTGGGATATCAAAAGAAGAGAGGGAAGTGGGCGACCAAAATCTGTTCGCATACAAGACAATATTGACGACGTCGAAGAACGTATATTAAGTCAGGAAAACCAGCCAGGAATTCATATGACACCAGCTCCCATATCAAAAGAGTTACAATTATCAGAAACTAGTGTGAGACGCATAATTAAACAAGATCTTCAACTAAAACCTTTCAAAAGCGTGTACGGGCAAAAGATTACTGAAACTGATGAGCAGAAACGAGTTCAAAGATCAAAACAAATCTTACGGCGAGTAACCTGTGATAAACTTTCAAAAGCTTTTTTCACTGATGAAAAGAGATTCACTGTGGAGCCACCTCGGAACAGTCAAAATGCTAGAGTTTACTCGCACATCCAATGTAAGAATGAAATACCTGATAGCAAACTTTTTGCAACCAGAAGTCATTTCTCAGCTAGTGTCATGGTGTCAGTTAGCATATCAAAGTTAGGAAAAACACCCATTCATTTTATTGAGCCTGGTGTAAAAGTCAATGCCGAGTACTATCGAAATACTCTGCTACGAAACATGCTTCCCGAAATGCCAAATCTGGCCAACGGTGGTTATTATCTTTTTTCAGCAAGACGGAGCAACGTCCCATACAGCAATAGCAACTGTGGGATACTTAAAAAATAATGTCCCAGAATTACTTGAACCTCAAAATTGGCCACCTAACAGTCCTGACTTGAACCCTGTTGACTATGGAATCTGGGAAAATTTGGCACAGAGAGTTTACAGGAGCAGGGTGAGAAATGTTGATCACTCGCGTCAGCTTCTTGTGGAGAAGTGGGAAGAGATACCATCGGAGCAGATCGATCGAACCATTGATGAATTTCGTCCAAGACTGAAGAAAATTGTTGAAACAGAAGGGAAACACATTGAACAATTTTTTTAATAGGAATTCCAAAAGAGTAAAATGTTAATTTGATTTCTTTTGTAAACTTAGGATTTAAGTTGTTTCGAAATTGAAAATCCTGTTTTTATTTTCATGGGTATTTTAATGGAGGCATTTCCTATATTTTATAAATCTTATGATGTATTTTATAACTAAAATGAAAATAAAAATTTTATTACCAAGGTTTTACCGCCTTTGTGGACTCCCAGAATTCAAAACTGGAGCGATGTTCACCAACAAAATTTGTTGAACATAAACAATCCTCATTAAATCATTAAATTTGAATATAATAATCTGAAAATTGGTTTACATATACACTGTTTACATAGTTTTGCTCTGTATGAGTTTCATTATGAGCGGTTAATAAATGTTGATTTCATGGCTGTTTTTAGAGTGAACCCTTTTTTTTGGCAGACAGTATAATATATATATATATATATAATATATATATATTATATATATATATATATATATATATATATATATATATATACACACCTGGCTATGTGAGGTGGAGAGCGCAAGAATCCAACTCACTACTTTACCAGGCCAACTCGAGAGGAGGGGCGACAAGCTTGACCTTCGCGAAATGAGAAATCATCGCGCGGAACCTTTGTAAGGTTGTAAGGTAAGGTAAGATAAGGTGTGTGTATATATATATAATATATATACTGAAAATTAATAAGTAGTGTAAACTATCTTTTCCTCTTCTTTCTCTGTATGTTGTTTATTTATATTGTTCTTTGATTATTTCCCTGGTATTGTTCTTTTGAATTATCTGTTTTCACACCATATATTTATATTATCAGGGTTTAGCGGTTCAATCTTCTCAACACCTTCTGTATTATATTCTGCAGTATGTCAGGATATGGCGGTCCTCCTCCTCTTCCGAGCAGTAGATTCGTTTCCGATCTCATCTCAGACGTTTCATTCAAACGGTAAACGACTTTCCCGAAGGATTAAGGGTTTAAATAACTAGAAATATTTGATACGTACATTAAGTTTTATTTAACTTGTATAATAAATCCGATTGACAAATATGAGCCAGCTCCATTATTAAGTTCGATAGGCCTTTATAGAATTTCACTCAAAAAGTTTATTAATTTTGGTCTCTCTCTCTCTCTCTCTCTCTCTCTCTCTCTCTCTCTCTCTCTCTTAGACTTCATCGGAGGCGGACGTGGTGTGTGGGGTTTCTCCAGTATTTTTTTCGATAGTTGTGTGAAAATGTTGTGACTAAGCCTGATTTAACAAAATTTGTTAGATAAGTATAATTATATTTATTTACTTTATTATTGAGATTACGCCAAGCATTACTGCTTATTAGTTAGACTCAATTTATTTTCTTTTCCGGCTTCTTAATTATAATTAACGAACATAATTCCACATTGTTTACTGACGGTCGCTACAGGTTCTACTTCTCGCACTAGTTATATCGGTGAAATTCTGTTTTTCGGCTGTTTCCCTGTTGAAGTTAACGTGACATAATTTTGCATTGTTTTTAACGGTCGCTACAGATTCCATTTTTCAGACGAGTTAAATAGTAAAATTTGTATATTCGGGTCCATTTCCGTTTCCGGTCTGTAACACGTGCTCTCGCAGGTTCATTTCCTGCATTCACCATTTCTCTCTCACGATCCACTGTATTAATTAAAGTAACATATTATATTATTTAAATTAACATCATTTTGCATTGTTATAAACGGCTGCCTACAGGTTCCATCCAATTTTGTATTCAATTCCGTTTCCGGTCTGTAACACGTGCTACTCGCTTGCGCGTGTTTATTTTTGCATTCACTATTTCTCCCTCGCCATCCGTTGTATTAATTAAAGTAACAGATTGTATTATTTGAAAGTAACGTATCGTATTAATTAAAGTAATATATTGTATTATTTAAAGTAACGTATCGTAAAAAAAAGACAAACTATGACAGGGCCAGCTAAACTGAAAGCTGAATGCTTTAAATGTAAAGTTCATCATTGGTGTGTCGACTTCCCCGAAGGTAATTTCAGCCACATTACATCCCTGAGTATATGTTTGTTTTGTAAACTTAGAGAAAACCACGAAAAGGAAGTTAAAGCAATAAAGGAATTAGTAAAAAATCTTAAAGCTCGCGTCGTAGCTCTGGAAATCCAACCCAGTGGACAAGACCAGAGTGAAAACGCATCAGCAGATATAAACTCTAAGGTTAAACATCTAGAACAAAACGTAGCCCGCTTAGAAACTACAGTGAATATTCCGGAAAGTAGAACGAAGGAACGAGAATTCCAAGTGGTTAAAAATAAAAGACCCTCCGAACCAAAACATAAGGATTCGAAACCCATTACCGTAAAAAATAAGTTTCACTTACTTGCTGACGAAGAGGAGGAATCATTTTTAATTGGGGATTCTCTGGTCAGGAATCAAGAGACTTTTTCGGAGCAAGACGCGTGACTAAGAGAAAACTCCGATGCTTTTCAGGTGCCACGAGTCAAATAATAAGTAGGGAATTAGTCAAAATTAATATAAAAAATAAAAGCTGCCCCATCATTGTACATGTTGGTGGCAATGACGTTTTTCAGGGAGGGACAGGAGGGCAGATAGAGACCATTGTAAAAGAGTTTAAGATCCTAACGACAAGGTTAGAGAAAAGACAGATATGGGAATGGTTGTAGGAATTCTCCCACGAATGCGTGCTAGTGACTGTACCTTAAGTAAAGCCATTAGCATAAATAAGAGAGTTAAATGCACACGTGTAAGGAAAAAGGCCTAAAGTTTGTTGATTTTTGGCCTACATTCTTCTGAAATGGAGAATACTTTGGCTCGGACGGGATACACTTCAATTAGAAGGGGAAGAAGTAGTTTGGTGATTTAATTTACTGAACATAAGTTTGTATAATCTTTTTAAACTAGGACCCCCGAAACCAGCAATTGATCCTGCTCCCCCAGCTGCTAAACCTACTCCCACAGCAGTTAGTCCTTCTCCCACAGCAGTTAGTCCTCCCACAGCAATTACTCCTCCTTCCACAGCAATTAGTCTTCCTCCCACAGCAGTCGGTCTTCCTCCTCCGACAGTAGTTAATCCAGTAGCAGTCAGTCCTCCTCCTCCCAGCAGATAGTCCTGTCCCCCCCAGCAGTCAGTCCTCCACCAGTAGTTGGTTCACCTGCTTCGGGAAACGACTCAGGCCAGTTAGGAGAAACAACAACTTAAAATCTCTTAAAACTGCGCTCTTCAATGCTAGGTCAATTAGAAACAAAGTAATGGAATGTATAGCGCTAGTCAAAACTGAGAACTTTGATATCATAGGAATAACGGAATCCTACATTCAAAATGTTTCACAAAGATAGGAGCGGAAGGGAAGACGGCGGTGTACTTTTGTATGCTCGTGATTTCCTGCACCCAGTGAACAGTAATATCGTATCTGCTCATGAAATGTTGGGAATTAATCTAAACCTAAATAATAAAGTAGTGCATCTACTTCTAGTATATAGGCCACCTCACTACCCTGTTGATAAGGCTATAAACTTGTGTAACCAATTAAGCAGATTAGTGAATAATAAGATTAGTATGATTTTTGGTGATTTTAATTGTGGTAATATAAACTGGGAAAACGAAACAGCTGATGCTGAGGGCTCAAGACTGTTGGAATTTGGGGATGATAATTTATTAAGTCAATGGGTTCACGGTCCTACAAGGGGTAATAGTAAACTAGACCTCATATTCACGAACGAAGATGACCTAGTCTTTAACCTGACTACTGGTGAAAATTTGAGTAACAGCGATCATAATTTGATTAGGTTTGACCTCAGGGTTCTAATTAATACACGCGAAAAGACTCATGAAAGACTGGATTTCTCCAGAGCAAATTTTGAAAGCTTCCAAAGTAGTTTAGACACACTTGAATTTCGAATAAGTGAGGATGTCTGTGGTACCTGGCGCTCATATAGGGATTAATTTAGATTACAGAACACTTTTATACCCACCAAAATAGTTTCCTTGTCAACAAAGTCGCCGAAATGGTTTAACAACGAAATTAGCAATGCTATTACGGAAAGAAATAGAGCCTACAAACTACTTAAGTCACATCTCAACCAGACTAATTCAGAAAACTATGTAAACCTACATCGGAGGGTTAAGTCCTTAATTAGATCAGCCAAACGTGATGAGGAAGCTAGAGTTACCTCACTCTGTAAAGTTAACCCAAAAGAGTTTTTCGCCCATGTTAATAGCAGAAAGCCAATTAAAAATTATGTAGGTCCCCTAAAAGATAGAAATGGCGTACTGAAATTCAGTGAGAAAGATATAGCTAATACATTAAACGAGTTCTTCGTTACAGTCTTCATGGAGGAAGACTCCATTGAAGTGCCAAATCATCGGATTACGTATGACGGTGACCATCCCGTAGAGACCATAAGTATTACGAGTGATGAGGTACAGCAATTAATTGAAAAGATGAATAAATACAAATCACCTGGTCCCGACTTATTTCTTCCAAGAGTGTTAAAAGAGGTTAGCCACAATGTTGTTGACGACTTAGTAACCATATTCAAACAATCAATCGAGTTAGGGAAACTTCCAACCTACTGGAAGGTAGCAAATGTAACACCAATCTTTAAAAAGGTTGATAGGGAAAATCCTTGTAATTACCGCCCGATCAGTTTAACATCAATTGTTGGCAAACTGTTGGAATCGATCATTACAGAACGTATTGTGTATCACCTTGAATCTAACAATCTAATTTTTATTCTCAACATGGATTTAGGCGACATAGATCCTGTCTGACAAACCTGTTAGAGTTTTTCCATAATATGCATACTCTATACCAGTGGTACTCATTGCGCGGCTCGCGAGCCAAATGCGCTATATACATATTTGGCTCGCGAGCCGCCCAATGAGTACCATTGCTCTATACGATGCAAGTAGGGTAATAGATATAGTGTATCTCGACTTTCAAAAAGCCTTTGACAAAGTCCCTCACGCGAGATTGATGGCTAAAGTCAGAGGACTAGGAATCACCGGGCTCGTTTCCAACTGGATTGAGGATTGGTTAAAAGATAGAAAGCAGAGAGTGGTAATAAATGGAGTGACTTCGGAGTGGGGCGCCCGTCACCAGTGGTGTCCCACAGAGTTCTGTTCTGGGTCCTTTACTTTTTATCATCTATATTAACGATATAGACGTCGGGCTTCTACGTACAATCTCCAAATTTGCAGACGATACGAAATTAGGAAGTAGTGTAGGCACTGAGGATGGCGTAAGAACGCTTCAAAATGATTTTGACAGGTTGGGCGAATGGTCCGCTACTTGGCAGATGCCATTCAACTTGGACAAATGTAAGGTAATGCACATAGGTTATAAAAACCCCAAGACCGATTACTCTTTTTTGGGAAGAAACTTGACTGAGACCGATCTAGAGAAAGATTTAGGAATCTATATCAGTAATGATCTGAAACCGTCGAAGCACTGTGCAGAAGTCGAAAAGAGGGCCTTAAAAATATTAGGTTATATTAAAAAACAGTTCCAATTTAAGAATAAGGAGACTGTATTGTTTCTTTATAATTCACTAGTCAGACCTCAACTCTAATAATGTGCGCAGTTTTGGTCTCCGTCTCTTAGGAAGGATAAAGAAACGTTAGAAAGGGTACAAGCAAGAGCTACAAAATTGATCCCTTCAATGGGAATGCAAAACTACCACGGAGATTGAAACGCCTAAATCTGGTTACCTTAGAGACGATGAAGTTGCGCGGCCACCTTATTCAAGTCTTCAAGATGTTCAATGGAATAGACAGGGTAAACTGCAGGAACTTATTCTCACTCAATGCCAATCCGACAAGAAATAATGGATTTAAATTAAAACTAAAAACATTTAGGACCTCTAGAGGTCTGCGGCAATTTCTTTTCCTATAAAATAGTTAATATCTGGAACCAACTTCCCTCAGAGGTTGTTTCAAGCCAAAGTGTAAATGTGTTTAGAAATAGGCTGGACAAAGTACTGAATACTCCCATGGTTTAAGACTAAAACATAACCTAACTCTGCAGGAGTCCCCCTGCGTTGTGTCTATGTGGGCATGTGTAATTATAGAGCTATCTTATATATATTCTCCACTTTCCTGTAAAATTTCCTTGACTACTTTTCCAGGGTCAATGTATTTTCTTCAACCTTTTTCCGTACCTGCCTCTGGCAGAGAGGGAGCGGAGGGTGGGGAGAGAGCCTTATACTTTTCTATCCATTTTTCTACTACTGCTAGAATAGTTGAAAAAAAAATAAACTTGTTTAATAACAGGAACCTCCCAGAATGGACCGGAAGGTCTTTAAGGCTTTCTCTTGTCCTTGTAACTCCTTATCCTTGTAACTCTCTCTCTCTCTCTCTCATATATTCCCGCACGTAAGCCCTTTTCACTTGCGTTACTTTATAAACACATACCCTGTATTATATAAATACGAAAAACCCAGAGAAGTTAGGCAACGAAACAATTATTAAAACGTATTCCCCTAGAAAGAGGTTGTTTACATATTCAAAGTTAACATTCTCCCCTTTGAAGTACTATCCCCTTTGAAGTACTATCCCCTTTGAAGTACTATCAGAGAGGCCGAGATAAGGTCGTGACCAAAACTAATAAACTTTTTGAGTGAGATTCTATAAAGGCCCTATTGAATTTAATAATGGAGCTCTTATCATATTTGTCAATCAGATTTACTATACAAAAGTTAAATAAAACTTAGTGCACGTATCAAATATTTGTAGTTATTTCTACGTTTGTTTATGATAAATTGAGAAAGGAATCAAAAAAATAAATGATAAACATTGTTTCAGAATGATTTATTTTAGCAACTAATGTTTTCCATGGCTTAAAGCAGTGGTTCCCAACCGGTTTTGGCTTATGGCCCCCTTAGGAACCTTATTTTTTCCTGTGGCCCCCATAAGCATTATTTTCAGTAGGTAATATGCAGATTTAACTCTATTTTACAAAATAACATTTTCCTGTGGCCCCCTTCAAATGTGCCATGGCCCCCGGTTGGGAAACACTGGCCGCCCGCCTTAAAGCATGAACTAATTAAATTATACCTTTATTTTTATGTAGGAAGGAGTGGGCAAGGGCGAACGCCCGAAAAAAATGCCCTCACTATGTAAGGAGAGGCCAAAATCAAGGTCTCCGAAGCTCACGATTCCATTTTTTTTTAAATTTTGAAAAGATTGTGTAGTGTGTAAAATGCATGTATGTGTACCGAAGAATAGAGGAAGAAGCGTGTTTATGAGAGCATGCTGGACTGCTCACAGGGTAGATGAGACACGGAAAAAGATCAGTTAAAGACGAGTTCCAGTACTCCCTGGCTAACTTTTAAAATATTAATAAATTGAGAACTCTTTCCATTTTTAAACTTAAAAAAAAAAAAAATATTTGCTATAATTTCGTTATTTAAAAAAATTCAATTTTCAGTATTAGTTTTTCATGATGAAAAGTAGCTTTTCCATATTGTCAAGAGACAAACGATTTCTATTATCTGAATAGATTCTTCCTACTGCACTAAAATGGCTTTCCGAGTGAACAGAGCTGGATGCAACACTCAAATATTTTTATTTCAATGGACTACCTTTTTATACTAATTTCTGGGCGTGTCACTTATATTTCACCTTTAAAATTCAATTTATTGCAATTTACAAGGTACCAGTAAAATTAATAATCATAACCAGCCAGATTAACCTTCACATATATCACACTAATGAACAAAATAGGGTTAATATTCGTTTTAGCACATGACCTGGACTTTGGGATGACAGTACGTTTTACTTATGTAGAATTTAAATCTGAATCTATTTTCTTCTATGGTATTTCTTGTGCAAATTGATATTAACGGAGATAGAAGCAATTTTTGGATCGATTAAAATAAATAAATAAATTGCATGCGCATGCGTAGATGCATTTTCGGGAAGAAAACGACGTTGAGCTCCAAATTTAAATTCATCATGGCCGTTGTGTGTACCGGTTGTGACCGCTCCTATCACAACGTCATTAAGCGGTGTTTCGACGATAACGAAACCGCTGTTAAGATATTTCAGCAGCATGGAATATTGCATTCGTAACCAATTTAAATGCCAAAGGCCAGGTCATGTGCTAAAACGAATATTTATCCATTTCTGACCTTCAAATATTCCCACAGGGGGGTACTGGGAGCGAAGCCTCCGGCTAGGAGCACGGCATTAGGCCTAGGTTAGGTTAGGTTAAGTTGGATTTTTTAGGTTTGGTAGTGCCACTACGGCTAGGAGTACGCCCTCTTTTACCCCACAATTTCCCTCTACTTCAAAGCCCTGCCCACTTCCGGGGACTTCAAATTGGTAGGATGGAGGGGGGGGGGGGCATATCTCTACAACCGCTCATTTGCACAAGAAATGAAGGTGAGATTCGCACAAAACGCAGTGAAATACACCAGAAAAACCAATTTTCATGCCGTAGATTTGAATTTTATGGAGTCATTTCAGCCAATCGCAGCCCTTATTTTCTTTTCTGAATACACAATACAGAAAAACAGACATAAATGCACGACACAATCATCAACGCAATAGATTCAAGAAGGTGTGTTTAAATAACGGAAACCTTAAGTTATTATGGTTCTGCTTTATATACTGTATAGTATTTATTTACTTAATGCGCACTATATAATATAGAATATAGATGCTTAAATTAATCTTAACATTCAAATGTTGCAAACTCGTCAAACAAAACTTTCATGTGTAATAAATCATTTTCCTATTAATATTATTAACTACATAAAAAAATAATTAACACAAAAATTTGGAAACAGCAATGTAAAAGTTTATAGAAATTTTTTTCATCACGAAAAATACCAGTTGCTTAATTTCTGGTATTCGACATTATGATAAACAATTTTATGCCACATGAAACTAATATCATCCAGACACCAGTGGTTAATTTGTGCCAGAATGCACCGGAACAGCGTTCCGGCACTTATATTTGGCCTGACATTTCTTTTTGCATAAAATATTTCTTGCACTAATTGTCTCACTAAAAATATTTACCGACTAATAGTCGGAGCGTCAGTTTCCACGTAAAATGGTTATTTTTTTGTTCTTAAGAGTTTATTAAATTGTGAAATTGATCATAAAGAGGAATGTGAAATGAATACCTAAAATAAATATATTTCACACATACTAAATGTATGAAAACATTGGATGAGGTCTGTCAGATGAAATAACGCCGTGAAATAGCATCTCAGAAGCACCTTCATAGAAAATTTTCTTGGGGGAGACCACCCAAACCCTCACAACAGGAGGGGGATACTACCTACTGCTTTCTCCCCGCGCTCCGTGTCCCGTGTCCCTACGGGCCACGGCACTAGCTACTGTGCGCCTCGCCCGCTGCGCGAGCTCGGTCGGCTGCTTCGCAGCCTCTGCCTCCGGCTCACTAGCGTTCCACCACTTCTTTTTTTACAAGTTCAGCACTGCCAGACACTATATAAATAGTTCGAGGGAAAAATATGTTTTATCTCTAAAAAGGCAATATCTGGTACTCAGTGATGGGCAGTATCTAGATACATGTATCGCCGATACGTATCGATCGATACTTTTGTATCAGTATCGGTATCGCTTTAGCTACTTAACAAAAGTATCGATTTATCGGTATCGCTAAGGTCAATTTTCTTAAATGTATCGAAAAAAATCGATACTTCGATACATCGATACATTAATAAGAATTTTTAAATATTTAAATAGATGTTATAATATGACACTACTAAGTTATATTTATGAATATACATAAATAATAATATTATTAATATTTATTTAATGACAGTACTACTCTACTGGTCACGTCACACAGTACGGCGCAACGTTTAAACACGTTTGTACTTGTGTTATTGAGATTAATTAACCATAATATAGAAACATTGTTAGCTGTAGGAGAAGCTAGAGCGTTTGAATTCGGAGGCATTGCGTCATTGTCAGCCACTTCTCAATGCAGTCACAGTAGGGTTCACTAAGCGGTTTGAAAAGTTTCTGTGCCTTGATGCGTCGCATGAGTGTAAAGCAGCAATACTGGCATCGTCTTCAAATCCTCTGTTCAAGTTAAAGTAGATGACAATAAAAGGCAAATTTAATACTAACATTGTCAAAAAGAGGGTTCAAGAAATGTTGGTTAATGCTGTTAAGAGCCTCAGCGAGCAGACCCCCTAGCAACAACTAAGTGATGCTGCATCTGACGGAAGTGCAGATGATTTCTTCTGTTATGAGTCTGCTTCCACTAATGTCTCTGCAACCCAAGATTCCACTGAGATGGAAGTTTTACAGTATCTGGGTGACGGAAGTCATTCTCTCCAATCTCTGAGGCAGTACCCAGGAATTCTACGGGTCTTCCTGAAGTATAACACACCACTACCATCCTCTGCTCCTGTAGAACGGTTGTTTAGTTTGGCTGGTCACATTCATGCTCCAAAAAGGAATAGACTGTCTGACCAGATGTTTAGCCAGCTGGTATTTTTGAAGGGCAATAGTAATTACTTTTAATTGTTAGTGTAATATTTTCAGTCATTCATGTATCCAACAAAATTAAAACATACTTTCATTAAATAAAGCAATTGTTTTTATTTACATCTATAAAACCCATTAAAATGTCGTTGATTTTACTTACAGTGCGTACAAATTACTAGTATAAACAATAATATCTAATACCTACATATTAAATGAATAATTATAAAAATGTACCGGCGATACATGTATCGGCGATGCATGTATCGGTATCGGTATCGCATAAGACATCTAGAAAGTATCGGCGTATCGGTATCGCCTAAGACGTTCTTCATGTATCGATGTATCGGTATCGCTTTAGCGATTTTCATGTATCAATGCCCATCACTGCTGGTACTATCCGGTCGGATATCCGGTGGTGCCAGATATAGGACCAGTTTCCGGTAATTGTGTCCCGCCGGATATTCACATCCGGCTACCCGGAACATCCCTAATATATACTGTGTGTATAATATATATATATATATATATATATATATATATATATATATATATATATATATATATATATGCTGCAATATATATGCGAAACCGGAGTTTTTCCTTAATTTATAAATTAAACTTTAAAAATGAAGGGCAGATTATATATTGTAAATAGTTTCCCTGGTTCTTTCACTACCAATCGGAGTGTTTTACCCCACCTTAATTAGTTATACCATTTGCCATTCCTGCCTTTTGACCACTCAGCAAATATAACACGTGACCTTTCGTCCCTCGCTATAACGCCCCCCTCACTCTCCAGTGTGATGCACCGAGGTCGGTCTTTACCGCTCGTTTCCCTCCTCCCTCTAAACCCCGCTTTCTCTTACTCTCTGGGAAAAATATTTCGAACTGAATTCTCAATTGTAGAACGGCATTTAACAGTCAATTCCAACAAATGCAAAATCTGCAAATTTGCAGTAAACAAAAGTAAAGCTATAAGACGTGATTATTGTTTTTATGTCTTGAGTTTTTAAGCGCATGAAATTGAATGAGACAAAAACTTCTCATCAAAATATGCAAAACGCATAACTAGAATTAATATTTTTGTTGCCTATTTAATTGGAAAATATAAAAGAGGGTGATGTACGGAAATAATGGAAAACTAAAACTAAAATGAACAAGAAAATAGAAGACAAACAGAGAGGGATGTAAATGTGGTAGAAACTGAAATTACGGATGGTAAAAATGAATAAAAAAAGGGCGGAGAAACTACTCGAGACGATACAAAGAAGTAATGCTAACCAAACAAAACCAATGACAAGAAAAGAAAACTTTACGGACAGTGCAAATGAAACGGTATACAGAAATTTCAAGGAAACTCCGGATACAGAGACGAATAGTTTATTCATGCTCTTAAAACTCTGCAAATTTGGAAAAAAGTGTAAACAACATTTCTTCAAATGTAAATGTCGCACAAGGTATGGAAATTAGACATTTGGCAAAATATGCTGCTTTTATACCAACCATAGGTGAGCACCAGTGATGTAGTCGAGACCCCCATGGCCGAGACCGAGACCAGGAAAACGGTCTCGAGACCATATGCATTTTTTGCACGTATTCAGTATTGCGTAATGCCTGATTCCTAATCTCTGTATTTCACATTCAGGAATAAAGATTCTAAAGAGGTTATCGAGTGACAATTGCAAAATTTACTCGGTTTATTCACAAATTCGTAGTTTGTTACATTTTCCAGCAGTTAACTGCCTGCTTAAAGGAAGATAAGTGTTTGTTACATTTCAGAAACATCACAGTGATGTAGTCGAGACCACCATGGCCGAGACCGAAACCGAGACCTGAGCACTTGAGACCGAGACTGAGACCAGAAAAAAAGTCTCGAGACCGGTCTCGAATCCTACATCACTGATAATTCACCGTGTAACACAAAATTTGTCCATGAGTTAAAACTATTATTTTCTGATTTTTTAGGGCATAAATAAGTAAAAATGAGCAGTCACCAAGTTCAGACTTCGGTTCTGAGTTCATGAGATCGATTTATTGATTTTTTGCCATTTTTGCTTATTAATTTAAGGGTTTTTCACACTATCTGCTTTTAAATCAAATGAATCCTGTTAAGTATAATTTTAATTGATGTTAACACGATTATTATGATAAATCAATGATGAAAAATGAAGTTCTCCAGGCCCCGTCTTTAGAAATGAAAATAAAAAGAAGGAAACGAGTAGGGAATAATTATGTATATAATATGTTAATACACAGACAGTGATACAGTGCAGTGATGCAGAGCGTTGATAAAGAGTATTGCTACGGAGAATTGATACAGAATTGATACAAAAATTCTAGCGTTATAGTTTAATCAAAAAGAAGTTTGTCTACGAGATTGGCGATTGTATTTCAGTTCACTCTCACGCAAAAGGTTCCAGATATAGTCCCCCATCATACTTTCATTGTACTGTCCCTTGTAGCGTTCCTCGAAAGAGCTGACATCCTGGTGAAATCTTTCACCTTGTTCTTCTGAGTAGTCTCCCATGTTTTCTTTGAACTCATCAAGGTGGGCGTGTAGTACGTGCAGTTTCAGCGACATCCGGCAGCCCATGCTCCGGTACGTGTCCACAAGTTCGTCAACGATTTCCCTGTAGTTCTCTGCCTTGTGGTTTCCGAGGAAACCTTTGACTAGAGAAACGAAGCTTGTCCAAGCTGCCCGCTCAACCTCAGACAGCTTCTCAGGAAAGCTGTCGGAGTCAATAAGTCGCTTCACCTGAGGGCCCACAAATACTCCTGCTTTGATCTTCGCCTCCGACAACTTCGGGAACAGCTCCTGGATGTGCTTCAAGGCCTCACCCTCTGGATCCAGCTGTTTAACAAACTGCTTAATGATGCCCAATTTGATGTGCAGGGGTGGCATCAGCACTTTCGTTGGCTCCACCAGCGGCTCTTGCTTCACGTTATGGGCCCCAACCTCATATCCGGTCCTGAGGGGCCAGTTCCTCTTCTCGTAGTGAAGGGCTGTATTTCGGCTATCCCAGAGGCACAGATAGCAAGGGAACTTGGTGAAGCCTCCCTGAAGCCCCATCAAGAAGGCCACCATCTTGAAATCGCCAATGACCTCCCAGCTGAATTGGTCGCACTTCAGTGCACTCAGCAGGATTTTGACGTTCTGGTACTCTTCTTTCATGTGCACTGAATGAGCCAGAGGAATCGAGGGCCACTGATTTGTGTTGTGCAGTAAAACAGCCTTGAGGCTTTTAGATGAACTGTCGATGAAGAGCCGCCAGTCAGAGGTGTTGCAGGGAATGCCCACAGCGTCGAAGAGTCCTCTGATGTCATGGCAGTAGCACAACCCATCTCTAAGAGTGAAGAACACTGAAAAGCCGCGATGCCGCTTCCTCTGGGAAGTAATTCGAACGCTGTCGTCCAGTAAGTCCCACTGCTTCAGTCTGGAAATGAGCAGCTCGGCGTTGGACTTTGTCAAGGCCATTTCCCTGATGAGGTCGTTGATGTCCTCTTGGTTGGGGTAGTAGGGGCACCTTTCACCGGCCACCCGGCGTCGACGGCGCGCAGCAGATGACGCACCTTGCTCCTCCTCGGAATCATCATAGCTTGCTTCTTCTGCTGGACAAGATTGATCTCTCAAAGGAGGCTGTGGCACAGGTAGGTCCGTCGCGTTATGGGGAACAGGTGCAATAGATGACGGAATGTCAGGGTACTCAATGGGAGGCGCATTCTTCCCCTTTCTTCGTTTTGTTGGGTCCACCATACAGAAATAGCAGTCCGTGAGATGGTCTGAGGGCTCACGCCAGACACGGGGGATAGCGAAACGCATTGCCCTCTTCTCTCCTCTAAACCAACCTTCAAGAGTGCGGCGGCAGTAGTCACAGATGACATGTGGTGCCCAGCGTTTGTCTTGGTCACCGACTGGCATTCCGAAGTAGGCATGATAGGCTTCCTTTGCACGGGTGCAACTGTCCAAGCAGTGTTTTTTAGCCGTCTTTGCGAAGAACTCGCCGCACACGTAGCAGAAGGAATCCGCTGGGTATTTGCAACCACGAGCAGCCATAACAGTAACTTCGTCACACGTCACACGTCTGAAAAAGTAAAAATAATGGATTAATTTAACCCTATATGGACATAATTCTTATTTTTGTCTTAAATTTTTTTTTACCTATATTAAATATTCATTTAGAGTACTTTGAACATAAATATGTGATTTTTAATGTAATATATATATATATAATATATATATATAAATAATATATATATATAATATATATAATAATAATATATAATATATAATGTAATATATATAATACAAATTTGACAACCTTATACCACGTGGCAAAGAAGGCATGGATGTCAGAGCCATCAATATTGTTACGTTTCAATAAAATATTCTAGTGCTCAGTTTATCAGAATTGTTTTATATTACTTCAGCCACTCTAACAACATATATTGAACAATAAAAAATTATTCAACTTACCTTTAATCAAATAAAGTGATAAAAAATAAAAAACGAACTGCGTAAGCATACACTTTTACTTCTACTGACGCACTAACTTATTTTTTCATTAAAGCTCGGTTTTCTGCAGTAGGAGTTGCCAATTCGTGATATAAACTCCTTGAACCGTTACAAATTTGACGATATCGTCATTTAAGTTAAAATGTACTTGTTTCGGTAAATATATAGTAAATTTTGAAGCGTTTACAGATCTGTCGCAAATGTCCATATAGGGTTAAAAAATAATAATATTCTTATTTCAACAAAATCGATGTACTGACAACAAACCCGAAGTTTAAAATCACTGACAGCTTTTTTCCAGTGATTTGAAGCATAATGAATCAGAAAATAAAGGTTATTGCCCAGAAACAAAGAAAATTTTTGTTTTGTTACACGGTGATAAGCACTGTGACTAACACTCCGAAATAGGAGAACAGAAAGAATTTAGTATTTATCAAAGAAATTTTAAATCAAGAAATATATTTTGAGATATTTTTCAGATTACTAAACTATAATGAAAATTATTCAGTATGTGCAACAAGAAATGTTCAAGGAGGCTTCTCCATTCGGAACCTGTTACGCCAAGGAATAATTACAATCAACCAAAACTATGATATATCGATCAAAACGAGGGAAAAGAACTTTCAACGATGATCACAGGGACAGTGAATGGAGGACAGTGAATCTGCTTCTTAATCAAGCAAAAGGAAAATAAAGCTATTACTCGCAAACATATATAAGATCTAATCACACTCAGTAAAATTGTGCCCGAAAGGAATCGTAGAAGAGAGAGAGAGATTTTACGTTCCTAACTGAAACGCATTTTAAAATAGCCAACAAAATTGCAAAAGCTGTAAAAACTGTACTAATGGAAAGAAAATCTAAATGGATAAATATAAGAGCTTGAAAAATGTGTCCTGCAAAAAGATATCTTTTTTGTGTGCATAATAATAAACCTTTAAAAAACAGGACAAGAATAACACACAAAAAACATTTGGTGTTAAAAATTCAGAGTTAAAAAACAAAAAATATTTAGCGGCAGCTTTTAACATGTACAGGGTGTCCACAGTACAATACTAACTGATTTTCGTTGTAATGCACAATGTTGTTGCCTGGCAGATGGCCTGGCAGTTCTGGGTTTATCTTTCACCGGTCCTGTTGTGAACAGTTTCTTTACCCATCTCAACAGTGTACTTTTTGGAGGAGCTGCACAACTGAATCGGTCCTGGAAGTCTTCACAAATATTTTCAATGTTTTTACCGTTACGTGGTCGCTCATGGACCCATGCACAAGCCAATATGCGTTGTTCAGTCGTACAGTTGCTGCTATCACACATTTCAAATGGGTCTGAAAGTAAAACGAAAATCACTTCGTATTTTACTGGGGACTGGGGTGACAAGACACTGTGGACACCCTGTACACTAGGGTGTATCATGCTCAGGTCAAATATTGAAAAACTTGGAATTTCAAGATTGGCAGTATGTATTCTTATGTAAAATTGAATTTTAAGAGGGGTTCATCTTCTGCAAAAATCGCATTTAAGTGTTCAAAATCGCACTTTTTTGTCGAAAAATGGGATTTTTGCCCAATTTCAAAACTTGATAGCCTCAAATGACCTCCATATGTTCCATATTGTTCACATACACCCTTAAGCATTTCTAGGGACAGGCTTGGACCCATTTAAGATCAGCCAAAGTGGTTCATAACCTCTAAAAAAAACAAAATCACCCAAAATGGCTCAAAACTAAGGAATTGTATGATTTTTAGTCTCCAATACACCACATTTCGCGGCTGTTCTCTTTATCAGGCAGAATCTTTTTGTTTTTCTTTTTTGGTCTTCCATTTTCTTTTTTTAGAAACAACGCCACCAATTTTTAGCTATTTTCTTTTCGGCATCACTGAGTGTGATGGCAGCTGCCCCCACCTTTCCGCAAGCTGCTGTGACGTTCAACCTTTTTTTTGCAATTGTAATTCTTCTTTAATATTTGTATAAGTCCCTCCTCCACCCCTAGCTTGTAATAATATGCTGGTCAAATGAATGTTTTGAGATTTTTTCTTCTGAAAGCATCTTGATTTGTCTAGCAGGTCTTGTAGGGAACTAAAACATGTTCATAATATTTTGCTTTGACTTGAAAACTGGCAACAATTCTCTGTGATCGATCCTAGCACGAACAAAACCATCTCTTCTCTCTTGCCCATACACTGCATGAGCTGCAGCTGAAACTTCCTGGACTGCTCTTTCACAGCTTTGAGTGTGAACTGAGAAGTTCTCAACTTTAAGTGGAGACCTGAGAAGTTCTCAACTTCAATTGGAGACCTGAGAAGCTCCTCAACTTCTCCTCTTGACATCTTACAAGTGAAGAGTGGCTCATACAGTTTCTCCTTATCCCAATTAATCAGAGTAATTGGAGAAGTGGCATTAAAATTCAGTTTAGGGTTTCTATGAATTTTCAGACTCATGTCTCCATACTCAGACTTACCTCTGATCTTCTTGATCATCTCAACCCCCCCATGCCCTCTCCTCCTCATCCTCATTGCACAGGAGAGAGGCAATGAGATTCTCACTGTGAGCATGATATGCTGCACGAGCTATCACATGAGTAATTATGTTCCTGACTTCAGAGGTCTGGCTTCTCAGCAGTCCCAGAGCGGTCACAATATGGTGAGGTCCGTACCTCATGTGGTGCTTCACCTTGATCTCAAAATACATCTTGAAGTAGAAGTCCAGGCAGAACTTCAGCAGCACCTCTAGCTTCTTCAACACCTCCCCCTTCAGACCATGCTGCCTCATCCACAGCATCAACAGAGCCTCACCTGTAGTCAGCCAGCGTGACTGATTCAGTGGGCCACACTTCAGACCAACAACTTCCTTGCTCAAATCTCCTGTCTTGAGAGCTTTGATCAGTAGGTAGCAGCTCTTCTGGTCAGTGCTAAGGTTCTGTACAATGTTTTCTGGCAGTTCAATTATATCTTCTTCTGGCAGAGCCTTGAAGCTAAAGTTGACAGGTATGTCATTGATCTTCTCCAAAGGTTTTCCTATTGGGCCACTGAACCCATACTTGTGCGTGTAGGGACCATCAAGCTTGATGATCATGTGCCTGAGGCTGAGTTCATTAATATGCAACTGGCATATCAGCCAGTGACACTTGTGACCTAGCAGTCTCTCCAAGTGAGTGATGGCTCCTCCATCAGGTCCTGTGTTTGTGTTGGTGGAGTCACCACCAAGGACCACAATAGTATCTTTAGCACCATGAGCACTAATCCACTCAAACAGAGCCTGAGCTATCTTCAGTGCAGGTTTCTCATTTCCTTCAGGTTCTTCTGGTGTACAATGGAAGAGATACTTCCCCTCAGGTTCCCAGGTAACACTATAGTGCTCTTCAGTTGTAATATCAGGATGGAAGCGGCCAGTTTCTTCATTGTACCTCATGACCTTTGTCTTCTTATCTTGTTTTCCATCAAAGAAAATTCCCTTGATCTCCTCTCCCTCTGTCCTTTTCTCCAGGGCCTCCACCGAGGCACCTATTACAGACTCCTTGCCCCTCTACATCTTCATCCTGTCAACAGCTAGATATGCCTTATCAGCAGATAGATGGCCAGCTTTGATGAAATCTTGCAAGAAACCAGTTGCAATAGCTGCTGCAGGAGTGTTTGCCACCTTGAACCTGACTGCAGCAGTGCTTGAGATATCCATGTAGTTCCTCCTGGCAGAGGTAGAGACTTTGCCAATGTTGACACTGGAGCTTGTGCTTGGTGCAGTACTGAAAAAATCTGTGTCAGCAGTAGGAGCTGCTCTGCCTGGAGACTCTTGCAAGGAAGTCACCTCATCTTCATCATCATCACCATCATCAGCTCTAAGCAGTAGCTCCTTTTCTTCTTCCTCTTTTCTGTTTCTCTCCTCAGCTGCCTTCTGTTCTTCCCCCTTCCTCTTAGCAGCCTTCACCTGCTTCAATGTTTCCTTCACATCAACAGATGCCATCCGGAAGCCAGAAACTTCTGAGGTTTTGATCCTCTGGTAATGGAGCCACTCTAGCTCTAGCTTTGGAATCTTCTGAGGCAGAAGACAGTCACAGTTGACATGAACTCTAGCAGCACAGCCAGAGCAGCCAGATGCTTCACTTCCACAGAGAGTGATATCATGTCTGCGGGTTGTTATGTCAAGCAATGTATCAAGTTCAGATATTCTCTTCTCTCTCTTTGCAGCCTTCACTCTGCCATTCGCTAGGTCAATCATTTCATTCCACCTGACAAGAATCTTCCTGGCAATGGCTCTCTCTTGAATGATCACAGGAGGAGTGAATTTGGCATTGCTTTTGCGCCAATGTGCCAGTACCAGTAATGCCAAGTCCTTAGCCAAATCTTGCAGAGGGTACTGAGCTCTCTTCATATCATCCAGAAGCAGCTTCTCTTCCTGGAGGAGGATTCCTCTCTGAAACACAGCTCTCCAGGTTGGAACTTCTGTGGGAAATAACTGCTTGCCTGGACCCACCAGATCATTCAGCTTTGAACCATAACTTTTTCTGGTCTTTCGTCCTTGCTTAGCCATGGTGGCTACACAATCTTCACCAAGATTTGTATCTGAAACAGGAAATTATCACAGTGAAACTCTAGTAGCCTATAACAGCCGTTACAATGGTTTTGTTTGGTAAGAAACCGGTCTGTTACATTTGTACTACAGTGTATGTCCTGCACAGCTGTTCTGTACATAACCAGAAAACGAAAAAGTGGAAATTTGAACACTTAAACGTGATTTTTAGCAAAAGTTCAAGAAAACAAACCCCTCCTAAAATTTAATTTTACAAAGGAGTACATACTGCCAATCTTGAAATTCGCGCTTCAATGAGCATGATACACCCTACTGTACACTGAGACTAGAATTTTCATCAAGATGTGGGAAATTCTTTCATGGAACAAGTGCCCTCAAATGACTGCATTATTTTCATCAAACTTCGATGCTTGATGAAACACTTTCCGGAGACCTGATTCCTTGAAAGTAATTTAAGCGAAGTGGGTGGCGCCATCTATTGGAGGAAATGCCAATTAAATGCCATTTTAGTTTATTTTCATTAACCGAGTGCAGCTTCACAAATCTGGTCTCACTGGCTTTGGATGTGAAGCTCAAAATTTTTATGGCTGTGGTATCTTTGTAAATTTACGGACCAACTTGCTTTCCTCCGATTTCACAAAAGAGTATAAAATTTTGTACGAGTGTGGTTTGACTAGATGCACAAAATTATTTATTATTTTTTACAACACAGCACAAATTGTAAAAGAGCAGAAATTTTGCTTTTGCGTGCTGCCGACAAGATGCGTGACGCTGGGCGGAGCTTAGAACTCTAGACGAATAAGCTCTGCCTAGCGTCACGCGGACGGACGGCTTACTCAGCTGCTAAACTTTTTGGCCACATAAACTTTGCTCTAAACTCTTTTTTATAGTGAACGAATTTGTTCGATGTTTACGTCAAATTATTTGCAACGACATCCTCTATCCTTTGCTGTAAAGTGCGTGTGGTGTAGTTTCTTCTGAAAAAAGTTATAGCCTTTACAAGAGCCGTCCGCAAAGTGATAGTCGGGGTCAAAAAAGATTTGCACACACATTATCGTGCGTGGATGATTTTATAAACTGATAGAATATGAATGTGAAAAGGAGGATGTGGCATATATCTATCATACATGAAAATCACGTTGCAAAAATCATACTCAGTAAATCAGATAACTATGTAGAACTTCAAGGAATAAGAAATTTAAAAACTGAATAAGATATTAATAGACGTATATAAATTTTCAAGTACTGTAAAGTACTCTAACTGAAAAGTTCTTTTATCATAAAAATAAAATTCAAAACTTGATAAGACTTTCAAATAGTATAATTTGCGGAGATTTTAATTTTCCATTCATAAGAATATGGAGAAATATATACATGTTAATTAAGAAAAATGAGATACAAATAAAAAAAAGACAGGAACAAGTAAGAATACTTACTGGTGAATTTGTATTACGCAAGGGATGAAAGTTTTAGGAAAAACGGCTGTCTGGATTTAGTGTTCGCAAATAAGAAGAGTTTCATTTATGATATAAAAATCACGTCTATATTAATATCGAACCAAAACATTCCATAAATATCCAATATGACAACTTCGTCGAACGACAAAACGAAAAACAAAATATCGAAACAAGTTCAAATCCTTTAACTTAAACTTCAAAGCCAAATGTTGAAAAGCATAAAATCATATATATATATATATATATATATATATATATATATATATATATCAGCAGCAGGCTGGAGAGCCGTCTTTAAAGCTAAAACAACGGAAGACAGTTTGTGCTGCTTAGAAGAGGAACTGCTAGAAATTTTAGTGAAATTTGCTCCAAGAGTAAAGCGAACAAGTTTGAGAGAGGAAGGCAAATATTGTTTTACGAAAAAGATAGTGATTAGATGCAGAATTAAATAACTGCAAAAATAACAAACCAGAAATTTGCTATAATTAAAAACAACAGACTCAGAAAGGAAGATGATGTAGAAGCAACTGAGGAAAATCCAGAATATTTGTATTGCTTTGAAGTAAAACAAAGAACCAATAAGCAATTGGACCCCTTGAGAATAAAAATAATCCGAAATATTAAAAGCACAATATATGAATTCATTTTAAGTTAGTATCCCCAAAACAAATAAATAATATATGGTAGCAATTCATTTCACTTAGAAGAATTACGAGGAGAAAATATTAGTCTGATTTTGCCCCAAATGATATAAGACGTACTAAAAAAAAATTGGAAAGTTCGCACAAATGAGATGATGCAATGATTAAAAAAAGTAATAATAAAATAGTCGCTCTTCTGTACTTGATGTGGGGATTATTGGGTTTTGGAAATACAAAAATATCTTTGAAAATTAACATTGTTCTTTAGAGGCACAGGAAAGATTTAATACTGGCATAGACATTGATCAAGAAAATCGTTCAATTCATAAGAAATGCAACATTAAAAAATATTATTGATGCACTCGAAAACAATGGCAACTATTATGTAATGTGCACATCCCGTTTAATGTATTTAATAAATGTGATCATGAAATAATAATACACTGAGAGATATAGGAGTAACGGGTCAAATTAGTAGATGTATATAAAACTTCTTTAAAGAGCGTAAGCAAGTTGTTACAGTTCAAGAAGTATCATCAGAAGTACTGTACGTTTGCAGAAAAATAATATACCGAAAAATAGCTGCAGTGATTTAAAGTTAAAGAATACCTCATCCTTTCGGATATGAATTCTTATGTTGATATTACTAAGGCTTTGCTTTCTTCTTGGATAAGTATTTTTATTGAATTCATAATGTAATCTATCAATGTATAATGCAATATAGAAGGTAAAAGTTATAATTACGATTTCAATGAAACTCAAAACAGTAACGTCCGCATCTCTTTCATTTAGCATAAGAGCATACCTAAAATGCAACCATATCCATTAGCTCAAACAATAAAGATGGATTTACAAACGGGAAAAAATATCACCACAAGAAAATTGTTATCATAAAAGACGGTGAAAATCCACAAAATTCCAGAACCATTATTGCTGTGAAAATGAACGACTGAAGTCTTGACATTTTTAATTACTCGATAGTGACTAACTGCAACAGTATTTATGCAGTATCTAAACATTGCTGAAGCAATACTGAGCCGATTGTGATGTACTATTTCTATATGAACTAGTACAGTTCCCGCCGCTTCGCTGACGGTTAGACAGGCTAAACTACAAAAAAAGAACCCAGCCGTGAAAATTTTGAGCTTCACATTGTGTCAACATTTCTGAATCTGGTATCTCCCAAAACCTCCTCACCCCCATTCATACAACTTCGGGGCTAACCCCCTCCCCCATTACCCCCACCCCTCCCCATTACCCCACCCCTCCCCCATTACCCCCACCCCACCCTTCCCCCATTGCTAAACTACAGAAAAGAACACAGTCATGAAAATCTTGAGCTTCACATTGCCGCCCGTAATACAATTTCTGAATTTTTTTTACAATTTCTGAATTTTTTTCTCACAATTTTTTCTCACAATTTCTGAAAGTGTGACGGACAGACGGACAGACAGACGGACAGCTCTCTTATTATAGTATAGATTAAATTTCTAACTAAATATTGATAAAAGCACTAAAATAAGTATTTCTTCAACAATAACGGAAGGATACGGCATCAGCTCTTGTATATCATGATGGCGAATGCTGTTTTCAGTGCTAAAATTTTGATGAGACTTTTGATGTAGTATTAAGTGATGTAATTTTCTTTTACAAATACAAAATCAATGTTGCTAATGACCAGTTATGGATATTAAACATGGAATAAATAATAATAATAAACCAGTCATTAAATGACGTATATTTTTGAGCAGACCTCTTACCAGTATACCATCCAGGAAACACATTCTCTCTCTCTCTCTTCTCTCTCTCTCTCTCTCTCTCTCTCTCTCTCTCTCTCTCTGAAAATCCACATATCTAAAACGCATGCGACATTTCACAGTTTAGCATCACGCCATTTGAAGTAAACGTTTATAACAATGAATTTTTTAAGTTTGTTTAATTCAATTTTACTAAAACCCTTTACCATTCTCATAGGTAAAACATAATTGTCTCACCCTCCACTCTATACCACCCTTCTCCTCTTATCTAAACCCATTTACATTCTAAGTTTCAGCCTCCTCTGATCAGTATTTAACTTGTTATAAAAATCACTTAAATTGTTTCCCTCAACCATAAAATTCATGCGCACTTTATGTTTCCCTTTTCAACTAACTAAATCCTTTTGTAGGGAACTTAAGTTTACCCTAATGCTCGCCATTCCGGTGCCTCCAGGCTGTACAATTATGCTAAAATATCAAAAAGAAAAATCCCAATTCCACAGAAACTGTTTCAATTCTTAATAGTTTACCATCGGGAGTTTTCCCCGAGTCAAAATTTTCCAATCACGACCGTAATTTAAATTTATTTCCAACCAATTCTTAATGTAATGTACTGTTATAGGCACTTACTATTAAGCTCCTCCCGATAAGAGGTGGCACTTAAGCCGCATCGTCTCCGCCTAACCCGAGGTTATTTAAACCCGTGGAGCGTCGACGACGAAGTTCTTTGCTCTTCCCCCGTACTTTACCAACGCAGGCTCTATGATCGATTGTATAGTGACGCTACATCCCCTTAAAAATCATTAAACTTCTGCTGCAGAAGTCAATTTAAGAAACGGTAGATCCGTAACTTTCCGTTTTTAACTCGCTTTAATTGAGTCGTTCAACGCAGTTATTGTTATGGTTATCCATAGTTTTAAGGTTTGCTCCAAGTCTCAGCTAAAGAAATAATTACATTTCACTACATCCAAACCTCCCCAAAACATTAACGAATTAACCAATAACTCAAATTTAAACTTTAAATATTTTATAAATTTGTGCATTATCATTTGTGAAATATGACTGAATCAGTTAAATCAAAGAAGCGAATTTTA